>OX393580.1:22859753-23415872 GCA_947652605.1 Elmis aenea
GTCATAACTTTTTAACGGCGAGCGTAAAAATTTTTTTTTTAGTATAATCAAATTAAACATAAAAATATCCAAAAATAATCTTAATAAATATTTTTGATATTTACAACAATAACGGAGATATGACACATTATTAATATGACAAAAAAACACTTTTTATTCGATAACTCGAAAACCGGAATTGATAGAATATTTTTGAAAACGGTTCTCAGTTTGTCTCAAAAAACTGCACATTTTTGGTAATTTAACCGTTTCTCTATCTTAAATATTAACCGAGATACCCATGCAATCCCATCGAATTTGGACCACCCTGTACAATCACTCGATTATTCACGTTTGAATTTAAAATGACATTTTTTTCCCAACATATAATTAACCTTATTTTTTTGTTTTTATTTGACTATGAGCGAGCCCTTTGTTAAAAATTTCATAGCCCACCACTGTACATAACCATACATGATAGACAAGTCATGCACTGTCAGCAATTTTGCAATACTTTCAACGGTTAGCTTTATTTTAGTTTCTTTCTAGAAATCTGCTGTTGAGGGTAAAATGGGATAGGTATATTTTAGAAATCATTATTTAATTCGTTTATATTTGTTTAAAGCATCATAGGATGAGAAGGAAATATATATTTTTTTTAACCAATCGTCAGTCATGGAGCGAGGAAGCAATGAGAAGAGTGATTAAATCAGTTCGCGATAATAAATTTGGTTACTTAAAAGCTGCAAAATTTATTTGGAATACCAAAGAGTACCACCCTGGAAAGCTGATGAGGAAGACGATAATTTCATTTGTGATTTATTGTGTTGCTAACTTTACCATTTTACCTATACAGTGTATCGTGTATCCCATTTTACCAACATCTCAAGGTAAAATAGGAAATTTTGATGTAAACTGAATTTTTTTACCGTTTACTTTTAAAGTTTATCTAAGTATTCCTTTTTTTAATTTATAGAATAATAAACATTGTATGCCTTAACCCAAACTTAAGTTTAAATATTTCACAGACACCTTAAAGTGATGGCTCAAAAGGTTAGGAATCCCGTTTTAACAATACTTCCCCTAACAGTTTTTGTTTTTAAACCAAATTATTAGATATATTTATTAAAGCATTATAATAAATGTGTGAAATTCATGTTTTAAAACAATTTCTACTCCGAAAAATGTCATCAATTAATTTCGTCTTCTTAGCTTCACTTCCCGTTTGCTGCATTGTTTTTAATTCCGTTTCTTCCTGGGTTTGATTAAAATTTTTAGATCCAACTTACGAGCAAATTTTTCGCGAAAATAGTAAAATAAATCAAATTTCGCGCCAAACGATGGCAGATACAAAGAAAAGTTAGGAGACACTTTTTGTTGAGAATAAAATACTCTACCCAAAAACATGTTCGAGTTTAATTTTGAACAGGGCCGTACTAGTTTTTTATAAAATTTATTGAAACTGAACCCCACAACTCCGCCACTCGTTGCTTGTGGGACTTGAAATTATTTTCACCGATTGTGGTAACCTATAAGGTGGCGCTGTATACCAAATTTGGTTTAAATATATCTACTGGTTGAGAAACGGTTAAAAATTATCGATATTTTTTCGAAAATTTCAACACCCTCTATCTTTAAAATGAAGCGTTTTTGGACCCATGTTGATATGGAATATTCGCTTTAAAATAAGTTTTTGTATCGTCTATTAACGTCCTGCTACTAAAAAGTGGACCACCCTGTATAAGTTAAGTAATGCACAATCAAAAGTTTAAAATGTTTACGCATAGAATTAACCTACATATCAAGTATCTTAAACCTCAATATTAATAATAAGACCACCTCTAGGTAGGTTTCATTACCCGGAAGCTCCTGGTTTTCACACCTCACCTCTGGACTCCGGGTTTAACCATAACTTTTTCGAGTTACACTCATTTAATGGCCTCAAACAAAGATTTTTTTTAAATGTATACAGCAATTAAAGGTGAAAAATTGGGCGAAGGGAACAAAACTCTAAAATCATATTTGAGTGCTATATTTTCATCCGCTCTTTTTTTATAACAGACTTTAAATTAACTCAAGGGTGGACGCCCTATTTGTAGGCAATGGAAAAGCATTTTCCACAAAATTAACACAAATTATATACAAGTAGATAAAGTCCAAGAACTACATTTTTGTATATTACCAACATATCAAAAGAACAAGCTAGGATTAAAAGCCCACCGACTATTAAACTCTACGATTTTCATTTTAATTATTGCAATCCGTTCCTGACATTGTTATATTACCAACAAACGTACAATTTTAATTCGACGTATCTAATTAAACCATGATAAACAGCGACGTCCTCTAATAATCAATTAAAGCGCGGTTAATGTTCGCTAATGTCAGCGTTTGATAATTTTTTTCCAAACCATAATTTACGCTTTGAAGTCGCCGACTAGATTTTACGATAGTTTGTCCGAAATCCGACCTATTCTGGGTATGATACAGGCATGAAACCAATTTTATAAAAATTTCTCATTAAAATTTGAAGATGCTAATATCGGAATAAGTCGGAGTTGCCTTTTTAACGAATCGCTGTTTTGTTGTACATGGACGCGGAGGTTTTGAGCTTCATGAGAAATTTGAAAACAAACATATTTCGTGTAGATACGATCGACGGTTGAGCGATGTTATCTTTAATGCGACTTTCGCCCAAAAAACGGCTGGTGCGAAAGAGCGCATCACCACTAATTAGTGAAGTTTTATGTTATCCAATATGTGAATTTACTACAACAATTTGATTAATATTTCCGTGAGTAACTGGTCCTTTTTGATATCATTTTCAGTGAGGAATTGCTGCCCTGAAGCAGGGCCGTGCCTAGACAAGATTGTGCCCGGAGTAACCGCTTCATCTTGCACGCTTATACAGGGTGTTTCGGTACATTTTCTCATTTTTTTAAACTATAGGATGTTTCAACAAGAGATGTAGGATTTGTTTTTTAAATAAAATTTCAACAACTACGATAATAATTTTTTTTAAATTTCGTTATAAAGTAGAGACATACCTATAGATCAGTGATGTCCAACCGGTAGCTCACGGACTCCTGAGTCATGATAGCCCGCGAGGCTATATGTTAAGGCGCCCGCGAGCAGAAGTTGCACAGATTTTTTCTTTAAAACCTTCGTAAACGAACATTTTTCATCAATAAAAAACATGACAGAAGACAATGATCAAAATTATCAGCCACAAAGGCACATTGATGACCTTCAATCGCTTAAAGATATATTTGATAGACGTTTTCAGAATCGAAAGGAAATCGTAACACTAACATTATTTTTGGCATTTTGACATAAGCTACACTTATGCAAAAATGTACGTTCGTCAACAATCGAGAAATTGAAATTATGATGGGTATATGAAATGACATCCAACTAAAACCTATTGAAAATGGTTGGTTTTGGCAAACAACAGACTACGTCATATATCAGAATCTTATGAAATGTGCGAAAAAGGTAAACTCATTTTTCGCTGCTTTGTACCTCTGCGAAATGGCATTTCCTTAATATCATAAAAACCAAACATAGATATGGTCTTACCAATAAACATTTTATTGATTGCTTTAAAAAAGGCAATATCTCCTTACGAACCATATTTTAAAACACTATCAAAATATATGCAGTAGCTAGTCCCAAATGAATTACAAATACATATATTGAAAATGTGTTATTAAAATTTTCCTTGGTAAAAATGCCTACTTTTTGAGTTTTGTTATTTTGCCACTAAGGGGTAGGGGTGAAGAATACGATTAAGTAGTCCGCCAAAGTTTTGAAGTAGCCCCCAAAATCAAAAAGGTTGGACATCACTGCTGTAGATTAATAATAGAATAGCACATCATCCAAATGGCCACCTCGACTCTTTTTACGGACCGCCATCCGTTTCTTGAAGTTTTTGGACATTTTTCGTAAAGATTCGGCTCTATCTCAGCAACAGCGTGAATTAATTGTGGATTATTGGCATAGATAGATATTCCTTTATTAAACAGCCAAATAAATCGCATGCTCTTGGTGGCCAATTGATGTCACCATTTCTTAAAATTAAACGACCTGGGAATTTGGACCGCAATAAAGTGATTGTATCGCCACTTGTATGGCATGTGGCACCATCTTGTTGGAAGTAGAGGTCCGCTATATCCATATTTTACAGCTCAGGCCACAAAAAGTTGGTCAAAATCAAAATGTCCGTACAGCGCACTCCATTGACCGACAGGCCTTCCAGCATCGTTTTCAAAAAATTTAGGTGTTTGAACCTTCGTCACCTTTACACACTGCGGCAATATTTTCGATTGAACGGCAAACCCGAGCGCGCTTTGGCGTCTTTAGATCTTGTGGTAAACCGGTCTCTTTATATTTTTTTATTAGGTTCCGAATAGCGGTTTCACTTGGTACACGATTATCTAGAAAAAATGCATAAATTTTGCGAGGTGTATTCGTAAAAGAACGTGAATTTTCGTCATCAAATTCAATGATTTGTTTGGGTTCTGTGATTGTGTACTGCTCCATGATAAATTCTTTTAGGATATAGATGACATCTGTCAAATAAAAACTTTAAAAAGTTTGACAAATGAAAAATGTTTTGCAATTCAAATCCAACCCCTTTGGTTGAGACACCCTTTATAAGAGATATTTCATTTGGCGACGCTCTGCCTTGCATTTCCAACCTACACTTCTCTTTATTATTTCATAAAACTTCTTTTAATCCTCTCTTCCTTACTTCTTCATCCTTCAACTCGGCTTACCTGTCTTTCTTCTTCCTTCTGGAATCCACAACAAGGTTGTGAATGATCGTCTTTTCTGCTTGCAAAGGTATATGATCCAAACGGAAAACCCAGCAGCTTCTTTAAAAAAAAAAGCCTGTTTGCATTGTTATTAGCCTCTTCTCGTTGTTTGTGCCATCTCCCATATCTCTGAGCTGTATGTAGCTAAACTTTTAATTAGGATGTTGTTAATTTTATCTTCTTGGTATAGTTGGTACTCCACAGTAATGAGTTTACACTTTTAATATATCGCTTACCTTAGTTAATTTAATTAGTAATGTCATTATTACTCCTTGCGTCTTTGAGTTAAGTAACGTCAATGTGTTTGAATTCTTCGCGTATTCCAATCTTCTCATTTTCTAACAAGTTTTGACCATTTTCTTTTACTACCAATTTTTTTTTATATGTTTATTCCGAGAACACCTTTCTCGAATTCGTCTTGGAGTTTTCTACACAATGAGTTTATGCTATCGCTATCTTCAGCTATCACGACTTGGTAGTCGGCGAAAAGTAAAGTATGGAGAACCCTATCAACTTATACTCATAGGGCTGCATTTACATCTCCTGTTTTGGATTGCTTTTGCTATATTTTTATGTTAAATAATTAAGGCGATAAGCAACAGCCTGTTTTAAGCCATTTGTTTCATTAATCTCGCCTGATTTTTGATTACATACTTTAACTATGTTTTATAGATTATAAATATTACCAATTTACAGGTTTTGTGTAAAATTGAGCCCCTCTCGCCGCTGCCTTGGCACGGCCCTGTCCAAAAACATCCTGTTTTATTGGTCTACGCGGGTTACACTAGAACTATCAAAGAAGCTCCATCAATCGAATGGGAAGCGCTAAAAACGGTACTAATATGGAACGCCGTTTTTAAGGAATGCGAGTGGTTTATTTTTAACCGTCCCGCGGCTTCTTTGTGAGCCACAATTAACGATATTGTCTATGAAACAGATAACTGGTCGCAGGTGAATCAAACATGTGTACACTGTTCTCCCTAGAAGGACTAAATTAGAATTTATAAATTTCGTTACAACTGTTGGCTTCCAGATCTTGTACTTGTCGAACGTCATAGATGTATGCGGCATATGCCGTTATGGTAATGTATAAATAATGGAAAACACTATGCAATATGCTTGTAGAAAACTGAATTATGTACATATCGCTCTGCTACCATGAAACCTTTCCAACAACACGTAACTATACGAAATTTCCATACAAGGAAAGCTGCAGTAACGTAAGCAGTTTTTTCGGAAATATGATTTTTGGTGCAATAAAAATTAGACATCTAGACGATTTTGCTCCTCATGTAATGTTACGATCATAGGCGCGTCGTGGCGGGGGTGCAAGAGGTGTTTTGCACCCGGGCGGTCAATCAGGGGCGCATGCGAAGAGATAAAATCGTGCCTTTAATTATATAGGTTTGTTTCAACAACTACTTGGACGGTACAGTAAACGATCACGAGTGTGCGCAGTATCAATATCGCGTTCCAACTCAGTCTCTGACAGTCCACCGGACGGTCAGTAATCGGTTCCAACAACTCTAAAAATAATTCATGAACGGGTTTGAGGACGATCAGAGCAGTACATGAACTGGAAGATGAATTTTGCCGGGATTTTTACACGCATGCACTGTTCATAACTAACGTGAGCTCAGGTGGCTATGCATCACATCGCTCTCCCAACCCCATTTAGTGCTAGATTCTTAAGGTGTTTACCCTAGCGATGCGTACATTTGTATGAAACCAATAGACACAAATGTCATTTACAGTTAGGCCAGTCGTAAAAGCATTTCAACAACGGCTGATACTGGCCAATACATTTATTAGTACATGGATCACGCATGCGAATAAACCAGTTCATGAACTGATCAGGGATCGGTTTTAAACGCCTTGTTGGAACAACCCTTATGTTTTCATGCAAAACCGACAAAAGCCCGAAGAAGGAATGCAGGCGGGGGTTCCTTACAAATAATTTGCTTCATGTTATTTACTTGTATAAAATAAAAGTATATTGAAACCACATGTGTATATATTTTTTGTTATCTTATTTCAATATGGATTTAGGGCGCACCACTGGTTACAATGATCTGAGTGGTTGATAATAAGTTGGAGCAATATCTAAGGATGATGGTGGATGTATCAAAAACTCCCAACAATGATAACGCGTGAATTTTTGTAAACAAGCTTAAGTCGAAATGAATTTCGAAGAATCTCTTGTTGTAAGGCAACACAATTTATTTAAATGAAACTGCAACAGATGGAAAGAAGAGAGTTTTAAAACTGGTTTGGCATTTCGCAGGAGATTCTTCGAAAAAAGAGGTACGTGATTGTTAATTAGGTCTATTTATATTAATACATGAATGACTTAAGTGATCGAACAATTTATTAAAGATCATGGAGTCACATTCTCATGATGTGGTCTTGCGTCTTACGCAAAACTAAACCGTTCAATGAATTATTTATTATAAAATTGAATTTAGTAATCAAACTGTTACTGCTAAAGTATGCAGTAGCTTACTCGTTTGCTACAAGATTTAACTGATTTAGGATCTGCAACCAGCCCCCTTATTCCGTAACTTTTAAACACCAGCGTAAACACCACGCGTTAGTGGTGACTTCCCAATTCGGGTAGTTGATATTCCGTTTCTTCTGAGGACCAAGGATGAACCCTAACCGTAAATGCTAGACGTAATTCGTGTGAAACCGGCTCGACAGCCGCGTTTAAGGCTAAAACCCTGTCATTTCGACTTGTTTACTCAATACTCAATAACATTTAATGATTGGGGGTGAAATGTTATATTTAAGTAAATTTTTGGAGTGTTGTATTTGTGTTGAATTAAAAAAGAAACTATTTTTAACAATAATTAAGTGTGTTGGATGTAAGTAAATTTAGGAACGAAGCGACGAAATAGCGCTTTGGTAAGTACAGTAAATCTTTTATTTTACAAATTGATATTAATTTTGTTACATTTTTAAATCCGTAATATTATATTGTGTTCATTCAACAAGTAAATAAATACCTCATGTAAACTAGTAATGTATATTACTCGCATGACAGTATATTGGTATTTTTACATTCTCTCAGAATGATGGCCCATCTAACACATATTTTATGGTGGAACGAAGAAAAGATTAAACGCAACATTAAGAAATATGCAAACGTAACTTGCGAGATGCACAAAATTATATCAAAATTAAGTTTTGTCATATCTTTGTGTATTATTCGCCAATTTTAATTTCACAGTCCAGCTTAATATATAAATAACATGGTATATTTGTTTGTAACGTACATAGTGCAATAAATAAATGAAATCAACTAAACAAAATAGAATTACTTTACCACATCACTGGCCGAATTTAAAAAATACCCACCCAAAGTGCTGACGACCATTGAAACAAAATTAATTCAGTAAACAAACTATAAAATAAGAAAACTTAACAAAATCGTTGTGTAATATAAAAATAGGAACAAAACGTATCACAACTTAAAAAAAAACTACCATAAATTCTTTAACGTAAGACAGAGTGTACAAAGTTACATGGCGGTAATTTTTAAACAAATACGCGTTAAGCACATTTCACTTGTGAACGTGCGCAGTAGGATTTTCTGTACTAACTTTCCTAAAATAGTAGATACCCAACTATAACTTGGGTAAACCCGCCGTGAGTTACCACCGGTGGGTTAGAGCATCGCTTTTTGTAGAAGTGGGTCATATTAACAAGGTAGTAATGAACTTGCATTTCCGTTAAATCCAAAGTTACAGAATCCAGCTGCTGGATTATATTGCAACAAGATAACACTAGCGTCACAAAAATAAAATCCACGCGCTTGGTAGTAAATTTCGGCTAAAAAACATCATGGCTTTAAGAAATGCTTCTTGCAAAGAATAATGAATTTCTCTTTCTCTGTTTATCTGTCTATATTATGAGTGTTACTCACGGTACGATGAATTTCGCTGCCATAATAAAATTTCAACGCCGGCAGACACGTTTTGTTCTAGTTATTTCGGCTGTTATTATTAACGCAAACCCCAGCGCTAATGGCATATTTTGGTAAATATTTAGTGTTAAATTGTTCATGCGACACCATATTTTTACGGGAATATTTGTCATAAACTGCCATTAAAAGTTATTAGTCCGACATGGCATTCCACTTATCTAAATATTTTAATACGAACTTAACGCTGCCAAGAAAGTTTTGAGATGAAATTGTTGACGCGGCCATCTGGCCGAAACTTTAGCCGGCGTATCGGGTAACCAGCAATAATATTTTGCCGAAAAATGTATACCGACAATGAATTTAATTTAATTGCTAATAACACTAAATTTGGGCGTAGATCAAGATCGGTTCTGTCAGTTTTCAATCACGATAGCCTTCGCAATGCGTCGTAAAGATTTTTATATGCATTTTCTGTAATGCCATTAAATAATACGGCGAATATAAATTTAATACGATTTCTTAAGAGTGTTATTCGAATTAACAATAAATGTAAATTAACGTATTCGTAAATTGGTAATAACTATTTTAACTGCCATTAAATGCCATAACCAATTATATTCAATTTAAATTAAAACTAGTGGATAACAATCGATTGTGCAGCTGATCCAAAAATTTCGAGACAATAATTTAACCAAAGGCATGCTGAAAATGCTTTGTTTTAAATTAGACTTTTTTCAGTTACTTTTTGTATACCGCTAGCAGCCTTCAAAACGCTTTGACTGCATTGAAAAAAATTAATTGGAAATATAATTTTAAATTTTAAGGAACAGTTGGTTTAATGTTAATGAGAAAGTTTTCTCAAATAAAAGCAATGACAGTTTTGCGCAGTGTTTCTCAACCTTTTTGTATTTGCACCCCCTTTTTTTCTATATCAAGTTTTAATGTCCTCCTCCAATCCTCTCTTCTTCTTTTTTTTGTATTTATTTTTCGACCGTCTTTGATCTGAGTGTATTGGTTTTAATCGATGTTTTTGTTAATAGCTTTTTTTGCTAATGTTAACTTAAGAATACTGTGAAATCCCGAACACTAGTTATTAGGTTCACCAAGAACTTATCGTATGTGTAACTGCTGTCATTTTCAGTTTGTATTTTAGATTATTGTATTTTTGCTGTTTTAATAAGTAGTTATGCTTTTGATATCCAATTTGCTTCGCGCCTCCCTTTTAGATATTTTGCGTCCCCCTTAAAGGATGCGCCCAATAGGTTGAGAATCACTGGTTTAGAGTTTAAATTTGTAAAACTGAAGCAAAGATAAGGGCAAAATAAAGTCGTTTGTTAAAATGCTGTTGCAAAATTCAAATCAATATTTAAAGAAAAAAAATTAGAAGTACACTAGTACATTGCTGAATCCAAGGATTTTAAAATTAGGCTCAGTTACAGTTTGGGTTTTAGAATTCCAAGAATCGTTCTAGCTAGCAGGGTTAAATTAAAATCAAATGAAATGTAAATAGTGATTTTATTTATCCAAAAAGTGGTCGTATACGCAGTGCCGGATTAAGAGGTGGACTAACCGGGCATCCGGCCTGGGCGCCAAACGAAAGGGGGCAAACTATGGCTAGCAAAAGGGCCTTGGAGCGCCTCTTTTAAAAAAACAGCGCCCCTCTGAAACAAAAGCGCCCTTCTGAGTAAAGAGCGTTCCTTAAAAAAAGCTTCATCGACAAAAGAAGGCATGTCCAAAGCAAAACTCAAACAAAAATTTTGCCACTTAATAATCCGAGCAAGTCGCGAACGAAACTAAAATGAGTTTCCGTACAATATTTTTGCGTAGGTATATAATTCTAATAAAAAAACTCATGTTACTTTTTATTATTTAGAAATTCATATGTAGAAAAAAAAATGCTTTAAACATCCAAATAGAAAAAATGTTATAAATAAGCTAATTGCAATATTTGTTAAACGATATAATTCTTCAAAATTTTAACCATATCACTTTTTACTGTCGAATACATATTAGTTGGCTGGGAATTTTAATTCAGATACTTTTATGTAGATGTTTTAGGTAAATTTATTTTGATTCTTCTATTGTAAGTATTTACTTTAAATAATTAACTGTATTACGCATTTATTTCTAAAATATCAAAATTCGTATAAAAACAAATTCAACATATTTACTAGTAATTTTTAACACTTCCAAGTTTTTTTGATACAGAAAGAGTATTAAAAAACTTTCATTGTGAACGAAACGAATTTTAAAAAAATAATAATTAGAGGTTTGACAATAGGCAATATCAAATTTTTTGATACAGGACACATTGATTATTAAAAGCACTAACAAAAGTAGAAGAAAACGAATCAAAGTAATGCCGAATTTATATTGGTAGATATAGTAGCTAAGACAAGTCACTAATCAAGTAGCAAAACTTGTCAAAATTTTGGTTTGGCGAGTGTCTGGTAGGGTTTCTCATATTTGACATTTTTGCTTGTCCCGGGATTCCGTGAAGAAATCGATCTTCTTCTCGGGATTTCCGGGGATCCCGGAACGGAATAAATTAAATCAATATTTTAAAATAAATAACCGAGAAACGGAAGGAGAGGTTTATTACTTAAAAACAACTCCAAGTCATAGATATGATACAGTTGGCTCCATGATTAGTAACATACATTTCAGAAATATTACCGTATTATTGCAATATCATTTGTATGAAAACAATAACATTTTTACAATGAATTTTTGTATTGCGGTTTAAGAAAACAAAGTTGATCTCTGCTTCGGTCGGTTTGGTGTAAATTGCTCGAATATAATTGCTCGAAGGTAAATTGCTCGAATACAATTGCTCGAAATACAATTGCTCGAATGGGAAATTGCTCGAAAGGTAAATTGCTCGAATGACAATTGCTCGAAAGACAAATTGCTCGAAAAAATGAATAAATATTACATTTTTATAAATACAAAATAATTAAATGTACCATAAAAGTTGTTTACATTTGCTTACACTTAGAAAAATGTATTTAAATTTATTTACAAATACATATATGTATAGACATTCAATTTTTGTTGAGATAAACACTTTAAATATTTGAAAATATTATATACTCCTACTACATAACTGTTCATTCTGACTATATTGTTGTTATCTTATGTTCAACTATTCATAATGCTTATCTCAACAACAAATAAGAAACCTTCGTAACATGTAGCAAATGAGTTTTGAAAGGTTTTACACCTTGTTTTTTTTTTGTTTTCACAGCCTGTTAATTAAAAAAAAAAAAAAATTTTGTAACTTGCGCATTTTTAAAGATAACCAGGGGTTTGGAGCAGTCCAATTTTTTAGTTGCTCCGCTCCAGCTCCGCTCCGGCATCAAGATGCCTGCTCCAGCTCCGCTCCCGCTCCGCTCCGCGCTCCAAATATTAATAAAATAAGCTTTTTTGTTTAAAAATTTGTTTTTTAAAACAAAGCTAAAATTTTATGAGATATGTGGAAATAGACCAAAAATTACAATATTTGACCCTAAGAAACAAGTGAAGTTAAATAAATGAACAAATTATTGATCTTCAAAAGTTAAAAAAAGAAAAAAAAGTCCTTTAAAATTTTTCAAAATTCAAATACAAAATAATGAAAATTAATATTCAGAAAAGTTACATTATAATAATTTTACTTCAAAAAAATCTAATTTAGTTTATTTATAATTTTATTAAATACTATAGGTAGGTACTTACCCATGAGAATAATTCATAAAAAAAAATGTAGTTTATAATAGTAAAGTGGAGCAGTGGAGCAATCAAAATTATTGGCTCCGGGCTCCGCTCCCGCTCCCGGCAAAAACCCATTGCTCCACTGCTCCGCGCTCCGCTCCAAACCCCTGAAAATAACAACAATATATCTTTGAAATAAGAAAAACAGAAGTAAATGTTATGTACATTTTATTGACAAATAAAATATTTTGTACTCGTATTTACAAAAATGTAATAGTTTTACATTTTTTCGAGCAATTTGTCTTTCGAGCAATTGTCATTCGAGCAATTTACCTTTCGAGCAATTTCCCATTCGTGCAATTGTATTTCGAGCAATTGTATTCGAGCAATTTACCTTCGAGCAATTGTATTCGAGCAATTTACCGCCACCCGCTTCGGTCACTTAGTCATATTCTTAATTCATTTACAGAAAGTCTTCCCGCATAAAATGCTTTCTCAGTTTTTATTGATATACGTGGAAATGTTTTAGACCATTTAGCAGAAAAGATACATCGTTTTTATCAATAAAATTTCATTTATAAGCTACACGTATTTTGCTTCATAGGACGCGTAGTACAAAAAAATAGAACGGTAAACGTATTTTGATGATATAAACTTTGTCATGAAAACCGGGCTTCTTGACGCATACTACAAAATTTGTTATTCTAAAGCAGAAAAACTACTTTTAAATAAGAATAAAGTTTTTTTTATAATTTAATGTTAGTTAAGATATTTATAATAATTTCTGATAGTTATGATATTGATAAAATTATTATAATAATACAAATACTTCAACACAAAATAAATGAAAATAACAGATTTTAAATATCCCGAGATTTACCGGGACAATAAGTATTTTCCGGGAAATATAAAATAGGTTAAAATGGACCGGGATCCCGGGTTCCCGGAAGAGAAACCCTAGTGTCTACACAATACATACATGTGTGGTCTACACCCAATTTAGTGAAATTATTTGGTAATTGACAGAAAATGGAATATCATCGTCAAGTAAATAGAAATGATTTCTATTCACTTTACTCATAAAGTCACTAAACTGTTTATTTGTACTAAACGAAACTATTCACACGTTGCAATAGCTAAATTCACTTACATGATTTAGTAACTTGCTTTAGCTACTATACCAATGTAAAATCGGCATTGGAGAGGATCATTTTACTCCGTCGATATAATTTAGCGATATCATAAACGAAGAAGGCGCACAATAAATGTGCCCGCGGCGCGAAATTATCTTGGCCCGGCCCTGCGTATACGAAGCAGAAGCATGGGATGTAAATAGGACGACAGAAAC
Organism: Elmis aenea; assembly: GCA_947652605.1. Lineage (NCBI taxonomy): Eukaryota > Metazoa > Arthropoda > Insecta > Coleoptera > Elmidae > Elmis > Elmis aenea. The sequence goes on from OX393580.1 coordinate 22,873,516, forward strand.
GGACTTTTTTAGGCGAAGTTGCCAAAAAAGTAGATAGAGTCCGTAATGAAACTATTAGGGAAATCATGGAATTAAAAAAAGACATTATCGACGAGGTAATATTTGACAAATAAGCAAATTTTAGCGTGATGGCCACTTGTTCCTTATACAGGACCCTCCACACATTTATATTTCATGTCGTTGTCTTTCCGACGGATGATGAAAACCTAAGCGTCGCTCAATACCGACGCGTGGCCGGCTCCACAGCGACAAACCCAGTTGCAGACGAACATAAAACGCGGCCATGAATTCCTTTTGCTCATTACAAATAAGCACTCGGGCGCGTACATTATTTAACAGACTTAATTCCGAACAAAACGTTTTCAACGGCAGTTGTACCACAGCCGACCACCATACATCATAACTCCGCCGCGATATTGTCAACAAATCCGAGACGCATTCAGGAGTCCCATTAAACCGCTGGTGAAATATCAACAATATTCAAACGCACGTTATTTTAGTTATAAATAAACCGCGGGGTATATAATTTATGAACAGCGGGAGCACTTTACAACTCGCGGACGATATTAATCCATGTAAAAGAACTCGTATCATACGAGCGAACGGCGGAGCACGGCGTTTGTTCTGATGGTGTATCGGCGCAAATTTCTGCCTTTTATTTTTCTCGCCGTACACGTAAATTACAGGAGTAGCAGATATTTATTGCCGCCGTAGACATACAATAGCGAATAATTTATAAGGTGAGATCTGACAAACGCAAATTTAAAATGCTCGCGGAATCTACCTATTTACCTACTCGAATAGTTCTACCTCTGAAGTGGTTTAATCGGTTCATGAGGAATAGGAAGCTCTTTATTATACGAGTAGACGCGTCCCAACAATTTCCACTTAATAAAGAAAATGCCGAGTTTTTCACGTCATAACGCGCTCCATTGTGCATCGAACAAACACACTACCGTACTTTCATTTCGATAAAAAGATCATTCTGACGGCAATTCTATTAAAAAACATAAAAAGTAATGTGCCATCTGCATGGACTTTCTCTGTTATCATTAAAGATAAGAAGTTGGCTAAATATGCTCTAATAAAAATCATTTTAAATATTCACGAAGTTTTATTTGTATATTAAATAACTACAAGTAATACACTGTTGGGTGATTTAAGTGATTAATTGTTATAAATAGAATTAATTATTAATCTCTAGGTACTCAAAATGCAATACTTTTCGTTCAGGTTTAAACGTGTTAAACTCTACCACCAATTTTCTTGATAAACTTTAATAGTTTCGGAACACGATAACTGATTTGTAAATGAGTTTCGTTATCAAATCGCTAACCTTTAAATGACGGTTTCAAAAACTAATAATACGTTTTCTCGCCTTTTATACGCATTTATATGTAACTGAACTGTTTTGGTTGACGTCAAACTATTTCTGTTATGTGAATGTTATCAAATATTCGAAATTGTAACCCCAAAAACTACATATTATGATAATTTTTAACATTAACTGCTTTGGTATATGGCTCGGAACATATGCAAAACAGGGCAAATTTTTTTGATTAGACTATTTAAAAGAAATAACCAATATCTGGTACAATTCATCAAATACCTTACACAGAAAACGCTTTTGTATAATCTTAACTAATTTTTATATGAAAATATTTCAGACAAAACGCAAAAAGTAAAAAGATTAGGTAAAAAACCGAGTATAAAGTAAAATGCTTTAATTTTTATTCCAGAGAGTTGCACTGTTGTCACAGGAAGAAGCATTTTTTGCAGGACATCACTTTTACTGCAGGAATAGGTTTTATTTCAAAAGACGTTTTATGGTAGCAGGATGAAACAATTTTTTCGCAGGACGAAAATGCAGGAGCAGGTAAGCATTTTACAACAGAAAAATTATGTCTCACAAAATGAAGCTGTTTTATCGCAGGAAGAAACATATTTGCAGCAGGAGAAATTTCAATTGCAGAAGAGGCATTTTTATTTCAGGAAGCGTTTTTATGTCAGAAAACGTTTTTTTATTGCAGGACAACGCATTTTTACGAAGAAATTTTAATTGAATGAGAGTGAGTTATTTTGCAGGATTTGCTTTTGCTAGGAAAACAAACATTTTTATCGCAAAATGAGACATATTTACAGCAGGAGAAACTTTTGTCACCACAAGAAAGTTTTTTTTGCAGGATTGTAGCATTTTTACTGCAGGAAAATTTCTTATCGCAAATGGGGCATTTTTATTGAAGTATTTTTAGTACGAAAAGGAGCATAATTCTAACAGGATGTAACATATTTACTTTATTAACAAAGAATAACCAATATTTTGATTTGTTTTTAAATTGACGGTTCAAATTAGATAGTTGAGGGAGACGATTGAGATTGATTTTATAATATACAGTCTATAATTTACCTCCTTATAATATAATGTTGGCAATACGCCTTTAACAATAAAATGAACTATTATCGGTAAAGGAAGCTATCGCATCGCCCATGACCCGTTCGGCCGTTCTTAAGAATTCCACACCAAGAATGCGCTTCCAGATAGTTTATGAGCTGTTTCCTCCGATTTTCATTTTCAACGGAGTTTATAAACGATACAATAAACAATCTGACTGCTTAATATAAATTGTAAACGAATAAATCGATACACAAACAAGCTCAAAGTAAAGCTCAGTCGATAATGAAATGCAATAAAATTCTTCCCAGAACAAAAAAAAAAAACGTCGATCCGTTCTTCTTAACTAAATGGTCATCAACATCTTGGAGCGGCCAATGTTTTATAAACACTTTTAAGAGCTATAAATTTATTACTTTTATTTTGAGCCAAAGTTAATACTAAATCTGTGTCTTTAAAACAAGAATAAACCTTTGTCGGCTCCCGTGCAAGGCTCACTACGGTACGATGTCGGTATTCTCACGGGACATATGGACGAGTTTACTCTGTATTCCTCGACATTCCGCGCGCACTTCGCATTTTTTGACTACTGTAAGAATTTAATTTTGATCATAGACAATTTTAACGTTACCGCAAAATGATGCGGCCGTTTGTAACGTAAGAATGCTGATATGAACGCTCTTCAACATCTATTAATTACTTACAAACAAATAATTTTCACGACACTCGCACGGATGAACCGACCAATACTTTCCCGTGTGTAAAATATAAACCAAATCCGAAACATCCAAGATATTTAATAAATCTTAAAGAGAATTTTCTCGGAGCTAAGAAACGGAATACAATGTTCGGTTACATAAATATTACTCAAATTAATAAAGAGGATTTCTGGGAGACGATTTTAGAATTGTAAAACTGCATGGAATTTCTGTGAACCGCTTGCAGGAGAAGAGATATTATGAATATTCAAAAACGACATTTTATCATTTCATTCAAAAATGTAATTAATGTGTTACAAATTGCTACATAGCAGGTGCATTTTTTCACTTTGACTCCGACAAAAAATGCGGAAATCTGAAAATAGTATGGTAAATACGACACGCAGTTGGGGCGGCTCATTTGGACATATCAATTACAGATAAATTAGATTATTAATTTAATATAATATAAAAAAAAGAAAAATAGAAAAAAAATGAAAAATATAAAACACACTAGAAGAATCACAATATGGTTTTAAAAGCGGAAGGAGTAGGTACACAAGACCCAGTTTTTACACTAAGAAAAACAATTTAAAAGAGCCTAACCAAAAACAAGGAAATACATTTCTGTTTTATATACCAGGAAAAAGCATTCGATAGAATAAAAAGAAAAGACGTATGGAGGGGCCTAAGCAAAAAGGGAATATAGAAATAGAAACAATAGACATAACAAAACGATGTATGAAAAAATGGTAAATATTGTAAGAACACAGAATGCAGAATCGGCAGAATTTGAAACAAAAGAGGACATAAAAAAAGGATGCGTGCCCAGTAGGGTTTCTTTCCCGGGATTCCGGTCCATTTAAAGCTATTTTATATTTCTCGGGAAATGCTTTTTGTCGCGGGAATTCCCGGGATTTTAAAACAGTGTTATTTTCGTTTATTTTGTGCTAAGATCTTTGTAATACTATCATAACTTATCAGAATTCATTATAAATATCTTTACTAACAGTAAATTATAGAAAAACTTTATTTTTATTTCAAAATAATTCTTCCCTTTTATATTTTCTCTTTTTATATGGCGTAAAGACAAAGTTAATATCTTCAAAATACTTTTCCAGTTCTATTTTTGTGTACCCTGGTAATGCGAAGCAAAATAGTCTGCAAATGAAATTTTATTGATAATAACGATGTCTCTTTGCTGCTAGATGCTCTCAAGACAATTTCATCTACATTAATAGAGACTGAGAGAGCAGTTTATGCAGCAGAACTTTGTTAATAAATTATGAAAAAGACTAATTGACCGAAGTATATATCACCTTTGTTTTCTTGAATCACATTACAAAAACTCGTTGTAAAAATTATATTATTGTGTTCATAAATATGAAATTGCAATAGAAGGGTTATATTTCCCAAATGTATGATTCTCTCACCAATATTATTTAATTATTTATAATAATCGTGGAGCAAAATGTAATACTTATATGACTTGGAGTTGTTTTTAAGCAATAAACTGCTCCCTTAATTTTTTAGATTATTTATTTAAAAATATTGACATAATTTATTACATCCCAGGACAAAAGCCAATTTCTTCCCGGAATCCCGGACCAGCAAAATGGTCAAATATTAGAAACCCCAGTGCCCAGTCCATTATTATTCTCAGTCGTTATGGATGGGTGTGATTAAAGAAGAAAAACAAAAAAAGAGACCGTTTTACCAAGGTAATTGGAAAATGAAAAATAAACATAACTGAGCTAGTATTCACAGAGGACATAGTCATAGTCGCGAAAACAGAAAAAAAACCTACAACATAATCTAGAAACTCTAAGTTTGGAATTGAAAAAATCAATATAAAAATAAATACAGATAAAACCAAGACTATGATCATTACAAAGAAGAAAGGGCATAACGTTACTTTAGATGAGCCTATCTAGGTTGGAACAGGTAGATAGCTTTAAATATTTAGTGATTAACGAGAATAACGGAGAGGAAACAGGCGAAAGAAAAAGAAAGTTGGAAAGAATATTTAACAGTTAAAGGACAACATTTTTTTGAAATTGAGAAATCCCAAAACGAACAAAAGTGGAAGTGGTTTAAACGGTAGTAACTCCAGTACTTTTATACGGAAGTGACACGTGGACACTCACAAAGAAAAATAGTAGCCGTGTGAATGCAGCTGAAATGGGATTTCTAAGAAAAAATCAAGGAAGAACCAAAAAAGATCTAATCGGAAATAGAACATATACAGGGTGAGGCATCACTTATGACACCCCCACTTATTTTGTTATTGGAAAGATTTATCAAAAACATTTATCAAAATTAATTAATACCGTACGCTTTTTGAACAAAAATGTTCTTTTGCGATTTTCTTAAACATTTTGTTATGTAAGGGTATAAAAGTTTTAGAGTGTTGAAAAGAGAAAGAAAATGTCTTTCAAACCGTATAAAAAAATATGTATCGTGCCATTAAAAAAAAAACAATATGGTGCCGCAACTCCTAAAAAAACAAAAGAAAACAAAAAACTGACATGACAACATTATGGGAAATATTGTATCAAAGAACTTTTATTTGAAACTTTTTTTGATAATTCTTTCCAATAACAAAATAAGTGGGGGTGTCATAAGTGATGCCTCACCCTGTAGAGATCAATTAAAGGTAAAATCAGTTAAAACAAAAATACGAAATACAGCTGGAATGGTTGGGATACATTTATAGAATGAAAGAAGAAAGGTTAACTGCGGCGTATGAAGTAATAAGGCCATAGAGAAAAAAATAAAAGAGGTAGACCGAGAAAGCCTAGCAAAACGAAGTTAAAAAAAACGGCAAGAGATAGAAAAATCAAATGAAAAGAGATTAAAAAAACCAGCACAAAACAGAAAGACCTGGAAGAAAGTCGGCAGAACACAACTCAACAATCCTACACCTGACGGTAGAGGGACTTATGACTAAATAAATAAATAATTAAATTTCTCGTTTTTCGAAATATAAAAAACGTCAAGGAATCAAAAACCCTAACTATTGCTCAAAAACGTGTTAGATAATTTAAAAATTTAAAGAAGCATAAGGTGACTTTGGGCGCAAAAGTTGTATTACCAACGATCATTTTATCAATTAATATTAAATATCTTTGTGTACGCATCAAAAAATAAAAAATGGTATTGTACGCGCGGTAATCTTGTCTATGAAGTTCCGACAACTTCGTATAGTGCGTGAATTAATGTTGTTTTTTTTTTAACTTAATGACCACTAAACAGTATAAAATCAATCTTCGTTTATTGACGCGATTACGAATCACGACATAAATTAAAAACCTACTACCAAAGTACATAATAGTTGGCGTATTGAGGGACCTTCAAAATTCCACTTACCGAAAAAATACGATCAATGTCTAATGCTATCGGTTTATATCAAAAGAAGTCGGCGTGTTTGTCTAATAGGTAATTAAGAGCGGCAGCCCAAAGTTGACCTTATGCGTTTGTGTGATTGGGCTCTAACAAATCACCTGCTCCTTGGCGGCATCGGACGATCTCGGCCCAACACTTTTTATTTATTGTTATTGATATTCCATGTCAATTACCTCACCGGATTTAAAATATTATCTATCCTGTTACTGGAATTTTAAATTCCAGTGTTAACCTCAAATATAACATTACCTTTTACTACTTGCACATTTTAAACCAATCGCACGATCGGGACAACTCATTATCATTTTAAACAATACGTGAAAAAAGGCAGGGGACTAATTTATCAGACGAGGAGCCTTGGATGCCACTTAACAATATTTTTTTGGCAGCTGACGTCGACAACATTTCAGTTATACAAGTCAGCTAATTGTAAACATTTTCGTTTTGATATTTATTTTTTGGTACAAGCTTACTGATAAATTTCGGTCCAACTTGGTTAGAAAAAAAATTCTTAAAATAAGATTCTACAAACAAAGCTAATTAAAAATGCAACTTCAACGGTTTTAAATTGGTTTCAGGACATACACATCGTGACAATTATCTTCAGGACTGATTTGAGTGGCTAGAGAAATACACAGTAAAATTGCAATCGAATATTTTTCTTTCGTCACAATTTCCATAATGGAGCATAGAGCCTGGATTAATTTTGCGTTAAAAACTGCAAGAGAAACGTTCTGAATGTTAAAGCATAAGAAATTAGTTTATCAAGAACGGCCTCATTCGGGTGGAAAAAACGTCTTAAAGAGGGAGGTAAATCGCCTGATATCGATGAAAGAAGCAGGCGTCGTTTTTCGACGCCAAAGGATTCAATGATCTCAAATTTGTACCACAGCGCTGAACACAGGGGTGGGAAAGGCGGGAGTAATTACCGAGGCCCGGTGTTGCAAAAGGGGCCCGGATTCGAGCTAATACACAATGTTTTGTTTACAAATACCCTCAGAATTTATGAAAACAGCTACAAATAACATATAATTTTTTGAAGCGTTCTCTTCATATCTGTAAGGCTGCGGTTACAGTACAGCCGTATTCGCGCGATGGGCTTCGCGCGTATGCGACCGTATACGCGCGAATCAAAGAAACCAATGCAAGCATATGAGAGTGGTTTCGAGCGAATTATCGCTTGTAGTGTAACCGCTCTTATATGCTTGCATTGGTTTGTTTCAGTCGCGCGAATACGGACGCGTACGCGCGAAGCTCATTCGCGCGAATACGCTTGTACTGTAAACGCAGACTAAATCGTATGGAGTGATACGTTCCTTATCACTTTCCTTCTAGTTCACACTCGAGTCGCAGTGTTGTGAGAGCGCTGGTGTTCGTTTGTGATGTTGTCATATTGTGTATTTTCCGCGGCTACCAGAAACCCTGCCGTTCGTGAAGGGTTATACGTTATACTACCCGGGACTTGCCGGCTTTTTCTCTAAAAGAGGGCCCATAGGCCTGTAGTTTATACCCATAAATATTTGTGTCTATGCTGCGTATTGCATACCCGTTGAAATCTGATTTTAAGAAATATCATTATTAATTGAATGCGTTCAGGGACGTCGCTACTCGCAAGCACTAAGGCAACTCGGACACCACCTGAGCGCAGCACTTCGTAGGGGCGGTAAAATTATTAACATTTGAAAATAAAAATTGAAAGAGTTTTGCGATTTTTTTTGAATAATAAAAGTAATAAAAATGTTTTGTTCGTTAGTAAATTTTAATGAGAGCACCGGAAAGGGGTGGTATTGAAAAGTTTAACTGAGCGGCGGCACATACCCTCGCGATGACCCTGATTATATTATTTATTATTTTAATCACTATTTATGTACAATGGAATGTAATTTTGTTTTATTTAATTATAGATTATTTTTATTATTATTAACGAATATTAAATAGTATTTCATTAAAAAAAATTAAGATGAAACATTATCATCATAAATCTGAATCTCAGAAGAGAAAAAAAAGAAGAAAGAAAGAAAGAAGATCTAGCCAAAGCCGAAGAACTCTGGAGATTTGGGTTATTATATTATCTTAAACATTTTGCTTTGATTTTTTTTTCGTATTTTTAATACAGAATTACATTGTCTATATCAGAATGCGAGTGGTAAATTTATACCTTTTTTTAGAGAAAAGTGGGGCCCATTGTCTATTGCTTCCCCGGGTCCAAATTTTTTGTAAACGGCCCTCTGAACCCGACGGATATACAGTGCATGAAAAAATGATGCACAGGTCTTAAGTTATTATCAACAGAATAGCATAACCTGGGAAAGCTTTGGTAAACCCCGGAGCCCGGAGTTGAGGTGCAAACTTCCGAAGACTCCAGGTGCACCCTAAAAGGTACTCAACCTAAACATTTAATGCATGACTTAAAACATTTAAAATATGTTTTAAATTATAATTTTACATTATATTTTATCATTATTATTAATCATTAAACTAGATTATAAATTTACACTTTTAAGTGTGCAGATGAACAGATAAGTTTCGAAATATAACACCGTAAAAGCAGTTTTTGTAAACATTGGCTATAAACGCTAATATCAAGAATATCTGTATTTTTAATTCCTTAGACTATTAAAAAAGTTTTTGCTACTGAAAATTCTACTTTTAAGTCCATTTTAAAATAATTTTAGGCGCGCACTCGAAAATATTTTACAAATACTTTGTTAAACATAAGAAATGTGCTATTAAAGACACATTTTTTAAAAATACCGGCTGCAACATTTTAACAAATATTTTTACTGCATATACAACAAAACGTAAATCAAATATTCACAATCAATGTTTTATAAGTTTCATGGAAAATTAGAGAGCGCTAACTCGCTAAAAAAAAAACTGCAAGCTCGTATTTTTATACGATTGTTTTATCATTGCGTTTATTTCAGTTATTAATGTACCTAATTATCTCTAAAGCCGATTGAATTACCAAACGCAGATATTTATACATAAAACAACACATTTTTAAAAATGTAGACATAGTTTTTCAGACTGAATAATTACTTTATTCACGATAATATTTCATTTTCTATTATTTTTATTATATTTTTTAGTACCTAAAGCGCATATATTTTTCGTAAAAATCTTCACTTGTTGAATTAAACAATTGATCATTTTGAAATTGAACTATTGAATGTGGCAATACCATTCTAAATACACAATTATTTGCGCATGGCGAATAAAAGATTTGAAAAATATAATTTTCGATAATAAATCAAAAATTTGTTGCCCAATTTTTTGCTAAAAATAATGTAAAGGTGCATTTAAATCAAAGCGAACAGAAGCGAACGAACGAATTCGTTCGGTCAAGCTCGCGCAATTTGCATGGAGAAGCGAAGGCGAGCGAACGAACTCGTTCGCGTTCGCACAGGTTCCGTAGCGTGTCGGTAAACAAGCGAATCATCAAAGGAAGTTCGTGCTCGATTTGCATGGTGCATTTTGTAGCTAGCGAATTCTCTATCCGACATGGTTTGTTTTCAGGTTTTCACACTAGCGCGGATCATCAACGAATGCGAATGTTCGTTCACATTGCATTGCACAGAGACGACCGAACGAACGAATACCTAAAAACCCGTTCGTTCGTTCGTTCGGTCCTGTTCGCTCTGATTTAAATGCACCTTAAGAATATCATACTATGAACATAAAAGTGATATTCCAACATAATTTTAACATTTGACAAGCGTAGATTACCAAAGTATGGACCTTACGTTATATATTATTTATTCAACATATTGTTTAAATAAGTAAAATAAATAGGAAAAAACCACCATGAACTATTCTGAACGCTAAATAAATTGCTGCACCTACCTTATCTGCTCATTTCCTTATTTTAGCAGACGCGTTTCTACTCCAAACGCCCTTCTTAACTACCAGGACCCAGGACTAAAGAAAAACGTCTTCTTCCACAACAAAAACCTTCTATAAACATTTCGTAGCGATGAAATGTTCAAAAAGCACTTAGCGAAAGTCGACAACTCTGAACCACAACACAACGTCTCAATACTGTTTGGAAATGCACACCAATTCTTCCACTTCCGCATCAAAATCAAGTCAAAAACACGCCAAATCCATTAAAAACCACGTAAAATTCAAATGCTGACATAAAAGGCCGCTTACACTTACGGTTTTGCGAAATTGGTTTTGCATGTGGTTATGATCGTGTGTGTAAACGCTAAAACTAAGCAATTTTATTGACCTTGGTTTTGCACAAGTGAATCTACCAGGGCTAGTTCACACACGATTATAACCACATGCAAAACCACGTGTAAAACCGTCAGTGTAAACCGCCTATAGGTGGCGTTTGATTGACGCAAGAAACTCATATTTTGCAGCGCGCAAAAACGTTAGTTGACAAAGTCAAATTATTAAATATGTAGCAGGCTTCAATACAGCCACACACGCGTGCCCAAGCCTGGCCGAAAACTAACAATGTTTGAACACGGATATCTACGTTTCGGCAGTAGTTTATGTCGGAAAAATCTTCACCTCATCGAAATTATTTTATGCAACAACAAAACGGGGCAAACTTCAGATGGTGTACACTGTCATGGCAGCTTGGTAGATCAAGTGAAGCTCGGATATTTTCGTGTCGATTATGAGTGCTAGGTTCACAAAACATCAAATTAGGAACACGTTTAAGGTTGGTAAAAGTCTTTTTTTTAATGAAAATAACCCAGAACCTTTATTTTCATTAGTTATTTTAAAAAAAGCTTTAACAAACCCTTAACCTAAACTTCTATTACTGACCAAATGAATGATGACCAGGTTAAAGGTCGCTTAAAGCTTCTTATTTTAAAGAAAACAAACCAGTATTTGTTGCATAACAGTACTCGGAGATGTTGTAATGTAAGTAATGCAGAAAGAGAGCTTGATGAACAAGCATAGAATTTCGTACGTCACGCCAAAAGTAGGTAGTAGTGAACCCAACATTCATTTTCCACACGAACAAATCCGACGTACACTTGATCTACCAAGCCGCCATAGGATACACCATCTGAAGTTTACCTGAAACGGCCTATTGATGAAAAAACTACAATTTGATTTGATGTGCTAAACTGAAAGCGTCACACACGTACATCTCCTTCGGTAACTGCACTTTACTGTCGCCCTCTGGCGTTTTTTCACACAATGTCTCTAAAGGAAATTGAGCTACTTACTAATGGCATTTGCACCATTTTCAAAATTTCGGCGAAGATTATGATTATACACATTTATTAAACAGATAAGGGTGTAATTTTCGTCCACCATTGTCAACAATGTATTTTAATAACTTAAATTTGAATTGTTACCGATGAATATGATTTGTGAAACAAAACTATAAGAAATAAATTATATTAATCGTTTTTTTTGCAAATAACAAATCTTTCTTTACAGAATTTAAAGGCTATTAATATTATTTTTAATCCTGTACTAGGTACAGTGTACAGAAAGTTTTTTTGGGTTTAATTGCTTACGTGAGATGCAATAATTCAAATATATTAAAATTGCATTGTTAAATAAACCACAGCAATAAGAAAATGCTGTATTTTCGAACCAATTGTTGCTATTTTACATGATTACATGCTATAGAACGCTTCGTTTTCCTTCTGCAAGCATGTTAGTAGCTGTTTTGGCTATTTTGTTGTCTGGGTGGCTATTAAAAATGTTTAATTTCATTTAACTGTCGCTAAGAAATTATTTTTGTTATTTTACATCACACCATAAAATTTAATATATTATTTATAAAAGGCTACTTTAAGCTGAATTTTTAAGCAATTTGCTACGTTTGTTTAGAAAATTGTGTGTGTCTTATGACTGTGCTAGTGCTACACAAATTGCATTATTAACATTAAATAACGTTTGTATTGAATTAGTTGTAGTAGCTATTATACAATACAGCATACCATACAACTTAGGTATAGAAAAATGTGGCAACTATTTAACATTAAAAAAGTATATAAAGTTCATTTCTTGGACTTTAACTTAATCTCTTCATTACCACACAATTTAGTTAATAAAAATAACAATTGTCGAGAAAAATCAAATTGCACTATAAGTATCTAACCTAAATAATTTAAATAAATTTCTTTTAGTGAGAATTTGCTATATTTACTAATAGCTGCTTGTTCGAAGTTACTGCAGTAATTTTAAAAATGTATTCGTGGGAGTCTAACGCATTTGCTTAACAAATTTTTTAGCAATGTAAAATTGATCCTTAAACCCTGTTTTAAAGTTAACCTAATTTTGAGTAGAATTTAAAAGTATTCTTTAAGGCCACCCAAGTTGCTAGTTGTTTGTTAAGATTATCCTTATCTTTATGGGCGACCTTTTTAGAAGCAGCTCCATCCTAATGATACAAATTCGGCCTGCGGGAATCATCAAAACGAACATGAACCCATTACAAACGTTTAAAATATTTTACAAATTTGAACTTTATAAAGCAAAGTACCGCTTTCATTTATTCGCCGACATGGCAAATCTATTAATCTGCAGGAAATATATTCGATCGAAAAAGGCGGAATTAATAATTTTAACGAAACTATAAGATTTTACGAGGCTAATTTAAAGAGTAATAAAAAAGATATGAGAAAGAGTTAGTCTGGAATACATAAAAAATAAAAATTTAAAAAAATCTTGTTTACTCCCAAAAAAAAAACTTTTGAACTTTAATACCAAAAGAAAAAAGCAATACCTAATTCCGCAACTTGTAATAAGAACAACCCATGACAAAAATGCACTCTTTAGTAGCTAAAATTAAGAGTAACTTTTTTTGTGCAAATAATTTCGCCAAAAATAAAATAATAGAAGAGAATTCAAAATACAATTATACAAAATGTTATTTTATTTCTATGAAATCGTTTTACATTCTAGTTGAGGACATTTTATTTTTTATAATTTTATTATACATTTTCGTACTATTTCCTTTTTTCTTGAATTCTTCTCTTCTATTTTGTGCTACTTCTACTATTTTTCTTCCTTCTTTTTTTAATATTTTTTAATGTTTTTTCTCCTTGGCTTCCATCGACTCCTTAATTTCCTTTTTCATTTCTCCTCCGTGATCACTCTCTCCATCGCCAGTTTTTTTACTTGTCTCCTCCGTCCTCCTTCATCAATAGTTCAATATTTAAAGTAAAAAAACTTATCAGTTAACTTTTATGATTGTTGGAGTTCATGAAAAACATTATTTATATTCGTTGATACTTGATTAATTTCCGATCCACAGCTTGCTAAATCAACTTAGAAATTCAGTTACCTATTTTGTTAATATGAGTTGTTAATATGAGTTGTTAATATGAGTTGTTAATATGAGTTGTTAATATGAGTTGCTAATATGAGCTTAAGTTATGGTTACTTTACTGTATCAGCTTAAATTTTGCAATATTTTGAATTTTAAAATTGCTGTTTTATCACTTACTCTATGTTTTTTTTATACTTGTCGTAAAAATGTTACCTATCAATTTTTATAGTAAAACAGTCACCTAATATAGTTTTAGGTCCACTAGTTTGCAACTAGTTCCAAATTTGTTTTAAACCCTATAGTTTACAATAAAGTCATTGGAAATGGTCGAATATTTAACGATTATGATTTGGTTTTTCCTTTTTAAAATCATTGCAGTTCTACTCTGAAAATACTTCATCATAGACATGGATGATTACTTTATTTATTAACTCTAAACATTTATAACACAGCAAAATATCATCAACCATAAACGAAAATTTAATCGTTTTGGGAATGTCTTATTCATTTCTAAACTGAAAAATATTAAGTTTAGCTGCAACTTTCAACTTGTTTTGTTCCTAGAGAATTTAAATTTATCAATCGCCTCTACTCGCACATGTTGAATATTGAAAAATAGCTAGACTACATTCAAGAGGATCCTTTTATGGTCTTTTATTACATCTCTTGATGCAATGATAGAAACAAATTGCGCGGTGTATCTGAAATTACACGCGTGCTCGATATTCAATATGCTGGGGTGCACAGGCACTGGCTTTGTTAAACACGAGGGCTATCATTGCAATTTAGAGCAGATTAGGGTGAAGAGGCATCTAATATACAGACCCTTCACTGAATGCACCCGCCAAGACGCTAATATATTTGACAAATAGATATTTGTTATTGATGTTGGGGAGTTCAAGCACCTGAATCAGATCAAATTAAATGCTCTTTGCAGCTTCACTGAGCAGTACCCTTTGATAAAATTAAAAAGATAAAGTCTGCGTAAGGTCACTTTTACTACGAAATCTTTTGTCATTTGCAATTCAGAATAATATAAAACTGTATAAATTTAACATAGTGGCCACTCCTATTCTAGCATAATATAAAAGTATATAGATTTATCATAAAATGTTTAGTCCTGTTCAAAACTATATTCTACTTCTTCAGGAGCCATGTCCTAGAACGTTAGTGACCATTAGCATGATTTCCACCTTGTTAACTGCTTTTTGCAAGAGTGATCTTGTAATACTTACATATACGATTTTTTTCAGATTTTTTAGCGATAAGTTTGTTTTAAAGAAATTTCTGACAGTTTTGATAACTTGAAAATCTTTTTAAAACTAAATCGTTAACGTGATGATACACTATAAATTATTTTCGGAACTGCGCTCAATTTAATTATCCTTTACATCTCCAGTTAATTATTCCATTGTTTTCAAAGTTGTAACACACGTTCTCACTTAAGTAGAACAACTTCAACCACCCACAGACATTGAAATGCAAATTCTGGAGATGCATTAATTAAAAACGAAATTATACGATTAAAATGTTAATAATAAAGATTTTTAATGTTGAATTTGATAAATTAATAACTGAGCCTGTGTAATGTATTCATATTCACTATATAAAACGTAATATATGGAGTCCTTTATTAGCACAAATGAATTACGACCCCTGTTAAGGCTTTGTAAATGTATGATCGTATAGTGTAGGGGAACATATTTGCTTAGACACCTGCTTTATTTGATTTTTAATTATTTCCACATAATGTGTGCAAGCTGTGTGGGGTGCGACGCATAAAATGGATTAGACGTGTCATGTATTTCATTTGGAAATCGTGTATTAGTTGCGCTTTTTTTGGTTTTATTACTTCTAGCCTATAAACCATAAAAATCACCAAGTGTTAAGTCTGTTTTATACTACACTATTTTTTCGTTTAAGAAAATCGTATACGATTTTCTAGTACGGTGTTAATAAGAAATTAAAAATCTTGAACTAAAAATTCGTACGAAATTACTACCTGCCCTAAATCCGTCCAATTTTAGCATGGGCGCATGCGTATTCTACTGTAACTGTATCTGACCGCATGTCATTTGTGGGTTAGGTTAACTGAAACAATCAAACGATGTTAAATACTACTTATTACCTTTAATCCCTCACAATTTATTTTGTAGGAATAAATATGTAGAATGGAACAAGCGTTAAATATACGTTAAATTTGAAAATGATTCACTTTCTGTTCTGTGATCAAATTGAGCATTTGACATGGTTACTCAAGGTGCCAAGAAAATATGATAAAATTTACTAAAAAGTAACCAAAATATATTGGAGTTTTCGTACGAAAAATTAGTACAATGTAAATGGTTCATATTTTCCATGCTAAATTCTTGAACGAAATTTTAGTATCAAAAATCGTATACGATTTTCTTAAACGAAAAAATAGTATAGTATAAAACATACTTTATACAAGAGGTATTCATATAAAAATCGTTTTTTTGTAAATTAAATTACAAGTTAGTAATAATTCAAAACTGTTTTATTATCTTATGTATTATTCAATTAGAAGAGGCACAACATGGGTCTAGAAAAGGCCGAAGTACACAAGACCACATATTCTCAATCAAAGCAATTATTGAAAAAACCAATTAAAACAGGAAATTTTGGCTAGTATTTCTCCATCTTGATAAAGCGTTTGAAAAAATACCCCGACAAATAATATGAGATAGTCTGAAAGAAAAAGGCACTGAAGATAAGTTAAGAAAAGGCATAAGAAATCCATATCAGATTAAATAACATGCAATCAGATGACTTCCCAAAGGGGAAGCATTAAAACAAGGAGGAGTTCTGAACCCGAAGCTGTTTATAATTATCATGGACGATATAAGGGAAGAGCTTTCAAAATAAATGTGGTTTACAAAAAACTAAGATCTATACAGGGTGGTCCACTTTTTTGTAGCAAGACTTTAACAGTCGATACAAAAACTAATTTGAAAGAGAATATTCCATATCAACATGAGTCCATAAACGCTTCATTTTTAAGATACAGGGTGTTGAAATTTTCGAAAAAATATAGATAATTTTTAAGCGTTTTCGAACCAGTAGATATATTTAAACCAAATTTGGTATACAGCACCACCTTACAGGTTACCACATTCGGTGAGAATGTCAAGCCCCATGCCATAAGCAACCAGTGGCGGAGTTGTGGGGGTGCAGTTTTAATACATTTTATAAAAAACTAGTACGACCATGTTCAAAATCAAACTCGAACATGTTTTTGGGTAGAGCATTTTATTCTTAACAAAAAGTGTCTCTTGACTTTTCTTCGTATCTACCACCGTTTGGCGCGATATTTGATTTATTTTACTATTTTCGCGAAAAATTTGCTCATAAGTTCGAAGTGCGAAAAGCAGAAAATTGCAAATTGCAGAGTAAATGCTCATTTATTTCGAATATTGGCGATATTTTAGATCTACCCAAAAAGCTTTGAGTTTGATTTTGAACCTACTAGTTTTTTTTATAAAATCTAATAAAACTGAACCCCCACAACTCCGCCACTGGTTGCTTGTGGGGCTTGACATTCTCACCAAATGTGGTAACCTGTAAAGTGGTGTTGTATACCAAATTTGGTTTAAATATATCTACCTACTGGTTGGGAAACGGTTAAAAATTATCGATATTTTTTAGAAAATTTCAACACCCTGTATCTTTAAAATGAAGCGTTTATGGACTTATGTTGATATAGAATATTCGCTTTAAAATAAGTTTTTGTATCGGCTGTTAAAGTCCTGCTACAAAAAAGTGAGCCACCCTGTATACGAGCATGAAAGAAGCTTGCAATGGACAGAAGAAACTTGAAAAGAACTATTGCCTTGGCTCTTTAAGGCGCTGTTTTTTATTTTTATTATGAAACAAAATATGCAGAAGTAGAATAAAAGTGTAAATCTTAAAAAAAAAAAAAAAATTGGTTAATAAATCTCCTATAAAATTCCAAAAGAAGTGTAGTAAAAGTTTTGGCCACTTTTGTTTGACTTTTTTTCAGGAAAAAATAAACAGATCATTTCGTTTTTAAATTCAATAAAAGTTTCAAGTGTTAAGTGTGATCTGAAACAAATTCGACTGTTAAAAAGACGCCAAGAAACAAACCACGTTGAATATTTTAACACCATATCTAATTTGGACATTAAAGACATTAATAATATCTGACATATATTAAAATTCCGATCTTGGATACCCTGCTTTAATCATACTCAAGTGGTCACCCTAACTAATAAATGTTCAAACACTGTAATGTGCAAGGGAGGAGTTTAATAAAACCGAGGGTTGGTCCTTTTATAGGGTCGCGTGCTCCTGAATATAACACGATGACTTTTAATATGTCCTCCATATCAGCCCACACATGAAGGTAAATGTGCAGGGCACACGAACTTTGTCTTACCTTGCCCTTGTGTAATAATCGCTGTTTTTTTTAAGTCTCACACTAAATTATAAAATATACACAAAAAAATCAGGTTTTAATTAGAAAACCGTAGACCAGTATTTTTCAACCTGTTTGCTACGAGCATCCTTAAAATGTTCCGCGAAAAATAAAATCATAAATAAATTGTTGTTTTAAATGTTTGTCCAAGTACCAAGTTACATGAGAAATGCATTTTTTTAACATCATTTTAGCTGAATTTTTTCATTTTAATATTTTTAAAATGTTGGACAGTAGACAGTCTATTTTTACTAACGCAAGATATTATTGTTTACATTTATAATTGTATGAGAAAATTCATTAGTATGTCATTGAATTTATTAACTGTAATGAAAAACTACAGTAAATTAGTAGCTGGCGAATTATTTTAGTTAATTAGTATTAAAACCACAGAAAATGATTTAAAACTGGTTGCACATGTTATTTCTAGCTTAAATAATCATTATTAGCTCTCAAATCATCCAAATAACGAAATTTTTCATGTAAACGTTAAGAAATCCCCAAATGTTTCACATAAATTTCAAAAATTGGTATACTCTGTGACACCTATTGTGTGAACATGAAACTATTGATACTAATTCGCACAACCGACCAGCTTAGTTTTCAACGAAACAAAAACCAGGTTTTCAGAAGAAGGCCCATATGCGCAATGTAAACGCGCAAACTAATTTAATTGACAGGTGGGCAACCAACTATACTGGACGTTTGGCTATAAATCAAACGAAATGAAAACAATATGACCGCCCTCAAATGTCACTGATAATGCAGTTTTGTTTGGATTCTTTTATGTAAAAACTTTAAATGGGCTTAAAATGTTAAAATACTGAAGTGAGGTATGCAGCAGATACCTATAGGTGCATGATTGTAGACAGAAAATGACCGTAAATTAGGGTTAATTTGTTAATTAGTTTTATTAGTTATAAAATAACTTTTTATAAGGTTAGTACATGTGATCTCTTTGAATTTTTCAACATTCGTCTTTAAATATTCGAGAACTTCATAAAAGACGATTGAACATAGATATTACTTGGTGGAATATACAACAGAGAGAGATTCACCTACAACTACATGATTGTTGACCGACATTGACCACAATGTACAAGTAATTTTAATTTTAATCTGTGATTAGAAGGCCCAACACCAACATCGTTTTTCGTTCAAGAAAATGCAGTGATATTTTATCGTATCTAGAGCACCACCTATTGATGAATAGGAAATTTAAACTGAACACAGAATAACTGTATCCAGCTAACGATATAAAAATGTCTTAAAGCACAGATGGAGCTACAAAAAAATTAATTATTAAACTAATGCATTTAAATAAGTTTAGTTATTGTTAAAATTAACTACAAAAATTTAGTCCTGTTTAGCAGGGTGTTATGCTTACTTAAGAAATAATTCAACTAGTCACAGTTTAATTAAAACACGTTTTTGAGTATTGATCATCGCTTTACTATAAAAATGATGTATTCTATAAGGTTTTAAAAAATGACCAAATAGTAGGGAGTCTTTGCATACAACCATTAATAGCAAAGCGTCTTCTCTATTGGATTAACAAGGCTACTGAAGCATAATTTTGTTGTATACGACGACATAAACATCCATAAACACTACCATTAGAAATAATTTTGGTCTTTTATCCGATATTTTGTAAAAAATGTTATCATTTGTTGTATTTTGGGTTTTTTTCAACGTTTTTGTCTTAAAAAGTATTAGGGTAGCTCCAGCTAAAAATCTAATACTAGATCATAAAAATCTACTCGAGATTACTTTAATGCAAAAATCAGATGAGATAGGACATCGTTTCCCAAATGGTGGGTCGCGACCCGGCACCGGGTCACGAAAGCAAAATGCCGGGTCGCAACAAGAAACCATTATATTTCTCAATAAGAAATTATTTGGTTTTAGTTTGATTTCTTTGCATTTTTGTAAGAGTAAATGCTTCTTCATTGTAATATGTACAATAGAAAGTGTATGTACATTCAAATCTGTTTTGTTTACCTATAGGCCAGAACAGGGAATACAAATTTCAGTAGGTCACGACTTCACGAGGAAGTATAAACACAATCGGGTCACGAAAAAAAAAGTTTGGGAAACACTGAGATAGGAGAATATACAGTTTATTTTAATAAACGAAATAGACAATAAATCACGAATAATAATCACGAAAAACAAATACTTGCATCTTTAATTTTCTTTATAATTAACGCGAGTTTGATTAATATATGTGTACATGTAGAAGGACGGTTTTTCCCCAACTGTACGAATGCGATGAAAATCTCCTGTAATAACTTCATGATTTGAGCCTTTCATTAGTTTTGTAGCTAAAGTTTTCTTGTCGTTGGCGTCATTGACTTCATAGTAGACGGTTCCATCAACGATCATGACAGTAACGTTTGTTAAATCCGTTGGGAGATAATGTTCCAAGTACATACCTTCAAAAAAGACTTGTTGAATAAAAGCTTAAACGTACCATCATAATTTAAGCTGAGGACGCGCAAACAGATATCAATATGCATAGGTCAGCAGAAAAATAAATGAAAAGCACATTTCTTGAAATCTATTGAATTGGTACAAATGTTTTGCAGAACATCTACCTAGTCAATTGTTTTAATAGAAAATTTTCAAGTTGATTATAAAATAGAACATCAGTCAAATTGATCTTCTAAGACTTAACTTTTAAACCATGCAATTGAACCTCAACTTAAATAAATATGTATCATCGCTAGATAGATCATACATAAATATTTTCTAATATGTACTATTAAATTTACACTAATAATACCTGGAAAATCAGCAACAAAAAAGACGTCAGTGTAATTAGACCATGAGTAAACGTATTCCTGAAGTTTCTGAAGCCCATAACGAAATTCTTCTTGTTCAGGGATCATTGGCAGTAACCATTCCACTGGCTCAAAAGGAGACCATTTGGCTTTTAGAAGATCATAATTTGGATCGAACATACGCTGTTGAAATCTTCCATTTAAAGAACACCATACATCAACATATACAGAAATATCTGAAGAAACTTTACTAGCATTTACTTGAAATTTACAAGATTGGGTCAGTTCTTTGTTGTTTTCTAAGAAAAAATTACAGTCAATATAAAAATAAAAAATTCTTTGTTAGAAAATATAAAGTTAATTGCGTTAATCAACCATAACTGGGCGACATAAATTTAATGACCATATATCACCCAGCCCAGAAGAAATCAAAATCCAGTTCCAACCGAAAAACCGAAAACATTAACAATACGGGTTATATTCCAATACCAACATTTTTTTGTAGCTAACATTTCAATTAATTTTTTACCTGTTTTATTATTTACAACAACAAAAAATGCTTACAGTGCCCACTATAAAAAAATGTCAGAATTAATTTCAATTAAAATTATTGTTGCTTTCTATACGAAGAAATAGATACAGTGTGTACAAAAAGTAACGTAACGGATCAATATCTCGTCTTGTAATAATTTCACAAAAAAAAAAGGTGTTTTCGCGCTACAGCAAAAACAAAGATTTTTTTTAAATGGAACACCCTGTATATTTTTAGGTCTTCGAATGTCATTTTTTAACCTCTACATGAATGTCTTTTCATTTTTTGATTTTGTGACAGTGCTGCCAATTTATTAATTTTTTTCCAAAAAATCTGACATAAGCAGGCTTAACTTTAAAAAATCGTAGCGACCTCGTTTCTTGAAGTTAAGAAATAAGTTTTAACAATAATGTTAGTCTGGTTAGGGAGCAACACATTAATAATAAAAAAATTAAATTTATTGATACAGGGTGTTCACAAAAAAATGCCAAACATTCCAAACTTCAAAGTGACATAACCCATTTTTTTCAAATGTAAACACCCTTGTTTTATTATGCAATGCGATAGAATTTTTTCTCCCCTTTAATTTTTATGAAGGGTGTCCTATGTCTAAACCCCGTAGTTGTTGAGATATCCAATACTTTTTAAAAAAGTAGCCATTTAATTGCATTTTTATGCACCGAAGTAGGCCGCGCTTACGCAAAACAAGTGCCAAAATGTAAGCAAGTGTCAACGTAACATTTGAATAAGTTTAGAATTTAAGCGGATATTAATTACGTAATAAAATTAATTGTTTTTATTCAAAAACTATGAAAAGTAACAAATTGAAAATACATAAAAGATAAACGACTACAATAAATGTTCAAAATGTCTTCCATTGTTAATAGAAGTGAACCCAACAGGTGGCCTGCCAGATCACCTGATTTGACTAAACTTAACTTTTTTTTTTGTGGGGATACGTGAAAGGAATTATTGTGTATAACGAACCACCGACAACAGCAATAAATATGCAACAAGTATTTCTCCTGAAATATTAACAAGAGTGTAAAGATCTTTTCAGCAGAGAATAGATTTGTGCCTGGATGAAAATGGAAGACATTTTGAACATTTGTTACTTTTCATAGTTTTTAAATAAAAACAATTAATTTTATTACGTAATTAATATCCGCTTAAATTCTAAACTTATTCAAATGTTAAGTTGACACTTGCTTACATTTTGGCACTTGTTTTGCATCAGCGCGGCCTACTTCGGTGCATACAAATGTAATTAAATGGCTACTTTTTTGAAAAGTATTGAATATCTCAACAACTACGGGGTTTAGACATAGGACACCCCTCATAAAAATTAAAGGGGAGAAAAAATGCTATCGAATAGCATAATAAAACAAGGGTGTTTACATTTGAAAAAAATGAGTTATGTCACTTTGAAGTTTGGAATGTTTGGCATTTTTTTGTGAACACCCTGTATCAATAAAGTTACACGCAAAATACATGATGAACAAAATTTCTAAAAAGATTTTTCTCTTTAAAAGATGTAGCAAACACATGAGTATGTACACTAGAGTTTTACTGTATAAAACAATAATAGCTCCTCATTTTGAGTTTTGCGCTTCATTACTTATTAATTTAAATAAAAATGAACTTCAACAATTACAGAAATTGCAAAATCGCGCCATGCGCACTATTTTAAAGTGTTCAATTCTTTCCCCTATCAAGGTTATGTTAAATACACTTCAATTTATGAGTATTAATCAGAGAATAATATTTAGGACATTAGAGCTAGTTTTAAAAATTAAACTACAAAAAACACCAAAATATCTGTATGAAAATGTAAAATTAGTCCATGAGATACACAGTTATAAAACTAGAAATAGGCTTAATTTCGTTATAGAGAAATGTACTAAAAGTCAAACTGCTCGTTCATTATTTTATCAAGGTTTTAAAATATTTAATAATATGCCGCATCAAATCAAAATATGTAATAATTATAAGAAGGGTATTAAATCAATTAAGGAGTACGTATTAGAACGCTATTAAACTGTTATCTTAGATACTTAGAATTTAGAAGATTTTTTAGATTTTTATTTTATTTCATTCTATTTTTATTTTTAATATATTTACTATTATTAAATTATGTTACAATGTAATAGCAATTGCTAAAATAAAGCTAACTTACTTAAATTTAATTTTTTTATTATTAACACTCCGTTACTCGTGCTCACTTTTGTTACGTTAGTGCTCGCGTGGGATACTATGGTATCCCACTCGCAATATAGATTTTAACGACATTTAAAAAATTATTTTTGGTTGTTTGATATATTTAACATGAACATTACAATTATGACAGAGATGCATTACCAAAAAAAGTAGCGTTAATGTTTATTACAATTTTCTAAATAGGTAGTCGCATTTTTCGCCTCACTCCTGGTTTCTGGCAATTCAGCGATTATATAACGTGCAGCTGTTCTTTTATTTTTTTAAAAACATTCTTTCTCCAGTGAGTAAAGTTATTTTTGTAAGTAAAAACAAAAATAACATGAAAAATACCTAACGAACAAAACTCGAGCTATAAAAATAAAAATCACGTTAGTGATCGCGCGGGATACTGAGGTATCCCAAGCGTAATTTTTTTAAGTTGTCAGCTTTTATAGCACTGGTCACTGATAAGCAATAAGGCTAACTAAGTCTACAAAGTACGATGAAAAGGTACTGAAATGACGAAGCCATAATATTGTGCCATTTGACAAAAATTTGCAGAAATACATCACTGGGATACTATAGTATCCCGCGCGAGCACTGGAGTGTTAATATGTTGCTCCCTAACCGGACTAACATTATTGTTAAAACTTATTTCTTAACTTCAAGAAACGAGGTCGCTACGATTTTTTAAAGTTAAGCCTGCTTATGTCAGATTTTTCGGAAAAAAATTAATAAGTTGGCAACACTGTCACAAAATCAAAAAATGAAAAGACATTCATGTAGAGGTTATAAAATGACATTCGAAGACCTAAAAATATACAGGGTGTTCATTTAAAAAAACCTTTGTTTTTGCTATAGCGCGAAAATGGAACACCCTTTTTTTTGTGAAATTATTACAAGACGAGATATTGATCCGTTACGTTACTTTTTGTACACACTGTATATGGTTTATTTTATAAATTTTAAAAATGTACGATTTCTGTTGGAGTTTAATTTGGACTAGTTAAATATATTAGGAGCACAGTATTTACTGAAAGGAGGTTGCCTTATTAGTATATTAGAAATGTACATATTAAATGTCAAACTGACAATTTATCTGTTAATAGGTCGACATCTGTTTATGAGTTTATCTCCTTATTAATAAGCTATTAGGTGTACATTTGATTCGCTTGAATGAAGTACACTTACATTCACTTATGACGTCCTATTAATTTAACAAAGTTATATTTTAGCCATAATAACTAGATTGCGGGTAAAATTAAAATAAACGTTTTGAATAAACTTCCATAAGCTTTCAATACATGCAGAATTCAAATTTAGAAACGATCACCATTACAAAAATTGCAGAAATTTCAAATTTTTAAAAAGTATTACAACTTTTTAGGCCCTACTCATAAGTTTGTCATAAAAAGTTTTACTAGCTGAGGTTAACAAACAAATCAAAGATCTGATTCAACTAAAATGAGAAAATAAGTAGATGTTAAACATACAGATCTAGTTCAAATAACAAAAAAAAACACACTTTTTAAATAGCTAAAATACAATTTATGTTTTACCTCATTAGCAGCTTAAGGTGCACTAAAATTTTAAACATTATAGAGCAAAATTTTGGCAAAATTTAACAAAATATATTCAATTAGCATTTAAAGTAAAAAATTTTTAGAAATCTTATCTTTAGCTAAGGATAAATGCAATATTTTTTACCCATAATTGCCTTAGCAGAATCAAAATTTACCTTTAATGTTTTTAAAATTGTTTGCAACACATTGTGCGTATTGCACGCACATATCCGCGTGTTTATTCCAACGATCATTTTGAGTCCAAGCTCCAGGATTCAAAAAATACTCTTCTCCAGATAGGTTATCAACGACCCTTACTACAACCATTGCAGTATCCCAAGAGTGCACCATCATGTCCCAAGAATATCCGTAAAGACCTTTCGTCCAATTGTTGTACCCCTAAACAAAACAAAAAGTGTAAAGAATCCGTTGAGAAAATAATGGAACACTTCATAAGCAAAATCCTAGACCAGTTCTGCGCCAAATGTTCTCAAAAATGTAAGTTTTTTGGTGCTAAATGAGCTCACATTTTTAGAAATTGGCTAATAGCCGTTTTCTTAAGGGATTCAGTCCCTTCCTTCTTACTTTTGTAATAAAATGTGAATAAGGCAGAAAACATTGACAGCCACAGTGAGCCATGAGCAGCAATACCACAAATCTATGCTTCTTTGTAACTTTAAAACATGGCGACTTATTTTCCAATGGTCTGCATTTAACTTTACTAGGATCTTTTGATTTATTCGTTTGCTTCCATATTAAACCCAAGCATTTTTTAGGCCAGTCATTTTCGCAGAATATGGGCATCGTCGCAAGACATGCGTACGGAAACATTCCTGAAAAAAAATCTTTAAATTTTCAAATCATTTTCTGATGGTGAGTAGACTCGATTACCGATACTAAAAATTCTGGAGTTCATCAAATGAAAAGAAGCACAAACAATCATAGCGTATGGCCTCGTTGCATGGTATATTAACCAAAAACCGATTGTTAGGTCTATAAGAAAACCAATCCAGTGAATTATTATAAAGTCTATTTGTTCTATGCTTAAAAATGACCTACAAAATTACATTTTGAATACACTGATGGGTATTTCAGATCGTGCATAGTTACTTAAAGGGATCAAAAACCCAGTGCAGCCCCAAATTTGTCATCGAATGTCCTTGCAACCATTCCTTATCAATTTTTTTAACACCAGCGAGGAAGTACAACAAAAATATCTGAAATTTTAAAATGAAGTAATTCCAATATGGCACTTCCTCGATACGTATGGATTTATCGAAAAAACTGTCGATCGACCTAAAATAAATTTGATTAGAAATGTATCTTGATCAAGTTGCACCTACTACCAGTAATGGTTGGCCGAAGAACCTAGTAACAAAAGTGATATGACACCGAAGAGGTAACTATGATTATTCCAAAAGGATTTGTCCATCATAAGGATGTACCAATATGGAATGGAATATAATAAAACACTGTAGCGAAATTTGAATCCTAAAGCAATTCCCAGAGCACCTAAATGTATAATTCGAAAATTACTCAAAATTAAAGAATTTGCACTATCTTTGGATGCGTCATTACTGCTTTTTTTTTCAAAGATTAACCTTTTTTCAAAAAAACACTTATTTGGTACAAATATTAAAAGTATTACGTGCTTAAAGTATCAAGAAAAAACCAAAATTGTTATGTTGTTTAGGTGTGTTTAAGTAGTATTACTTATCTCTGAACTTATCAAAATTCCATAATTGTTAAGCCCACTAAAAATTTGCAATTGTATTATCCTTGATTTGCTTCCTAAATACAGTGTCAGTATTTTGCAAAAAAAATACTGGTATTAAATGTTTGATACTTCCTTTTTTTAAAAACAAATAGCTTTCATGAATTTCCTAAAATTGAATTAATATTTATAATATAGCTATACATACCTAACCACATTAGACAATACAGCAAAGCAATATATGATAAACTTAGTAGTTTAAATTGTGGAAAGAGAGGAAAATGACAGTCGCAAGGGTCTCCCCATCTATATGTTAAGTTTAATCCACCACGTTCAAACAACACATCAATCATCATCAAAAAACCTATTGAAAAATAGAGAATTAATATACAATTTCAACTTTTTTAATACATTAAATGGTCCACATTGATAGATATGACCTTATTCCAACCAGTTTCAATGTCTTTAAAAACATATTTCTAAAAAAAAAACTTACATTAAAAAATTTGAAGTCTTATTTTCAGTAGTAAACATATATTTTATATGCAAGGGGTAGAATGCCCAAGGTAGTTGGTAATTTGAATGTGAAGCCTATTCACTATTTGACGAATACATCGAAATTAGCGTTAAAAATCAAGTTTTTTTTAATGTACATATTCATTGATTGTTAGTTTACCTTACTGTCATTAATTATCTTACCAAATAATATCCTTATAACTCCTAAACTGGATGAATCTGTTGGTGCATACATAAATTTGACAAAGTCGTCAAAACATCCAGTAATTTTAAAATCGCTATGAAATATTCGTTTAAAAATTCCACTTTTGCATGGGCAAGATTTCTCTTTTGGGTCCGACTTGCGTTTTAAATTCATTTTTATTGTATTAAAAATATTTTTGCAGTTAATTTTGTTTTAAGTAATCACATACAGCGATCTGCAAGAATTAAAAATATGAATGAGTTGTAGTCGAAAGTTTAAAATAATGTGTTACAGCAATTTAAAAAAATGAGTAGTAATGTATACAGGGTGTACCAAACTCGAGTAAATGCATGGGGATCTCGCTTATCTTAAGAGGTACGAGGTCGGTTAAATTAGGGCAAAGTTGCGAAATAAGATGCTTATCAAATATCTGCAAAGACAATTTTCATAGCTGTCTTAGTTCAAAAGTTATTCAAGAAAAACTGAATAAATTGATTTTCGTTTTTTTTTGCCCTATTTCCTACATTTTTTAAGATATCGACAATCTGAAAGCATTTCTCCATGGCAACTTCTTACGCTTTATATTTTGAGATAACATAGAATTTCCAACAATGTTTCGTCTTTTCAGAACCATCATCAACTTCATTTTTTTAAATACGGCGAAAACATTTTAATCTCATAGTCTGATAGCATTTTGTCTTTTGATTTTAATGATATATGATACTTGACACTTTACATCTAAAATGATATTTTACCACAAAAATTTGAGAAAAACTCATTTGGTTCAATTTTTAAATCAAATGATAATATAAATCTTCTTTAAGAACCGAATCTTCATATACAATAAATACTGTGAACACCATACGTATAGATAGTAACTTACACTAGCAAAATTTGTGCTAACATCTACAGAAAAACTGTAACCTAATATATTCACTTAAGTAGTTATAAGCTGTTGGTCAAATAATCAACAGATATCTTAAAAGATATATTGCACGGAAAATGCTATTAATAAATAAATTTTTATTTCTTAGAAGACTTCGTAACACAACTATTTGTTTCCTGTTTTAGCAAGACGGAAAGCTGTTTATTTCAATTGCAAGGGATTAGATTAAAGTCATACATCTTAATACTTTTGCAACTGTTGAATAAAAAGCTCAAATGAAAATTCATTGCAAAGTAAATTGCTTAAGATCAGAAAGATAGAAAAATTTATTGAGATCTCTTCTGAAATTTTTTCGTAGTCACAGAAATGTTTAACTGAAAATCGGTAGACAATATAAAAAAAACACAATCACCCTTAGTGAGTTTCCATTGTGCACAAACTTTTTTCACTATCTTTTTCGTAACTAAATATGAACATAAACACCTTTTTTTTGTGAGAAAGATGAGAAAATTCGGAGATGATTAGAAAAGTAAAGAAATGCAGTCCAAACAATAGTTGCAAATATGATTAGTGTTATAAAACGGTTTCAAAGTAATTAGTTACTTTTCGTGTTCTTTGCATAGCTTTTATAAAAATGTTAATAAAGTTTTCATGCATTACCTAAAAAATTCAACAATAATTATTTCAGAACTTCATAACATTGTGAAATACTAACGAATAGTTTTGTTTATATAGCTAAATTTATATATCCAATTAACACACTCAGAAAATTGTAATTTCCTAGTTTATTCATACTAAAAACTTTTCCACTTAGAATTACGAAACTTCAAAATAACAGCACCAATGTAAAAAAAAATACATTTTAATACACACCCACAATTATATTTATTAAAGCTTTATATCTGATAAGACACGCCAAATGTCGGTTTGCTTCAATGTAACGAGCAAACACATACTAAAGAATTTTCTCATCTTTATGTAGGAGTTGTGTATTGTAGGGGAAATCTCTATAGCAACCGCATTAAAGACATGTCGCCAAAGATGTAACCGCAGTGTAAACTTTTCTTGAGGTAATCGATAAGAAGATGCCAATAATTAAAAACTGCCAGATTATATTATGGCTTCATTTATACACA
The DNA here is from genome assembly GCA_947652605.1 of Elmis aenea. Lineage (NCBI taxonomy): Eukaryota > Metazoa > Arthropoda > Insecta > Coleoptera > Elmidae > Elmis > Elmis aenea. Next base: position 22,903,231 of record OX393580.1, read on the forward strand.
TGAATAAACTATAGCAAAATGCACGTGTAGTCATTAATTATTTTTGATGAAACCATCGCTTCGTTAATCTGTTCAGTGTGCCAAAATCTGCACGAGAATTGCTATTATTGGAGTTGCGAAGTTGGTTAAATGGCGAGTTTTTTGTAGTATGAAAAGTTTACTCAATTGATCCATTAATTTTTGTATAGTTATAGCTACTTAACTGCTTGTGATTAAATAATAAAACAAGAACGTATTCTTTATCATCGACTCATATTTTTTTATTAGAAAAGTAACGTTAGTTCAATTCATATCTTACTGAGATACGTTGTATAGAGCTTTTTGAAAACTTTTGAAAACTATTTCTCTTCGATCCCATTTCTAGAAACAGAATAGGTTTTCTGAATGTCTTAATTGCCCTGCAGGAATTTCGCTATATTTTTGAAGTCTACTACAACAACAAAAAGCTTGAATGAGCTGAATTCAAAATTCATTTTCTTTGCTATTAAAATTGGTAACGCCGGAGACGTTGTAAAATAGATAAAAGACTTAGCCAGAACAGATAATTCCATGTTAAATGAAAAATGGAAAATCGACCTTACGGTTCCAAAATGTTCGTTACTGTAAAAGAAAATGTAAACTCTCTACTTTGAAATCATCAAAATTGATCAAAGTAATAACAAAAAAGGCTGGGTAAAAATATATATTCTCAAGAACTTCAACCCCAACTTTTAATGCACGTTTTCTTTTAAATAACTATGACGAAAACTCAGCTTCATGTAACAGGATTAAAGTTATTATCTCTTCGACAACCTGTTGAAACTATTTCTATCACTATAATGCCTTTGACATCCAAACAACGTTACTAATAATTTTATGATAATGAAATTGCTATTTATAATTCAGTCTATCATGTCATTTACATATTTATTATATGGGCTAAGCCATTTGCCTATTTTTAATAGCAGACTAATGCGTTTGGTGAGTGTTCCCAAATAAAGAATTCGGTTTAGAACTAAATAAAGAAAAATATATACAAGGAATTAATGATGATGAAGATATCAGGGAAGTTTTTGAGATAAAATACAAGATTGCAAAAAAATGAAATTTTGAAAAAATGATTTTAAGCAAAAATTAAGAACAATAAGAAATTAAGAAGCAACTGGCAAAAAAAGTAGTTGTTAAAGCTCTGATAACGATGCTAAAGTCTACGAAAGTTTCCTATAAAAAAAAAAAAAGAATTCAGTTATTCATCCAATAGTTTCTCTATACATGAGAAACTTGGATTCTCAATACACCTAGAAAAGAAACTTGTAGAGGAAGATACTCAGGAGAATATATGGTATATGGAGGTCATAATAATTCATCTATTGGCTAGTTGTGATAATTGAATTTAATGAGAGCCAATTAATTGGACAAAAGGCCAATTAGTGATTAATTAATAAAGAGCAGATCAGACTGATTAATCGGTACATCGTTAGTTTTACTTTGACGGTTCACGAGCAGTATTACAATTCTATTTAGTACGCAGAGCTGGTTTACACTATAAGCTAGATAGGCATTAGCTTAGGCCCTCTCATTTGGAAAGACCCCACAAATTATAGGAGCTAGCGAGGATTTTTTTTCCATCAGAGTAAATTTTTAGTCACCAATGCGAAACGGGATGAATCAGGGGTCCCAAAAAAAGTGTAGTTTTGGGCCTCTCGATTTAAAGCCGGCTCTGTGCAGTGCAATTAAAGGGTAGTTCATATGGTGACACTAGCGTCGTGACGTTTAATGTCATGACATCGCGGACATCGCTTGACATTCCGTGTCAGGCACTGGGTGTTCATGTTGCTATATTCTGTGGTGTTCGTTCACACGTAATAGTATGATATATGAGTGTTGCGACATCAAAATTAAATGGCCGCACTTGTAACTGCAGCAACGAATGTTGTAGAACAACTACCTAATTATTTTGAAATCGCTTTATTCGGGAATAGATTAGTCCCATAAACAAGGATATTCTTGATAATGCTCTAAAATCGTTATAACATCTATTGAGGAAATGATAAATTGGAAATCGATGACAAACAAATGTATATTATTTGTCTATTATCACAAATACGTGCTGTCAAAATATGAAAGTATGGTCAAGCACAGTGGCGGCGCGTGACCTAAAAAAGTGGGGGGCACAACTTATCCATGTATATTAGCTACACTTTATTTTTAAAAAAATCTGGGTTTACCTTAATAGTGCTTTATAATAAACCACATTAAGTTAAAAATATAAAATAAGCATTATTTAACAAAAATAATATCTGAAGCTCCAAAATATCAAACACTTTATTATAAACCATATTAAGTAACAAAAATAAAATAAGTAGATATTATTTAACAAAAATAATTTTTAAAGTTCCAAAATATTAAAAAACTAAGAACAAAGAATATACCCTTCATAATAGTAAAAAACAACAAAATATATCTTTAAAAAAACATCATTCTTCTGTTTTTATCAGCAATAAAATTATTAATTAATTTTTCTAAATGCGATTCATTTAAAATCATGTCAGCCACAGTTTCTTGTTCTATAACCATTAAAGCCAGGCCATTTAATCGTTCATCGCCCATAGTACTTCTGAGATAGGTTTTTAGTCTTTTTAATGTGGAAAAAAATCGCTCGGCTGAGGCAGACGACACAGGACAACAAAGAACAATTTCAAAAAGTTCCCACACACAAAATAACATTTGTTTTAATTCATTGTTTAAAAAATTTTCCGCACATTCCTCAATACTTAATAAATTGTTTGTTTCTGCCAGTAAAATATTTCTATAAGTATATATTTATTTGATTAATTAAGGTGTTGTTATCAGTAGTTAACTTGTAAAAATTATTTATAACTTCAATATCGGTGTAATTTATTTCACAATTCAAATCAGTTAAGAGTCGCACAATTTTATTAATCATGCCGTAGTCGTTTTCAGAGAATCGCTTTCGCAAATTACCAACAACTTGATCAATTCCTGCATACAGTATGTCAACGCGTATTAGATCTTCGACAGATTGAAATGTAAAATTTTCTTTTCCTCCAAAATCAATTTTTTTTTGGAATTTTTCTTTGCCGCGGTAAAGCAAGTTCATTTAGGTCAAATCCCAAATTTTTGATTTGAGTTCCAATAGATTTCATTTTTTCGAGAAGCGTCTTAAACGCTTTTTCGTTTCTGTAACTAAGTATAGTGGTGACAGTTGCATTAAATTTTGGATATACACTGGTTATCAGCAGAGAAGCTGATTGAAGTTCTTTTGATAACGAATCGGTTATATTTAATATGAATTCCAAGACAATTAAAGAAAAAATAAACTTCTCATCTAATATTAATTTTAGTGCACCACTAGCTTCTGCTGCCACTTTTGGATTATTTGAATCTTCAGATATTGTTTTTAGTGTTTCTACTATAGCTGGTAACAAATTTAAAACAGTTTTAACAGCAACCTGTCTTACTGTCCATCTTGTTTTAGAGAGACTCTTTAATGTTCGTATTGTCGTAATGCCCTTATTGTTAATGTACCCTACCCCAACGCACCAACCAATGTAAAAATCACTAATTGCTAATGCTAAATTGTAAATACGATATACGAATATATGATTTTTATACTATATAAAGTAGTGCAGAAAAAAATTTCCTAGTCTGATCTATTAATACTCGTAATTTTGTGAAGATTGTGAAGTTTTGATTTGAAAAAAGTGAGGGGCCTGGGGCCCCCCCGACGCGCCGCCTATGATCAAGCACCGCATTTTATCATCATGTTGGCAGTAGGCCATAGAAGAAGTCACGGTCTCACGACACAGGCGTCATGACATCGTGGCATCACGACATCAGGCCTTATCTATGCATCAGGCTGTTCAGAAGATGGCACTATACGACATTTGATGCCACGGCATCTAGTGTCACCATGTGAACGAGGCTTTAAAGGAATAAATACATTATCCACTGACCTAGCGAATTCTTCCTGAGTAAATAAAAATAAAATGAATATGCGACTTGCCTTGTTTTGGCAATATTTTGTTGTGAATTCATTTGTGACTATTTTTTAAATGTTTAATTATTTTTTTTGCAAGGATGTTTAAACATTAATATTTAAAGTATTTTGAGAAACAATCTTTCTGACATAAAACAGTTTTTGTAAGGACTAAAAAAACTCGTTACCACCGAATATATTTAGGACATTAAAAATTTAAAAACTAGTTACCACAGGTTTAAATCTGATTTTTCACTCACCTCTTGGCACAAAAACCAATTTATACAAAAAGTTTAAACACTAAAATAAAATGAAAAAAAACTAATGTAAAATAAAAAACTTTATTGAATTTAAATAATTTATTACATGTTTCAGAAGCACATATGTATTTTAAACAAAATGGAATGAACTGCTAAGACTAAAGAATTAAATATAAATAAAAAAATTGTTACATTGTATAAATAACACAACCAACTTATTATTCGGGAAGAAATAGCTTGGCACAAAATACAAATTAAAAACATTCACTATTTTCCATTAAGTGTGAACTAATACATGCATTAACCTGATACAACACCATCAATATATTAAAACTACATTTGGTGATTTGTTGATACATCGAGACGATATTAAGCAAGACAACAATAACTAATCAATAATTTGTTAAAATCACAAACAAAAATATTTCACAACAGAAACATTATAAAATAAATTATTGCATCTGATACAAATAAAAATTCATACTTAAAGTACTATCAAAATAAATTAAATTATATAGGCAAAAAAAAACAGTCTATACAGTTTTACCTGAAAGAAATGCCCTAGCAGTTATAAACTGCAGAAACTTACTGTAACTAAATAAATAATAAAATACATCGATGCGTGAGCACAACTCTTTATATAAGCTCTAACATACAATAAAATTATCTGAAATATTAGCAACAAACATATGCAATTTATCTACAGTTACAAGAATAATGTATTGACTATAAACACTATACATTGATATATTTAAATATACAATTTCCCTAATACAACAACTTGTAAAAGTATTAATTATTTAGCGATTAACTATTCATTTAATAGATTTTTCAATAACAAATTTCAAAATTGTTTAAACTCTTTAAAATTTAACACTACCAGTTATAAATAGGTACATAAAAAACAACGATTTTAAATTAATAACAAATGAAAGTCAACTTTCCATTGTTTATTAATAGCTTTCATTCTATTGTTTTTTTAGTAGTTTCAAAATTACATTAACAAATTTGAAGCTACCCACATACAAGACTTTAGTTAAAATGTCTTGCAACATTTAATATAATATTTAAAATATTTGATTACAACAAATTTTACATAATAACAATTGCACTGCATTAGCATTTCACAAGTTGTTGCAGCTTATGTGATTGAATAAATTAAAAACTATGTTTTTAATAAATACGTTACTAGGATTTTATCATTGGACAATTTCTCAAAAATTAATTTCACCAATAGACTGCAGTTCTTTTGCTGCCACACACACACAGTTGTGAAAGTCAAACAGCCTAAACGAGCAATAATTTGAGGATAAAAATTAATTTTAATAAACAGACAACATTTTTATCTAAGTAAAACAGTTTTGAATCTACCAAAGGTCTGATTTTGAAAGTAATTTTTAATGTGTATGATTCACTAGAAATAAAAAAAAGTGTCAACTAAATATGAACTGCAACAAAAAATTAAAAAGGCAATAAATATGTATATACAGGGTATTTTATTTTACATGATTATGATTTTTGAAATTTTCAAATCATTTAAACAGACAAAATTATCATCTGGACAAAAAAAGATGCAGAACATGTTTCCCAACAGAAAAAATTCCAAATTGCTTCGACCATAAAAAAGAAACACCCTGTATATATGAGCTTGTTGCTGTTAGTACCAGATTTGTTACAAAACGTATTTTGTTAATACATTTTTTACTATACAGAATATTTAAACAGTATTTAAAAATGTATCATTGGGCGACCCAATTTAATATAATGCAGTAAAAAAAAATTATTTAAAATCCAACAATATTATATTTGGGGGATCTGGACCCTCATACGCATTGCGTTTCACAATAAATATATTTATGAATAATATATGTTCTATATCGGCCATTTGTATCACATACTAGGTATTCACCAAACTGTTTAAACCGACACAATTAATTTAAAAAGGCATCTACTTAGTGTTCAAAAGATATTACATTTGTACAACAAACTAAACATCATGTGGATGTTAGCAGAATTGACGTGCAAAAATTAATTCTTGATCATTGGAAGAAAATTAAAAATGAAGCATCTTCACTTAAATTTTTTTTTCGAATTGCCTACTTATAAAAAGATAAAATGAGCTTGTATAATGCGATGTGAAACCCAAAATGAAATAAAAACTAAACTGATGGAAGGTTTTCAAACAGTCAATTCCATTTCTAGTCAAAAACATTAATCATCAACAAAAAAATTCAATATCACTAATTTAAGGTTTATATTGAACTAAGAACTTTTGGCAGTAATCAGTCAACATTAATTTAAAATGTTCTAGGTATAAACCCGACTAAAAAACTCTTTTTAAAATCATAAATGGTCCTTCATGTTTTATTTTGGTTTGATTCAAAATCAAGGGTCGGCAAATTTCACATTTTTTCCAAAATATTTGTTTTTAGCATTGACCCCGGCTTTAAACAAGGATTAACAACTCACCACGTCTTTTCAAAAATTACTAAAGCCCCTCAAATTCAACTGCATTTTTTTTTAAGCGTTGTTTTATAAAATGTAAATAAACAACATCTTCAAAATTAAATTATAAATTAATCACCGGTCAACAATTTCTTGATTAAATCGATTTCTCGTCGACATCAACTGGTATAACGAATTCAATAATTTTAGGAAACAATTCTCTATGTTAACTTAAATTCAACGTACATACATTTATAATTTTGCAAAATATTGCAACTTATGGCACAATTTGACTAATTTTAAGTAATAGGGTCTAGAAGTGTACGATTTTCGAGTGACTCCTTGAGCATATGATACAAATGCAGCTGTTGTTCCGGTTTCAGGTACATGATCTGGGACAGCAATTTCTGCGGACTGTCGGTCTGAATGAAACTGCTGATGTAAACGTTAACAAATGTTGCCATTAAGAACTGGCAATCGAATCGATCCATTATGCCGCCGTGGCCTGGTATGACATCTCCAAAATCCTGTAAAAAAATTTCACACATGCATAGCAAAATTATTTTAAATAGTTATCACTTGGGGATAAGGGCTGTCGAAGAGGGGGAGATATGGTAAAATTCCTGGGTCCGGGATTCACAGCGGCCCGGATTATATCCAACAATTTGTTTTTTGGTAAATAAATTTTCAAATAACTTATTTATTTGGGGCCCATGTAAAAAATTTTCCCCGGGCCCGGCAACCTCTTTTGTCACCCCTGTCGAGGATAAACAATGACTAAAATCTGCCCAAAGTTGCAAACTTCACCGAAAGATGCTAGAAACTCCTTTAAAAAAAAAAATAACAAAAGGTTTACTACCTTGATTTTAAATGCACGTTTGAACCCAGATGCGAAAAATCCGCCAAACGGTCCAATCACACTGCTGAAGACGGACAATGACAAAGAATGCAATATGAACGGTTGGATGCGAATCGTGTTGCGTATTCCAAACTAGAAACCAAAAATATTTTAAAAAATCCTGCAAAAAAAACACATTTTTGATTACTGACCGTCATCAGCAGTCCTGAAAGGAACGAAGGTAATTCATATTCCTCTGGTATGAACAATGCGGTAGGTTCACAATCCATGCTCATACGTCCCTCAATTTCGCTGTATCTTATGGGGCATATGAAGTAGTTATATTGACATAGCAAATAAGAAAACTAAAAAAAAAAAGAAAACATTACATTACAAACGATAATTAAGCACACACAAAAAATTCAAAATCTATAAAACTAGAAAAAACATTTTATTAATTTAAACTAACAGTTGAGCATCACTATCAACGTAATTTATACAGGGTGTCCCTAAATTTGGGACTCGAGAGCTAAAAAATTATTCAAAGCTATACAGAGTGTCCCAGATAACATTTCCAGTATGGGAATCTCGCTTATTGTAAGAGATACGGTTTGCTTAAATTGGATGAATTATTTTTAAGTATGAGAGGCTACATTTTTTTTTTATAAGTACAAAATTATAGTCTTTAATTGCTCGCTATATCGATACTGCGCAGAATTCTAATAGTCTATTGCAGTGTTTCCCAAACTTTCGACATCTGTGTACCCCTTCTATAATTTTTGTAACACTGAGTACCCCTCGTAATAATAAAGGAAAAATATTTTTTATTCATAATAAAATACAAATACTGCACCAGGTGCAGCCAAAGCCCAGTGCAGCGTGTACCCCCAACAAACTCTTCCCGTACCCCCAGTGGTACGCGTACCACACTTTGGGAAACACTGGTCTATTGGATAGTACAGGGTGGACTATTTTCAATGCCCATACAGGGTATCTCGGTTATTATCAGAGATTGAAAAAAACTAATTTGATAGTCTCGATTTCTTTTTTCGAGAGAATTTCATTGCCGTAAACAGATTTTTGATATCTTTTTAAATTTCGAAATATAGCCAAAAACCGATTTATGGCACTTTTCAAAAATATTAAATATCTCACTTAAATGAAAAGATAGAAAAAAACTTTCAAGACATTTTTGGCATGGTTTTTAGTGCTTAATAAAATAGCGATATTCAATTTTTTTTACTCATATAAATATCGATATATTACACCATGCCAAAAATGTTTTGTAAGTTTTTCTCTATCATTTCGTTTAAGCGAGATATTTAACATTTTTGAAAATTGCCAAAAATCGGTTTTTGGCTATATTTCGAAAATTAAAAAAGATATCAAAAATCTGTTTATGGCAATAAATTTCTCTCGAAAAAATAAATCGAGACTACGTACTTAGTTTTTTTCTATCTATGATAATAACCGAGATACCCTGTATGGGCATCGAAAACAGTCCACCCGGTACATAGTTCTGCTGGAACAGATCTATAATTTTAGATTTTGTTGTAACTTTCCATTTTTGAGATATTACCCCCAATTTTAAATAAATATAGCAAGTAATATCTCATTAGAAAGAGAAAAAAGGCACATTGACAGCCAATAAGCAAAAATGAAACTAGTGGTATCGCTCAAAAATTTAGTCATAATAAAAATCTCAACTAATGGTAAAGTGACCACATTTTCATTGAGACAAAGCGGGACAAATGGGATGAAATGACAATTACAATTTAGTTATATATATTTTATTGTACACATTCATATACTTGTACTTTTTTTTTTTACTCATCTTTTATTCTGTGGGTAAATACTAGAAATAAATAAAAAATTTACTACAAAGGCTAAAAAAGAGTATTAAATTTTACCTTATTGACCGTTACGTTGTGGCGACTATTGCTCTACCTTCGTCAATCAAATAATGAGTCAAACCGAACGTCAAATTGAAAACAACAAACCGCACTGTCTAACGGCAGTCCGCACTGTCTAACGGCAGTTCGCACTGTCTGCACTTATCTGAATTAAGCCGAGACGTAACGACAATGATCGAACACCACCGAGTAAATCTAACTCGGTACATTGCCTAATTTAGTTTACTCTGCATGCATTTTATGTGTTTTTTTTTATGTATTTTTTATTTTTTTATATTCACCATAATACTTAATAAATAATAGGTAATATATTTTTACAGTACATTTAAAATAAGAAATGCAGATATTTTCTAAAAAGCAGGACATTTTTAAAAATCGGCGGGACGCGGGACAGTCCACCAAAAAGCGGGACAGTCCCGCCAAAATCGGGACGTGTGGTCACTTTAACTAATGTTTACATTCTCCATTAAAAGTACCCTAAGAAATTACAAATAAAATTGATCCCATGATTAAGACAAAAAAATTATGAGAGAAAAGATATTCAACATTTTCATATTTTTTGCTATAACTTTTAAAGTACGAAGAACTTTGTACTTTTAAAAATAGATTGTAGCTCCTCTCATACTTAAGAATAGTTCATATAATTTAAGCAAAGCTGTATCTCTTATAATAAGCGAGAACCCCATGCTGGAAATGTTATCTGGGACACCCTGTATAATTCGGTACTGAATAAGAATTTAAAACATAAACATATGAAAGCTTTCCTAGTCTGGTATTATTTAAAAAAAAACTTACAGCACATCCAAAAAATACTGTAGCTATCCCTCCTCCGATAAAGCCTTCCCACGTCTTTTTCGGCGAGAGTTTAATTAAGGGAGTCTTTCCGAAGAAAAATCCAAACACATACGCCATTATGTCGTTGCATATAATCATGGATACAGGTACGATAAACCATACGAGTCCCTCAAAAATATTTTTGATAATCAAATAGGACTGAGTCACGACTATCAGTAGGGCCACATGCGTCCAGGCGAATAATGAAAATTGCTTCATGTAATACTTCTTGACTAAACTAAGCACGAACCAGACGAATCCTCCAATGTAGAGAGAGAAGGAGATGAAGCGATGATAGGTAACTAAGACTCGTAAGAAATCCTACAAACGAACAAAAATTACTTCTCGGACCCTACGAATGCTTTGGTAAAAAGTTTTTTGAAGTAGTCTTAGCAGTATTTTCCAAAAATTAAAACATAATTTAAGAACGATTCAGTGACACCAAAAATTGCTTCCAATTTGATCTTTGGTAAGTTATATTAACCCAAGTAAATATACTTACAGTTCGATTGATGACAACCCCAAAATAGTCAACCAGATTTTCTCCATAGAAAAAGTAATTGGAAGTAAGAAGAAAATACCACGACAAAGATCGGAACCACGGAAGTCCATGGATGCGGTAAACAGCATAACCAATATTAATTATTTCCTCGAAACATTTAACTTGTACAACTAATGCCTGGGGAGAAAAAAAAAACACTGCAGCTTTCCCTAATTCAATTCGGACATACACTTACGGTGATCATTAAAGCTAAAGGTCCTCCATATATGACGACACAAAAAAATGAGATCATAACTATACTAAACACACCCCGTATTATCCAGTTGCGCCATCGGTCCGGAAGATCTTTGATTACGGAATCCAGTAACGACGGCGCTTTATCAGTTCCTGTCGGAATGGTAGATGAGAGATCTGGAGGTTTTTGATTATGACCCTTATCATCTTCACTATCAATCTGCAACAACACAATAGGTCAACTCAGGAATTGTTTTCAATAACATAAATAAAAACAAAAACGTTAAAACATCGATTTAAAAAAAAATAATTGAGCTACCTTTGTAATATTACCACAATCAAAAACAAGAAGTTAAAATTTACAAAAATCACAAAAATGCAAAATTTTAACATTATTTATAAACGTAAAATCTAAAATTTTAATATAATTAGGATGCAAAAGTCCGCAGTGCTTTAAATGCTAGATTAGTCTTAAAAACCGTCCAAAAAGGCGAATAATTTCGATTAAAAAATAATTCAATACTGAAATTAATCACAATACTATTTGAAATAAGCCCAACCACTTTTATAAATATTTCTGGGATGGTTTAAAGCTCTGCAAATTAAAAATATTTCGTTTAGATTTACAAATGTTTTAGTTTAATTTGCAGTTAAGTTTTTATTTCGCGAATTGCAACTACAATTAAATGGGGGATATGGATATGCTACACATCCTAAAAACAATGAGGAACATAAAACATCGTTTTTATAGGGCTGTTGTTTGTTTTAAATTTTTAATTGTTAATTAACGTTACCTACAATTCTACAAATCATACAAATTTAATACCTGAAGATTTTCAATAGGTTCGCTTGGTATCTAGCGCACGTCGAAGGAAATGCAATATCAGACATATTATATTGATTTATTATTGGATTACACATAGTTGATTAAATTATGTAACCTCTTAACTAAATTAATAAACGTAAACCACCAGAGATTTCTATTATTATAATATCATCAAAACATACGATAATCGTGTTTGGAAACAAGTATTCTTCTATCTAGTATATTGACTTCAGTTTAATTTATTGTTGATAATTTTTTTTATCAACGTCAGTCTTAATTAAGAGTACCATTCTTAATTTTCATATCGCTTCTTATTATAAACTTTTATCATGAATGGAACGAATGGTCAGTGATCAATCAAAATCATACGATTGATTTACCCAACAAAATTTTCGATGAAATCATTAGAAACATTCTAATTATTTAGAGTATTACGTAAAAAAATCGTCAATAATTAGCTACAAACTATTAAGTATGAGAAATAATGAGCGATAAAATTATGTTTAAAAGCACGGGTATTTAAACATCGCGAAAAATTTAGATTGAGAACAATAATTACAACAGGAACAGCAGTATTTTGTTTCATCAGAAAATATTTAGTAATTTTAATTTATCGCGATATGAAATTAAATATGTGTACAGAATGTACCACTTTATTCGGCTTAATATAAGAGATAAGAAATATAATTAAATTAGCAAAAAATTACATATAAAGAGAGCTCAATTTGTGGCATTATTAAAATGTTTTGAAATATGCACTTAACGTGACAAACGCAAGCAATAAAATTTTGTGACTATAAATTTTATCGGATTATAAAGGGTGTTTCACATTTCCATGGGATACTATTGCTATCTCCGTAAATAATGAAAATACAAGGTTCGTTAAATGGGAAAAAAGTTAGCTATTTAGGAGTGTATTTTAAACAAGATCTTGTTTTGTTTAAAAATTCCATGGCTTGCGTGATATAACGAAAAAACCGAAATCGATCAAAATTTTTAAACTTAAATATCTCGGCTATTGTTGCGAATACACAAAAACGCCAAAAAAAATGTCTTGTAGATTTTGTTTGCTATAAGATGGCGATAGTCAGATTTTTATTTATAAATTACCGTGCGTGATATTCGACAAAACAACTTTTTTTTAAATGGCTTGTTTATTATACCACTTTTTAAACAGCGATATTAAAACAAATGTAATGCGAAATTAAAATAATCATACTAATAGTCATAATATGAATGTATTTTATACCTCTTAATAAGACATTAGCTAAAAAGGATTTAAAATATTTACATATTATGTTGATTTTTTACATTATTTCCAGTTAACACAATTATTATAATAGACAAGCAAGGGTCGAAATAAAACAATTGAAGTCGGTTATTGTTTTTTTTTTCATGGCAACCTTGAATTTTATTTTAAGATTTTGCATTTTTTTAGGTTATTTCGCTTATTTTTGTAAATAGACATATAAAATATTATATCGTTGTGAAGAGAAAAAAATAATCTTTTTATATTAAGTCATCACCTCCTAAGACTGCCATATAAAAAAAGTTTTGTCAAATATATCGCACGGTAATTTATAAATTAAAATCTGACTATCGTAATCTTATAATAATAATAATGTAATTTATTTAGCGATTTGCTAATTATGTTTACATTTTATTACATGTACATATATAAATATATAAAATTTAAAACTTTTCCTTAATATGACTACTGAGCTTACGTCTAAACCTTACAATATTAGTTTCACTTTTAAGTTCACTTGATAAATCATTGTAAAATTTCAGTCCTTTATAAAAAAGAGAATTTTGACTGTAATTTCGTGTCCTGAATGGCAATTTAAAGTCTATACAGTTTCTAGTCGGATAGTTATGAACATCAGAGTTTTGGGTTATATATTTTAACAAAGAATTTGGAAGCAGGTTATTTATAATCTTAAAAATGAAAATAATCGTATTAAAAATTATCCGTTGTTTAATACTAAGCCACTATAAACAAAATCTACAAAACATTTTTCCTTTGGCGTTTTTGTGTATTCGCAACAATAGCCGACATATTTAAGTTTAAAAATTTTGATCGATTTCGGTTTTTTCGTTATATCACGCAAGCCATGAAACTTTTAAACAAAACAAGATCTTGTTTAGAATACACTCCTAAATAGCTAACTTTTGTTCCATTTAACCAACCTTGTATTTTCATTTTTTAAGGAGATAGCAATAGTGTCCCATGGAAATGTGAAACAACCTGTGTACATTTAAACAAAAATCTATATTCCACATGTCTAAGAGGCTATAAAAATAGTTAAGTTATTAAGTCGTAGGATTTTATTGGACATTCTATATACATTGAAATTCGGGTAATATAATATTGAACATACAGAGACTAGTTATCGACATTAAGGGACTAAAAACAAAAAAAACAACAAAAAAAAAAAAAAAAAAACGTACGTTTTCGATCGGAAAGAAATATTCCAAATGTCAAAATGACAGTGTCGGCAACCCTATTAATACCCCAATTATTCGAATATTCGATTATTAAGATTATAAATACTTCGTATGTATTAATACGTAAATTAGCATAGTTTGCCTTTGAATAAAAACAAATTTGGCGTGATTACTTTTTACTTTTGGTAATGAATTTGTGATATAAATTATTTGTGATGAACTTAAAGATGACTTAAAGTCCATTTAGATTTGTGTTTCTGTTTCTTAGCAATCGTTGGGTTCTCCGCTAAATTGTAAAGTAAACGGCGCGGCGATATGTTCGGTTGTGGTCATTATGGACGGCATAATTTAGACTAGCGAATCACCATATTATATTTACCAAATTTTTAAACACATTTAACATATAACCAAATGAATTTAGCGCATTTTATGTAGTATAACATAACTAGTTAGTCAAACCATAGATCATCGACGAATCAACATCCAATCTAACATTTTTAAACTGCTAAAAATGACGTGATTATCACGCGCGTCCGTTTGTTGTCCAATCGAGTGTATATTATTTATTTATGATCCATACTGTGATCCAATAAACAAACCAGAAAGAGAGAATATCTGTGCCCTTACTTGTGTTGCACGAAATTGCAAGTATTAGCAATGAAGTTGTTAATACATAATATGTATATGGAGAAAAGTGAAGCTCACTTATTTCAAGCGAGATATTTTACTGTCTTGTGGGGAGTCTTCCCAGCATAGACGGTAAATTCGCGTTTGTGTAAGTATATGAATAAAAATTAAATAGTGATAAAACCGGTTACAGCCCATTTTAGGGATTATTTTTTTCGTTTTCGTTTTTGAATGAAATATAATAATTTTTTTATCGTTTTCGCTTTTATAAAAATTTCGGTTAATTCGTTTGTTTAACGTTTTCGTTCCGTTCTCAGACCATAAACAATCACTGTAAAAATTGATGCAACCTAATGTAGGCCAATTAACACAGTTAAGCACCATCGGTACTTCACATAAAAATTCAAATTATAAGAATTTTTGAACATAACGTAATTTTAAACGTCTTAGAAGCAATGTAGAATGTAAAATTCCTTATTTTGCACAATCGAAGTTTCCACAAAAAGAAACAAAAAATTGGTAGCATACAGGGTGATTCAAATTCGAGGGTGACCATGGGGATCTCGCTTATTACTGAAGATAGAGGGTAAGTTCGAGTTTGACAAAGTTGCTCAATTTTATGCTCATTAATAATAATAAAATAGATTTAAAATATCTTCAATTGTTTTTTAAAAAATTGAAAAAAACTGAAAAAATGACTTCGTTTTTTGCTATAACTTTTTTTTTAAATTTATTTATTTTAAATCTGTAAAAACTTTAACATGGCTACTTTTTATTTTACTTTTAATGGTGCCATCAATTTTTTGCTGTGCCGATTCCGTTTTGTTTTAAGCCGCGTCCACATTTGCGAGCAAAAGTGAGAGCCGAACCTAGCGCAATCCATCATTTCAGCGAGCCTGCCTCTTAACAGTTTAATACGACCACAGGTTCGCGAGTGCAACAAAACCGGTCAGCCCAGTGTTGGTATTTAGCAGGCTCGCTAAAATGATGGATTGCGCTAGGCTCGGCTCTCACTTTTGCTCGCAAATGTGGGTCCGGCTTTATAGGTTCTAACCTTTTAATTTCTCATGGGCGACAAACTTGATTTTCATCTAGTTGTTAGATATTTTAAATAGGTAAATGAAAACTTTTTTTTTCAAATAATTATGTTGTTTATGTAAATAACATAATCATGTGATAAATTTTTGAAATCAGAAAAAAGTTCTAGCTAACTAGATGAAAATCAAGTTTGTCGCCCATAAGAAATTAAAAAGTTAGTAGGTACCTATAAAACAAAACGGAATCGGTACAGCAAAAAATTGATGGCACCATTAAATGTAAAATAAAAAGTGGCCATGCAAAAGTTTTTACGGATTTAAAATAAATAAATAAATAAAAAAGTTACAGCAAAAAAACGAAGTCATTATTTCAGTTTTTTTCAATTTTTTAAAAACAGTTGAAGATATTTCAAATCTGTTTTGATATTATTGATGAGCATAAAATTTAGCAACTTTTCCAAATTTGAACCTATCCTCTATCTTCAGTAATAAGCGAGATCCTCATGGTCGCCCTCGAATTTGAATCACCCTGAACACTTAATATCTTCGATACAAAAAAGAAACATAAAATAAACTTGATATTTTCAATGTCATTCTGTCATATGTCTTTTTGTATCAATGAACAAAAATGATACAATAATATTTGTTACGCAACAATAATTTCTAACATAAATAAATATATGTTTCACATCAAAAACGTTAAATTTTTTGTATATAACACGTATTCCAACAACCATTAGCATCATAGTGATGTCCATGAACATGAATCATGAATCATCAAGAATTTATAATTAAATCTTAAATAAACAAATAAATTAAAGCAGAATCGATTTCGTCAAATGAACAATTACTAATACAATCGAAAAAAAAATTACGATTAAAATAGGTTAAAAGTTAACTTAACATTTATAAGCAGCACAACAATAAACGTATGTAAATCTGGCAGGCCAAAACATGCACAGCAAACACACAATTGCGATAAAAGCAAATATTTATATTTGGTTTTGTTTAACCAAGAACCAACAGACCAGAAAAATACTTCATACCAGATGTGAAAACAACAGCGATAATTTTAAGAGGTTCATTGTGTATTAAAACATTAAATATTTACATAAAATGAATAAATTTCAGATATTTAATATAGTACCTACATTTTTAGTTTTCACTATTATCATTAAGATTCTTTTAATTATACATATATTTGAAAAAAAAACACTCCAAAATAATCTACTAATTTAAATTAACATTCAAACATAAAAGTGGTATGAGTTTTACATTTAAGCAAAATTGTTAATGGCGGCCCGAATTTAAACGTTTACCTTCTACATACGTGATGACAGTATTTTAAAAAAGTATTTCAGTTTCAATGATGACTGCATCGTTTGCACTTATTACTTGCAAAAATACTGTGGAAATCATTATATTGGATTAAAAGCACACTAAAAAAATTCAAGTTATTGGCATACCTTTTCGATTCGGTATTTTTTTCTGCTCTCCACTCGAGAGCGTTGACGAACCATTCCTCCACAATCTTTACCCACAATAACCCTAGCACTCCAACAATAAAAATTGAACCTCTTTAAATTCTATTTAACATTTACTGAGGATACATTTCTATTATATGTAATTTCAATACATTAACATACAATTACAGAGTTAAAAAAAAATAGTTTGAATAAATACGAAATGCTTTTTAACATTTTCAAACTTAAAAATTTTCATAGACTCACAACGTACATACAAAGCAAAGATTATGTACATCACATAGGTCACAATTAGTTTTATTTATAACTTTTTACTATTAATACGTAAGACAATAAACATTTACAGGTCATATTACAACGGTTTTAGTGACATACTGTGTTAATGTGGGAATAATAATAAGGTAGAATCGATTGTCATACATGTTTCGATAAATACATTCGCAAAAACAAAAGCAAATTAGCAATATTAATTTGTGTCCAAAGTTTTAATGCTGTAACTGTTTATTGTTTGCATTTTTTTTTTTCGTTTAAGTAGTTACATGGGACATTAAAACAGTAAGAGCGCCAGGGCCGAAGAAAATATCTGATGGGAGATCAGTTATTTTGTTACATTAAAAGCTGCTGATGACAGTACTGTAAACCTCCATAATTAATCGATTTCTCTACTACCCGTTAATTTTCTTAAACGAACACAAACAAAAACGTTTAAGTTTGGGAGGTATTTTTAGAATATCTTGTGCACAAAGAACAATGTTTTATTATGCATTGTATCATTAAACAACATGCTCCCAGTAAATAAATATTTAAACAACAAATCTAAAGATGATAAACGTCCCTGTGCGTTAAACTGTTAATAATCGATATTTATTGATTACGGCTATTCAATTTCAGTGTAATTATTTTACGATACATACAGTGAGCTGGAAATTCTAGCAGTTATAAACAGTATTTGTAAGTAAATAAACGAAACGTCAGTTGACAGTTTCAATTTCGAGTTTACCGCTTAAAATTTATTACAACAAATACACAAAACGTATGCCGCGAACAATTTTAACAGCTTTATAAATACAATCGACTGTAATTCTACTTTAACGCAATTTACCCGTAACAAATACATCAATATATTTTATTAAAATTAAGCACTCTAATAATGGATATTTAATTTGACTTACATGATCACTGTCAGCAGATTCTAAGTTGGTTTCTTCCCCTTCGCGCCTTTTCCGCACTTCTGCCATTTTTTATAAATTATAGTTTCATGCACTGTTATGACAATTCAAAATTTCATATTAAAACGCATGCCAACAAGAATTACGATGTGACAATTAAATAAATCAATACACGACCCATCACAAACTGCAGGTTATAACTACACCACTGCACTCTACTGGCGGATAATCGTTATTATCACGTGGGACATTTGAACTATATTACATTGGATCTAAAAGGGAAATTTTATGTAGATGTCTTAAAAACGTATATAGAAATTAAATATCAAATGGTTTTGCAAGCAAAAATTTATAAAATAAGTTTAAAGCCCTCTGTTTAAAATTAAACATTTTAAACTATATATATCTAGTTTATAATTGCATTTGTAGTATATATTTTTTAATGAGAATTAGATAAATTAAAAACTGTCGCATTCTCTCATCGTGACAAATGTTTTGACAGTTATAGTAATAAAATGGCAGTGGTTCAATAAATGATT
This sequence comes from Elmis aenea, assembly GCA_947652605.1. Taxonomy (NCBI): domain Eukaryota; kingdom Metazoa; phylum Arthropoda; class Insecta; order Coleoptera; family Elmidae; genus Elmis; species Elmis aenea. The sequence goes on from OX393580.1 coordinate 22,922,366, forward strand.
TGAAAATGTTTAATAACATGAATTGTGTATTAAGATTTATTGAACGTTATAAAACTTGATTTTTGTGATATTGCCGTAATGGCTTACGTAAATGTAAAAGATTGGTCTGTTGACCAAGTGACAGAGTGGCTAAAAGGTATAGTTTTATTTGTTATTATTAGCTTTAAACTCTTAATTAATTGTTTTGTGATTAATGCAGCACTTAATTTCTCCGAATAAGATGTATTCTTACTTATGGCACGTTAATAACAGCAAATTAAATGTCTTAAGTAATTTGAGTCAATTTATGATACTATACTAGTGGTGTATTAAATGTGTTTATTTTCTTTCTTTTTTCCATTATAATCTCCATCGAAAATAGTACAAATTTCGTTGTCTTATACTCCATTCAGTGGGTGGATGTGCAGTGTGGGCGGAATGATAAAATATCTGCGTCTAAGAATTTAGTCCCGTTGTTTGATAAGCCACAATCAGCCAGTTCATTTATAAATACAAGTATATAGAACACTTTCCCCAATTTTAACATTAACATTGCACTGCCACATTCAATTTAACTATACAGTCTGTTCTACAAAATGGGCCCAAGACTATAGCGACTTCAATTGTGATTGAACCGTCACAAACCATATATATTATTAAATGGGACAATCCGACAGTCTTAGCTACAACTTGGCCAAAAAAAAATCTGTTTTTAACACCTTCATTTATTTGTTGTGACGTCACCGACAATTTTTTTAAATTGGTTGGTATAATTTTTTTGGTGTGTTCTTGTATAGAGCATTTTCAGTACTTTTCCAACGGTCTAGACTTTTAGTAGGGTTATACTATAAAATGTTTGTAAAAAATGCAAAAAAAAACTAGTTTGAGCTAGTTTAATCAAAACTTTTGTTAAAAAAAATAATTACTCATAATCAAGCAACCTTAAAAACACTCTCTTAACGCGAATACGATGCCAGTTATGCATAGATAACAATGGCTTACAGTTTGAGCAATTTTTTTAGCCCTGTTTTATTATCGGTATTAAGCGTTGTGGTATAATATCCAATAGCAGTGTTCTCCTCAGTAATAGTCATTCAGATTCCACTGACTTACAATTAAGCAAGTGTTTTTAAGGTTGCTTGATTATGAGTAATTATTTTTTTAAACAAGTTTTGATTAAATGGCCTACTAGCTCAAACTAGTTTTTTTATTGTATTTCTACAAACGTTTCATAGTATAACCCCACTAAAAGTCTAGACGGTTGAAAAGTACTGAAATTGCTTTCCAAGAACACACCAAACAAATTATACCTACCAACCAATTTTTAAAAAAATGTTGACCTCACAACAAACAAATAAAGGTGTTTAAAACAGATTTTTTTTTGCCAAGTTGTAGCTAAGACTGTCCCATTTAATAATATATATGGTTCGTTGATGGTTAAATTACAATTGAAATTGCTATAGTCTTGGGCCATTTTGTAGAACAGACTGTATTCTGTATTTTATATTCAGTCAAGGGTCTTTTACAACTAAATAATACAAGCAATAGCACACATTTCATTTCATTTTTAGTATACACTTTGTACGATTGTTTTGTATGCAGGTCTAGACAACGTTATAGCTCCATACTCAAAATCATTTCTAAACAATGGCGTCAAAGGCCATCAACTCCTTAGCTTAAGATCTGACGATTTAGAGCACCTAGGTGTCATTACACTCGGGCATCAAGAAATTATTCTAGAGGCTGTTGAACATTTAAGAAATTTCGTAAGTCCATTACAACACAATTTTTATTGCGGCAAAGATTTTTACATATTCTTTATGTTGGTAGCATTATGAATTGGATAAAGAAAACTTACAAATGCTTGCTTTACGACTCTCATGTGCTGCAAGTTCACTCAGTAAGGAGCTTTCTTCGACGGACGATAACTGTACCATGGTACCAACACAAACCATGTCCGATGTTCATAATGTGATTACAGCAATAAAGCCATTGGTTTGTTGGCTGGATAGGTAAGTTACACCATTTTTTATTTTTCTGAATGCAGTTCAAAGCAGGGATGGAATAACGTTTTAAATCGTTACGTTATTGTATAACGTTATTTATTATTTGTTTTCGTTACATAACGTTATAAATAACATTAAAAAAATGAATCGTTATGTTATATAACGTTATATAACGTTACATAAATTATGATATACAGGGTGTTTCTTAATTCATGCGAAAAAATTCGCGAGGTGATTTCTTATCGAAAATTAAGGGGGGTCTTTTATATAACATTTTTTCCCTAGACGTTTTGTTTCGGAGTTACACCCCCCTAAAGGGGATTGGTATTGTTAGGTTTTTATTTTATTTCTCAAATTTGGATAAATGTAGAATGATATTTGATATGTTTTGTACTTATTTCCATAGTCATATTTTCACTGAAAAGTGCGACCTTTGTTGTTTTTTAATCAGAATTTTTTGGTGAGTTAAAATTTTGCAATTTAATTATTTTTTTGAAAGTTATATTTATTTAGATATTTTTTTTATTTTTTAACTTTTCTCGTAATATCTACAGTTTTTGAGTAAAAAATTAAATGAGTGAACATGATGTTTATGTTCATATTGGGTATAATTGACGGGCATTTTAGCGTCAAAATTAATTACATCCGTCAATTTTACCCAATATGAACATAAACAAACCACCAAAATGAATGTTTTTATATTGGAATAATTGATGGTTCAAGTTAACTTATATAATTTTTTCCTCAAAAACTGTAGGTTTTACGAGAAAAGTTAATGAATAAAAAAAAATCTAAATAAATCAGGTTTTCAAAAAAAAAATTGCTCAATTTTAACCCATCAAAAAGTTCTGATGAAAAAAAAAATCAACAGGGTTCGCACTTTAGCTCCCCGTGAAGGTGGGAGGTAATTGAAAATATTACTATGGGAACTCCTTGAAGTCTGCCAAACCTTTTAAGAAGTATAAAACATCTACCAAATATCATTCTCCTACAATTATCCAAATTTGAGAAATAAAATAAAAACCTAATTTTACCGCTCCCCTTTAGGGGCGTGTAACTCCGAAAGGAGACGTCTAAGGAAAAAAATTTATATGAAAGACCCGCTTAATTTTCGATGAGGAATGACCTCCCGAATTTTTTCGCATTATTTAAGAAACATCCTGTATAACGTTGAAAAAATAATTTTCATTTGTAACTCTGAAATTATTTTTGGGATCTGTAAATGTAAATTTTGAAAATAGTACAAAATTACGTTGAGATACTGTATTTTCATTTTAATTTCCAAAATATAAACAAAATATATCTTCTGAAAATAAAAAGATGGCCATATAAAAATTTAATTTATAGAAAATAACGATACAAAATAACTTTTAATGAAACGTTATCGGTTATTATAACGTTATATAACGTTATTAATATATCGTTACGTTATTGTATTAAAACTTGTAATTGAATCGTTATTATAACGTTATCGGGTATCGTTACGTTACGTTTTCCATCCCTGGTTCAAAGTATGATATTTTATAAAGACACAGTTTTTAGTATTTATAATATATTTTGAGCAATGAAATTATAAATACAAATATACGAGTGGAAGCAAAATTTTTAGGTCACCATTTCGTAGTGGCACAGAATATGTGGAATTTAAAGCACAATTACTCCAACTAAGTTTTGAAATGGCCACCAGTGCCCATCGAGACATTTTCTCTGAAAAACCACTGAGAACTATTCGGAACATTTCCAAAACTCTTGCCAACTTAGCAGATCATATTATTCAGGTATGTTATAATTTTTTTAAGCAGACATAACTACGGAATTTAATGTATTTTGCTAATAATTGTTATACCTTGATTTAAAAAAAAAAATATGTATACTGTCCTGTAAATAAGTGTTTCAACTCTCTTAGGAAATGTCTGATCCAATGATTCTCCAACCAGCATCTTTAGCACTAGCAACTCTCAAGAAAAAGGAGCAAGAAATTGGATTCTTCCTTTTACCAATTAATAATGCCATACACCAAATAGTAGAAATTAAATATGGATCACCAGCCCACGTTAGCAGCAAAATAGAAGAAGGAGATGAAATAGTACAGGTGCGTGTAAAATTGCATGACAAAAAATTTAAATACAGACATTTAAATTATGATGTATCAAACTATTGTTTATGCATTTTTAGGTTTTGTAATGTAATTATATTGTTTTGTACATTTTAGGTAAATTATCAAACCGTTGTTGGCTGGCAGAGAAAAAAGGTTGTACTTCTTCTGCAAGAATCTCCACCAGAAATTGTACTAACATTAAAGAAAAGACCTCGACACACCAAAGTCTACGGGCAGATATACATGAAGCCGTACCGTTTGCCCAGTAAAAAACGAGCCACACCATATTCCCGTTGGAATGATAATCTTCCGTCACCCCAGCTGCTCGCAATCCACGATCTGCCCATTCCACCAACAAGGTAACAAATAACTTCCAAGTCCGTTCCCAAAAGCATCTTAAATTTTTTTTCAATTCTTAGAGTTGTTCCACCAGTGGTACCGAACGAATCCGAGACGGAAACGAGCAGTAGTAGTGATAGTGAACCACTGGATAGTCCTTTGGATAGTGGAGGAAGAGTTTATCCATTAAAACCACGACCTGTACTGCAGAGACGCAATACCATCACTGGTGCCAGTCCCACAAGCAAAAGGCCCTCGCAAGCAATTGAACAGTATTGGAAATTACTGCAAAACCAAGCTGCCTCCAAGCATTCCAGTTCCTATAACATTCAAGACGATTACGTAGACGACACTCTGTTCCTTCGTGACAAAAGCGTATCTTGCAGCCATGGCCTAGAACTATCACCACGACCAACTACGGTCATAGGAATATCACCAGGAAAAAACTCCAACATCCCCACAAACTTCAAGAGCTGTTTCCAAGAAAAAACTGTGATGAAGAAGAAAGTTAACTTCGAAGAAAACAAGAAGATGTTCGGTGACACCAACATATTCAATACTCACGCAACAAAACCCAACACCCAAAAAGAAATCGCTGTTCCTGATTCAAACTTAAACTACGAACAAAGTGTCAGCGTCACATCTTTGTCGAGTTTAAGTGAATCGCTCAATTTTATCGACGAAGGGGAGGATATTACCGACAGAAGCAACATGAAGGTTGAATGGCAGAAGGAAATAATCGACGAAATTATTAACAATATCAATTTTGAACGAAGAGGCGTAACAAATTTTGAACCACGGGCCAAAAATGAGAAACAGGATACGGAGAATCAGAACACCCATAGTGTATCTAAAGATTCTTCCCTGGCGGATGTGCACGTGCATAACATCATCAAAAAGTTCGATACTAAACGTTCGATTATAGATGATGAAGCATCGAAGCTGCCCAAGCCAAAAGTTTTTCCTCGAAGGCACGTTGAGAAACCTCCGGAAATACCCCAAAAACCGGATTCGTCGAAGAAGCCGGCTGTTCCTCCCAGAAATTCTTCGAGCAGAGTTAGAGGAACCTTGAGCAAAAGCCACAGCACTCCTGCATATGACCAAATGTGCGATTACGCCGACCCAGTTGCCGAACAGCTTCCACCAATTCCAGAAAAACTAATCTCTGCTTCCCATGGGGATACGGATTTAAATACTGTCCCTATTCCTCATAAGGAGACGGAAATAGGCGTCAAAAATGATTTTACAGATGATTCTTCTTTAGCCACAGTACAGTACGAACTGGGAATCCCCATTTTGGAACCAAATAGTACCCTGAGTGGATACTACTTGGACAACTACAGTTCAACAGCATTCAAACACCCTTACGAAGTGATCAATGAAATTTGCATCAATGATTATGTGTCCCAAAGCAAGATTAACCAACAGGAAGACATACCACCCAAACCGCCACCTCGATCGGCTTACATGGCGGAAATCAACAAACCCAAATACCCGCTAGATTCTCCAAAACCAACCAACTTAATCATAAACAGAGATGTTCCTCAAACTCCATTCTTTTCGTATTCAGAATCGCACAAAGCTGGTTTGGATGGTTTCGAAAATCCTTCCACCAAATATGACTTGGAAAACTTCCCCCAATTAGGGAACACTTCAGATTATCAGCTGAGTAACGAACTCACATCAGAAATGGGACTAGTTTACCCTTCTATTCTGAGCAGACCTTTAAATTCGAAGTTAACTTTATCCAGTGATAATCTAGACTTCTCCAGTTTGAAGTCTTTTGAGCCCAAAAGTGTTTCTACTCCAATAGTGAAACACTGCAAGATAGAGTTTCCGGAAGTAGATGCGTCCAATCAGAAAAATGTGACTGCAGTGGACCATACTCGAAGTGAAACAAAAATTTCGCCCACCAATTCTGTTGTACGAGCCATGATATATTCCAACAAAAATAAGGCCGCCAAAAAGAAGAATACGCTGATCGCAAGTAAGTTTTTTTTATAAATTTTGATTATCCAGAAATTTTCAGATGCTTTTTTTTGTGTTTGAATAGAGAGAAGAAAAGTGGGGGCAAAGGATTTGGCACCTGGGGACCTTCAAGGATATTTATTTCAACGTCTTCGATCGAAACACAGCCAAAAGGTTCACTGGGAAAAACGTTGGTTTGTGTTGACTGGTAATCATCTGTACGGCTTCAAGTCTAAAGATTCCTCAAAAGCGGAATGCCTGATATTTCTGTCTGGTTTTACCGTTTCTGTTGCTTCAGAGGTAAGTGTTACCATGTACTCCCTAGTTTAATTTTTCTGTGGTTTGGAATCAATACAGTTCTGTTTCTCCTCTTTTCCTAATTTTAAATTAAACTTTTTTCTCTCAGTATTTAGCTTTTTGTTTGTTTTTTTTTAGGTAAAATCGCGTACAAATGCTTTCAAAGTTTATCACACCGGAACTGTGTTCTACTTCTCTGCCGAAGATTCAGAAGCATTAACGTCATGGATAGAACTGATAACAGCGGCCACTTTACAAGGGGATTCTTCACGTAACACGGCTACAATTCTATATTCAGAAACAGACGAATCCGATACAGAGAAGCCCAAAAACGTTCCAAACGAGAAGCCGAGCGAACCACTAAAGAAATTCGGATCGCTTAAAAAATTCACTGCAAGCAAAAATTCGGCATCGGCCCAAAATGGTAGCTCGAGCTTAGATCGGAAATGGTTCTTCAACAAATCAAACAGCATTTACAAAAATTCCTTACCGGTGCCGACCGAGCAGTTTCGGTCGTATCGAAAAATCCCGTTTAATAATCCCAATGTGGAGAGCATTTCGACGGGAAATTTTACTTCGCACATTCCGAACTTTTCTCCGAGGTTTGCCCCTCCTGATATTTCACAGACGCAAAATGTAAGTGCTTCAAATTTGGTTGAGGATTTGCCGAAGCGTCAGGGATCGGAAAAAATCACAGTCAAAGCAGAAAAAGATAAAGCCCGACCTGTCAACTACATCCATGCCAGTAATCCGAATCTATGCGATATCAGCACTTTCCATATGAGAAATTTCAACGAACTGCGACCGTTCCAGCAGTGCAGCGATAATTTAGCGGGGTTTGTGACTTTGGAAGAGCTGATGAATCGGCAGAGCGAGGAACAGAAATTAAACCCACATTTAAAGGACGATAATGTACCTATTAATCCGAATCTGATTCGTCCAGATGTGGTTTATGGAGAACTTCCTATCCGGCATAAAGAAAGTGAATCTTCCACTGGTCCTGTAAATACACCATCGGCAATAGCAACCAAACTAACACACTCTAGAACAGCTTCCAATTGTTCAGATACGGTTGTGATGCATTCCAGTTTTTCTACAAAAAAGCTCGTAGATTCTTTTAAAAGTGTTAGTTCATGCCCTGCAGAACAACATGATAAAGAAACGACTAGCTTTTGTTTTGGAAAACGCTCAGGATCTGTGAAGAAACAAAAGGTGGATAAAGACACTTATGGATTGAGTACGTACCCGAAATCGCTCAAAACCCCAGACAATGCTTTCAACAAGTCGCTGCCCCGAACTCATAAACTCCAGCAGTCGTTTCAAGAAAAATACAGCGAGTCAAAGAAATTATTACGGAACAAGGAGTATTCTGCATCTTCCGTTAATCTTACCCAGCATAACTGCGAAATGGTTTATTGCCCGCAAATTGTAAACGACGTCCAGTTCGCCCAGAACCGATCTTTAGATGGCAGAGCACACAAGACGAAGATAACCAAACAAAACAGTTTGACTTCAGCCGATAAAAAAGATGTCAAGGCTTTCAACTGCGGTGAGTCGAGGGAAAAATTTTGGCTTGACTCCCTGAGACGCAGTGACAAAGTTTCGGACAAGAACAGCTCCAAAATTAAATTGAAATCGGCCACGCAGTATACTCCAATGTCTTTGCCGATGAATTCCGATCAGAAAGGCAAGCTCAATCCAAAATTTGCTTTCGAGTTAAATTTGGACGAAAAGGCGAATAAAAGTGGGAAGTTTAAGAGCCTGTTCACGAAACAGACGGATGTGAAAAAGGAGAAGACACTGTTGGGTTCGCCAAAACTGCATCGAGCTGTCTTTGGGAAACAGAACAGCATTTCTGAAACAACGCAGTTGGATTGGTCCTTGGAACCAAATCAGGTAATATTTTTTAACTTATTAACTTTGTTCTAATCATTTGTAAGAAGCTTTTTTAAATAATAGGATAAAACATTAAACTTCAAACCCCTCCAAAATTTTGTAATAAACAGCAAAGCTTTATCTCTTAAAATAAACACCAAAACTTTATCTCTTAAAACAAACAGCAAAGCTTTATCTCTTAAAATAAAGTGGTAACAGGGCTGGGAAGAACCCTCTGGAACACCCTGTATATGTTTGAAAAGTAAAGCTGTAGATTAGCTACATAAAATATAATTTTTATTTGATTTACAGTTGCAACGACATCAGCTGTTGGATGGTACTTACTCCCTAGAAGATTGTACCCCAACTTCTAGTGGTGATCTACCTCCCTTGCACGTATCGCCAACCACCGATTATCCAGGACTTGAATATCCCCCAGTTTTTGAACCGGAAATTTATTCTTTGGCTGATCCTCAAAGTAGTATTACGTTATTACGAAAACAAGATAAAAATAAATGAAATAGTATTTTAATATCTGCAAGAAGTGCTGTACATGAAATTTTGAGTATGAAATTTCGAATGTGGGGACAGAGGGGTTTGATAAAAAATGGAGGGATTATTTTAAAGTGAAAACTTTCATGTATAAACACCATAAAAGTTAAAAATGATAATTATTTCTGTTTTAAAAAAATAATTGCTTGGTTTGTTGGATGTAGCGATCGATCATAGTTCTTCCCTCTTTTAAATCCATCCTTAGTAATTAGCGTGACTGCAGTTTTTATGTTGCCTTTTAAGGCTGTGAAAATAAAGGCACAAAGCTGTTGCCAATTCTGACATTTAATTTTGAATGTTGTTATAAATAAATATATTATATGAAATATTTGTAAAGTTACTTAGTCAGTATTAAAACTAGCAATATTGTACTTGTTTAAATAACTGTTAAATAAAATATTGAAAGTCTATTGAATGCCTGCATTACAAGTATAATTATTAAAGTGTATTATGCATTTTGTTGTTTGATTTATAAAATAATTTACAAACAGGAAAATTTTAATAGGAAAACTATTACAATTTCCTATTAAAATTTTCCTTTATTGACTGCTGCACCTCTTCAGTACTTTTTAGTTTTAATGTGTTTAAAAAGTAATTAGCAAGTTCAATGGAATGGTCCTTATTCATGACCGTAAATTACACTTAAAATTGCACATTCATTAAAATTCTGGTCTACAAAAATCAATTTGTGATTGGTTAAATTAAATATTTCTATATAATTAAAGAAAAAAGAACTCGAGTATAAATAAACATCTAACGTTGTGTTTAGTGAAAAATAAATACAAATTTGTTATGCAAAAAAAATGTTAAGGGGGCCCTTTTATAAATTAATTATATTATATTTGTTTTATTATTTTGTACTTAATAAATTTGTAAGCTGCTTTTCTGAGTCAATATTTTTCAACATATTTTTGTGTCGTACGGTCGTACTACAATTTTTTTTAAATAGTTTATTAAATTAGTGTTTCCAAAAGTTGCTGTATAACTTTTGCCCACATGAGAATTATGGGGAGTATGGTAATTGAACAGTATGTTTTAGTTCATTGTGATCTTTTACAACACCAAGTTAGGTTGTCAAAATTTATGTTAATGTGTTTGGGTCGCGAGTGTTAGTGCCGTTATAAAGATATTTTTTTTAGAAAATGATGTGAAACAATTCTTACAATGGCATTTCTGTGCCCTGTGAGGATTCGGCGAGGGAAAAAGAAAAAACGTGAGTGTACAAAGCAATTAACTTGCTTTAATAATTAAACTTGCAATAATTTATTTCACTAATCAACAATTTATTTAATTATACCTAGTAACTAATGCTGTAGTGTTAATGTAACTTATTGTTAATGTTTTATTAAAGCTGTTGGCCAAGATGGGGACAAAGAGTTAATGAGGACTGGTTCAGGGCTGGCCCCTGGAATGGGACGAATAACTGGATCAGCTAGTATCGAAACTCTTGTACGTGTAGGAATTGAAAAGGAACATGGCCTTTCTCCCGACAGTAAAATGGTCGTGCTGCATGATTTTACGCCATGCGTTGATGATGAATTGGAAGTTAAACGTGGGCAGGTAATTTGTTGAAGCTTTTTTTATCATTATTACATTGGTAGTTAATTACTCGTGTCATTTATGTGAATCTAGAAATTAAATTGTGTAACACCCAATATTTTATTGCATCTTGAAACTTTACAGTAAAGGATTTGTCATAATTTTTGAAGTTGCAATTAAGTGACACAAAAATAATCAACATTTAAAATATATTTAAAAATTGACATTTTTGTCTTATACTCCTTTCACCTTTTTTACTATTAATTAGGCCTAGTTTTGGTAGAATAAGTTAATATAATTTGCTTAAACAATTGTTGTCTGCAGCGTTTTATCTGAGTTGTTTTTTAGCCTTCTCATATTAAGCACAGTTTATAGGAATTTTGCAATAAAACCCAAGTGTTATAGCTTACAAGTATAAAATTAAATTAAAGATGTAATTGTGTGTTGAGTTTTGTCTATTTCAAATATTATCTTAAAATCCTATGGAAAAATTCCATGACCGTGTAATAGCATCATTGTGTGTAAAACATCACCTTACAAAATGAACACTACTTTAAAAGCAAATTGTATTTAAGAAATACATTTGACTTTGTAATTTTTAGTTGAATAAATTTTGTTCATCAACATTTTTTAGTAATTAACTTATCATTTTTGGTATTCCATGTGAATTTTTCAGAGAATACTGTTTTTTAGATCGTTAACATCTTATACCGAGAAAATGATTGGGTTTATGTTATTGCAATGGACTCCAGGCAAGAGGGATTTATTCCGCATTCGTATTGCACACCTTATAATAGTCATTTAGCCGAACTTGCTATAAAGAAGAAATTGCCACGAGATGGACAGCCGGTCCCCATAGATCACACTGAATCTAGTCACGAAGGGTAAGTTTGCAGTTAATAAATTCTGACAATTTTGTACATTCACTATTGTTGATGGTACGATTTAAACAACCAAACCAATTGCTTCCATATTAGTTGTTCAGTAAAACGTTCAAGAACCAAAAAGTTGTGTACCAAAAAAAATTCCATGATGATAATATTAAATGTTTATTATGTTTTGTAGCGATTTAGCTGGAGTGGACACAAGCGATTGTGACTCTTTGGGGAAGAAACAAGCAGCTGTGGCAAGTTCGCCCGTTAGTTTACATTCAGAACCCGATATGTTGCCATTTTCTAAAGACCCTTCTGGCCGCTACATCGTTTTATATACGTTTATTGCTAGAGACGAGAACGACGTGTCCGTGGAACGAGGGGAATTTGTTACTGGTGAGTCATAACTGCAATTTGTATATTTTACTTTGTATTAGGTACAGTGCAATAGCTTTTACTTGGTTTTGTTTAAAAATACTTTAAATATTTGGAAATCCTGCCAAGATTTTAATATACAGGGTTCTCGTTTTTCGCGGGCCACTATGGGGATCTCGTAAACGGTAAGAGTTACGACTTCGGTTAAATTGGGGCAAAGTTGTATATTTAGGTGCTTAATAATTTGACGCAAACAGAACTTATCTAGCTTTTCTAGTTTTTGAGATATAGGGGAAAAAGTAAAAAAGTGGATTTTTTTTTGCCCGTAACTTTTTCATTTGATGTCAAATTTCATTTTTGTAAAAACATTTTCATGGCCACTTTTTGCAAGGAATCAAATTCCCCAATTATATTTTCCGTGCGACGTTTTGTTTTTTTAAAACCATCAAGTCAATTTTTTCTTATGGACGCTATATCTGATTTTAACGCCAATTTGTAGAGCATTTTATTCTGAATTCAACAATGTATAACAGTTGGCACTTTTTTGAAACAATTGTTGCCTGCGTATGGCGAAAGTAAAAAGAGTCGGGAGTCGATAGTTTTTTACTGACTCCGACTCCGACTCCTCAAAAAAGCTTCGACTCCTCGACTCCCGACTCCCGACTCCGACTCTGCATCCCTGGTTGTGGCTATTTGCACCTACAGTAGGTACGAATAATTGGCTATTTGCACCTACAGTAGGTACGAATAATTGGCTATTTGCACCGACAGTAGGTACGAATAATTGGCTATTTGCACCTACAGTAGGTACGAATAATTGGCTATTTGCACCTACAGTAGGTACGAATAATTGGCTATTTGCACCTACAGTAGGTACGAATAATTGGCTATTTGCACCTACAGTAGGTACGAATAATTGGCTATTTGCACCTACAGTAGGTACGAATAATTGGCTATTTGCACCGACAGTAGGTACGAATAATTGGCTATTTGCACCTACAGTAGTAAAAACGTTCAAAATTAAAATAAAAAAACTACCAAAAAGCAATCTGTTTAAAACAGTGGATAAAAAGACAGTAACAGTACAAATTGTACATGCCATAATGTCGTTTTGGAAATAGAAAGCAGAAATAAAGAAATTTAAACTGTTGCAAGATACATAAGGAGATAATAATAAATTGTTAGCTTCAAAGCCATGACATTATTAGCATCAGCTTTTTTTTTTTTTTATAAAATCAGAGCAACACGTACTTTAACATTTAAAAAAATTGAATTTGAAAATTATTAAATAATAGTAAGACAAATTTTCAAGGACTATCTAGATGGGATTGCGGAGTTTCTTTTTTGTTATTTTGTTAATAATAATTCATTATTATAATTACATCATTTTTAATTTTAAATAAACCAAAAGAACTACTGTTTTTACCAAGTATAATTTTAAATATAATTATACTGTGGACCTTTAACTCAGCAGAATTTTTTTTTTAATTGAGAAAAAAATCTTTTCTGTGGCAAATAATTTTTTTTCCACGTTGAATGTAACTTTTGTACTAAAGATTATTTTACTTGGCTTTTTTTTTTACTGTGCATTGTTGCATTCTTTTTTTTTAACCTAGTATTTTGATATTTTTTACAATCTCAATAAATCCTAGCCATTTCTCAAATAGATGAACGATTAAAAACACTTCTAAAATTATAAAATATTAAATTTTTTGGTTAAAATAACTTGCTCGCCTGCAGTACTAGAAGAATAAATTTTATGAAAAATTTTGAATGGTGTAAATAAGAAAGAATTTATAAAGTTTTTTAATGTAAAATAAATTAGAATCAAAATCCCCATTCAAAATCAAACCATAAAACTGCTTAAATTTATCTAAAAAAATATTTATTATGAAATTTTCCCGACAATAATAATTGTTGAACGTAAAGAAAGGTTTTTTTTTTCAATGTAACACTAGCACAATTGTAGGACAATTAAGCTTGCGTGTAGGACGTAGGACATATATCGTAATTGTAGGACTGTCCTACCGAAAGTAGGACGCGTGGCAACCCTAGGTATATGCCTATACAGTAGGTGCAAATAGCCAATTGTTCATATTTACCTACCGTAGGTGCAAATAGCCAATTATTCGTACCTACTGTAGGTGCAAATAGTCAGTTATTCGTACCTACTGTAGGTGCAAATAGCCAATTATTCGTACCTACTGTAGGTGCAAATAGCCACAACCATTAATAAACAACTAAAGAACTATTGCGGTAACAGATATACCCAGTAAAACGTTTGAATACGGTCCATCCTGTATATTTTGGGAAACATTTCTTTGTAATGAATAAATGTACATATTTTTGTACTAATTGCTTATACAGGGTGATTGATTGAGACCGGTACTTAAAAATATATGAAAAATGAAAAAGGGTATGGATCTGAAATTTTGGTTATGACCATAATGGCATCTGATCTGTTTATTGAAAATATTTTCAATAGGGCGACACTTCCGGAAATACCGGAAGTTGACGTCTACTTTCTTATTTCAAATACAATGGTCTATTTCTTTTGCGTATTTGGATTTAAAACGTTATTTTAAAGGGACTTTTATAAGCATTCCCTATACCTAAGTCCAGTCAATTTTTAGATTTTTGGACTTTTTTTTCATTTTCTAATGCAAAATTACATCCAGCATCAATCTGTATTAGCGTTTCCTATACCTATACAACAAATGCGTCAACCACTTTTATCGCGTTTGTCTGAAGTATCGATGAAAATGGATTATTATCAAGAGTATTCAAGCACAGATATTTTGAATTTATTTTACATTCATCGACAATATCACAAGATTATTGAAAGTGCGAACGAATAGTTGTGCATTTATCATGTAGCTTGTACAGCATAGTATGTTTAACCCGAATCTTGCGCTGCCAATCGAATTGACTGCTGAGGATGGTCATTAAAATATCCCAAGATGTTAATTTTGTTAGTTTCATTATTTGCCACACGCTTATGTCGAATACTAGCAGATTTCACTCTTCTAAATTGCAAAAACATTGATTCTATTCATTGAAATTTCTGTCTGGTCATTGCAGTCAAATAAGGATACCTCTCACTGAACAACTGCAAGTTCTTTCAATAGTCTTGTTACATTTTTCATGAATATAAAATAAATTCAAAGTATTCGTGTTTGAATACTCTTGATTTTATATTTTCATGGATACTTCAAACGCAATAAAAGTGGTTTACAGTTATTAATATTGGCATTTGCTGTCATTTCCAAGGCTTACTATTTAAAAATGTTTCAATTTCCCTTAACTATCAAAAATTCTTAATAACTCGAAAATTGTTGCAGAATAGGTATAGGAAACGCTAATACAGATTGATGCAGAATGTAATTTTGCATTAGAAAATGAAAAAAAAATTTGGGCATTGTATTTGAAAAAAACGAGTTTTAGTGGTCTGAAGTTGTATTAAAAGAAATTTAAATTTTGGACACCCTGTAAGTAATACATCGATTGCAAAAATTCCAGGATGTACTCCAAGGTTTCTTCTAGACATGGTCTAAATTTAAGCGTTTTTTCTTCAAAAATGGCGGCATTACATAATATTAAGCATCACGATGAAAATCAAAAAATTTTCAAAAAAGTCCAAAAATCTAAAAATTGACTGGGTATAGGGAATGCTAATAAAAGTCCCTCTAAAATAACGTTTTAAATCCAAATACGCAATAAAAAATAGACCATTGTATTTGAAATAAAAAAGTAGACGTCAACTTCCGGTATTTCCGGAATTGTCGCCCTATTGAAAATATTTTCAATAAACAGATCAGATGCCATTATGGTCATAACCAAAATTTCAGATCCATACCCTTTTTCATTCTTCATAAATGTTTTTAAGTACCGGACTCAATCAATCACCCTGTATTTATTTGTGTATAACGTTTCTAATAAATAAATGTGTTTTAGTTCTGAACCGTGAAGATCCCGATTGGTATTGGATAGTGCGAAGCGATGGACAGGAAGGCTTCATACCGTCGGGGTTTGTGTATCCCGCTGACAATGTAATTCAAGGTGAGTGCACTGGGTGATCCTAAAGTTTGTTTTGTTTTAACTTTTACAGATCACTTATTTGCTGTTTTTGTTTAATAATAGGTCAGCTAAATGCTGCCACAAATCAAAACGTCAACGGCAACTTTCCGAACCAAAATAACGGACATCACCTAAATTCGTCAAACGCCGATGACCTACGCTACCACGGAACAGAACTTGTGATGTTATATGACTATAAAGCACAGGCACCCGACGATTTATCCGTTAGACGGGGTGACTGGATATATGCCGATCTCACTAACCAAACCGTGGACGGTTGGTTATGGGCGTATGCGCCTAAAACACGAAAGTACGGCTTCATACCTAAGGCGTACGCCCGACCGCCCGCCATGACCAGCCTATAACAGTAAAGTGCCGTAGAAAACATTTCCCTTAGTATAGTGGTGGTATAATGTACGTTTAAAGTGTAAAAATTCCGTCCTGTTTTTCAGTTTTATTGTTTTAAGTTTACAGTTCTGAATCGGTATAGTTTCGTACCGGATCGAGACGTTGCAGCAGTTCCTAAATCGCTTTTAAAATAACAACCATTTTAATTAAAGTAATCACCAATTTGCAAAATAAAAGATCGGGCCGCGGTTTCAGTTGTAATATAAATTCTTATTTATTGTTTTAAATACATGGGAACAGGCAGTGTTTAAAGTTCTGCAAACCACATTTTATGAAACACTGCCTTATTACCTAGGCCCTTTGGATAATGCCTTGCTTCAGTTAAACTAGTGTTTCTCAAACTTTTTACTTTGAGGACCCCTTCCTAAAAAGAAAGCTCTCAATTGTTTATTAAGACAATTTTTTGTTTTCTTCAAAAAAATTTGGATGATTATCGAACATTATGAAAAGATTTTTTGTGGGTTTATAAAGAAAACTCTTTACATCCGCTAAATATTTCGATTCTATATTTGACCCTCCATCGGTAGCTGAACTTTTGTTGAAAATTGATGATGAATTTTTGTATCTTGCATCCTTCTTCTTCAATTAAGCCATAAACATTCTTTAACGAGTGTGTTATGTGGTTTGGAAAGACCTTGTTTCTTCTGCATTGAAGGAGAAAATTTCTTATGTTAATCATATTAGCTTGCTTAATGTTGAAGTTAGACCAATACTTTAAATTCTTACAGGCGTTGACACCATAAGCAGAAGATATTCTTGAATAAAATCCCATGTTGACGTGAATGAACCAAAAATTACGACCATAAAGTAATTTGTAGAGAGTAACGGGAAGGTGGTCATTGGGTTTATAAAGAAAACTCTTTACATCCGCTAAATATTTTGAGTCTATATTTGACCCTTCATCGGCAGCTGAACTTTGGTTGAAATTTTCTCCTTCAATGCAGAAGAAACAAGGTCTTCCTAAACCACATAACACACTCATTAAAGAACGTTTATGGCTTAATTGAAGAAGAAGGATTCAAGATACAAAAATTCATCACAAATTTTCAACAAAAGTTCAGCTACCGATGAAGGGTCAAATATAGACTCGAAATATTTAGCGGATGTAAAGAGTTTTCTTTATAAACCCAATGACCACCTTCCCGTTACTCTCTACAAATTATTTTGTGGTCGTAATTTTTGGTTCATTATGAAAAGACTTAGGGGACCCCTTTAGAAGGGGTCCCTGGACCACACTTTGAGAAACACTGAGTTAAACTATCGATTAATAATTTCTCAACTTCTTGCTCGAGAAATAATTGTTTAAAATAATGGTTGTGCTCTCTACTTCAAGATCACCATTTTTAAAAATTATTTTAGCATTGAAGCAGCAAGGAACCGAGAAACTGGTTTTGCATAATATTAACTGCCCTTTTAATCAATGTCAGAAATATAGGTTTAAAACTGTGGTAATTGCAAATGTGTCATGTAATTTTGTGTAGTTCAAAGTTTATGTACAATAAGTTTGGAAACTGCTGTCTTAAATGAATTTTCTTGACTTAACAGTGCCAATGCATGAGAATTATATTATTTTAAAGTCTGAAAAATGTTTTTTATATATGAACCTGCCATTAAGTAAAGACTTTAACAAAAAAATCTGCTGATGTGAAGTTGTTTGAGTGGTTTTTACATATGAATCGCCTTAGAACGAAACTGGTGGATTGGAAATTAATGATTGGCTCAAGTTTACATTAAATTTGTTTATCGGATTATTAGTTTTGATTTAGTATTTTTTTTGGACTAAGAATAATCCAAAATATGTGTGTTTTAGCACGAAGGTTTTTGTTTTTGTGGTTTTTTAGTCGATTCTTATGTGAATGGTACTCTGGTACATGGACACATTTTTGATCGGGGTGAAAAATTAAAATAAGTTTTTGAAGAAATTTGTAAATCAAATGTTCAATTAGCTTAATATATGGGCAAAAATGTTTTTGGTTGATCTTGTCTGGTGTAAAATTTTATTGCAACTGTTGTATTGAAATGTAGGGTGCCATGTAATTTTTTCTGTTCCTGTTGTGTTCATGTACTTCGACGTAATTTTATAATTTGAATGTGCAGAGGTGAAACACATAATACTCCTATGGTAAGCTCTAATTGTGCCTTTCAGTGTTATATTTATTTTTGTACTCTTGACTAGGATGTAGTTAAGTTTAAAAATTTTATACTTTTATACATTTTTATATAAATTAATTTGGTATTATATTTTTTATATATTGACTCTGTTTTTTCTTGGAAAGAATTTTCTGTACTTCAAAGGATCAATGTTTCTTTAGTAAAGGTCAAATAAGTTCCAGCATAGTTAACACGTTGAAGTACGAGATAACTGGTAGTTTGCATTCTAATCCAGGACGCCGACTACGAGATAACTCGTAGTGCTGCTACTAGTCATTTTCGTGCAGCTACAATTATACTCGTAGAATATAAGCGTATTTATAGACAGAGCTGGGCAAGCACTGGCCAAAAATGACTTAAGTCTTAAGTACCTATGACAAGTACTTGGATCACAAGTATCTACCAGTACCACTATTTTTAAAATTACTGATTCTTAAGTACAAGTACTTGCAAAAAGTACTTAAATATTTCTCAAGTACTCTTCAAGTACTTTTTTCTGATATTATTTCGAGACTACAGGATTACTGATGTTACTAGTATAATACCCTTTTTGATGTCAGCAACCAGTTAAAAATATTACAGAATACAAAATGTATATTTTTATTACTTTATAATAGTAAATTATTACAGTTTATTAAAACAGCAGTTAAAAATTTTGCACAGGTAAAATTAAAAATGGATTTTGAACCGTTTTCTTATGACATTTTTCTCTAAATTGTACATTTCTGGCAGTTTACGAAGCAAAAAGGTATATTTCGATTTTTTTGAACACCCTTTGTATGGTAGACTAAACAGATTTGTTTAAAATTAATTTCCTAGTCAGGCAAAAACTTTTTTTTTTACATTTTTATAAAAACTATACCTCAATTGCCATTTGTGGCGTTATTTTTGTGAGACATTGTATAATGAACGCATAATATATTAGGGGTAGTTTATTAGATGTGTTTATATAGGTTTCACTATTATACAGGGTGTCCCAGTTAACTTGAACAGCATGGGGATCTCGTAAACGGTAAGAGATACAGAGTTGGTTAAATGGGTGAGAATGATCTATGATTTAAAAGCAACTAACTATTCCATGAAAAAAAATTACAGTTTTTGCGCTATTCGTAAAAAACAAAAAAATGACGTTTTCGATTTTTGCTTATAATTTGCTTATTTAAAATCATACCCAAAATATTTTTCGACATTATTAGGACACTTTTTTGCGTTGAATTGAAATTAGTTAATACATTTTACCTATCTTTATTTGATTTTGTTATTTTAACATCAACTTTCTAATTTTAAATACGGGTCGTAGTTGGCTATGACACCATTAAAAAGAGATTTTTTTGTCGTTTCGTTGATGTATGGGTTGTTAAGTTTATTTTTAAAAACATTCAAGTTATAGCAATATTATTGTTTTTGTTAAGTTTAATCAAAGTGGCCATTAAACATTTTAAAAAAAATCACATAAATAAACTAGCTGTACTTAATTAAACACAAAGAAACCTAAGTAATTTAAGATATTATTCAAATTACATAATTTATGATTTTTCAATTACTATTACTACTGAATCTAAATTATAACATACGTTCAAGGTGCAAATTTGTGTTCTTTGTAGATTACAATGTTTTTCTAAGCATGTTACTTTTTGTTTGATAAAATGTTTTTAAAACAGCTAATCATAAAAAAACAGTTGGAACACAATTAAAAAATTAAGATTGGCTAGTTTAACTAAAGTTTATCAAATAAAAAGAAATATGCTTAGGAAAACATTATTATTTACAAAGTGCAGATCTCAAAATTTGCTTTGCCCATGGAGAGTGGGTTACACTTTGAACGTACATCTATATATATAAAAATGAATGTATGTATGTATGTTTGTCCTTTATGCATTCCTATACCACTCATCCGATCCTGACCAAATTTGGCACAGACAATCTATAGGACCATGGAAAGAACATAGGCTATATGAGAATTCCCAAAAGTTCCAAAAATTCCCAAAAGAACCAAAATTCCCAAAAGATCCAAATATCACAAAAGTTTCAAAATTCTCAATAGATACAAAAATTCCCAAAAGATCCAAAATTCTCAAAAGGTCAAAAACGTCCACCGGGCGCGAGCGCGAGTAGTCTGTGATTGATAAAAAAATTCACCGAGCGAAGCCGGGTCACTACGCTAGTACGTTATAATTTAGATTCGATAGTAATTGAAAAACAATAAATTATTACGTAATTTGAAAAATATATTAAATTATTTAGGTTTCTTTGTGTTTAATTAAGTACAGCTAGTTTATTTATTTGATGTTTTGTTTTGTTTTCCAATGGCCACTTAGACTAAACTTAATAAATACAATAATATTGCTACAGGGTTCTCGTTTTTCGAGGGCCACTATGGGGATCTCGTAAACGGTAAGAGTTACGATTTCAGTTAAATTAGGGCAAAGTTGTATATTCAGGTGCTTAATAATTTGAACTTATCTAGCTCTTTTAGTTTTTAAGATATAGGGAAAAAAGTAAAAAAGTGGATTTTTGTTTTTTGCCCGTAACTTTTTCATTTGATGTCAAATTTCATTTTTGTAAAAACATTTTCATGGCCACTTTTTGCAAGGAATCAAATTCCCCAATTATATTTTCCGGCGACGTTTCGTTTTTTTAAAACCATCATTAGGTCAATTTTTTCTTATGGGCGCTATATCTGATTTTAACGCCAATTTGTAGAGCATTTTTTTCTGAATTCGACAATGTATAACACTTGGTACTTTTTTGAAACAATTGTTGTTAAAAATGGCAAAAACAAATATTTTATTTAAAACAAATCCTAATCGGCATGGTAAATAATTGTCTTTGTCCCTTTTTCCTTAGAAGCAGGTAAGTAATCGTATGAAATTACTATTAAAGGGATTTAATTTTAAAAATCGGTATTAATAAATATGTTAGGAATGCATTAACATTGTTCACTTATTAGCAAATATTTTTAGAATATTTTCTTCCGTTAAGTAATAAATTTCTCTAAAATGTGTATTTAATCCTTATTTGGCATACAATTATTTGTAACAAAATTTTCGTAATCAAATAATATGTGTTCATAGTTTACAAAAACATCCAGAAATCTTTTTACGCTTTTTGCTTATTAGAAGTCATTAACGCAGATAAAAGGAATAACTCGTTATTTTTTGTTACAAATAATTGTATGCCAAATAAGGATTAAATACACATTTTAGAGAAATTTATTACTTAACCGAAGAAAATATTTAAAAAATATTTGTTAATAAGTCAACAATGTTAATGCATTCCTTACATATTTATTAATACCTATTTTTTTAATTAGTAATTTCATGCGGTTTATTTACCTGTTTCCAAGGAAAAAGGGACCAAGACAATTATTTACCATGCCGACTAGGATTTGTTTTAAATAAAATATTTGTTTTTGCCATTTTTAACAATTGTTTCAAAAAAGTCCCAAGTGTTATACATTGTCGAATTCAGAAAAAATGCTCTACAAATTGGCGTTAAAATCAGATATAGCGTCCATAAGAAAAAATTGACCTAATGATGGTTTTAAAAAAACGAAACGTCGCACGGAAAATATAATTGGGGAATTTGATTCCTTGCAAAAAGTGGCCATGAAAATGTTTTCACAAAAATGAAATTTGACATCAAATGAAAAAGTTACGGGCAAAAAACAAAAATCCACTTTTTTACTTTTTTCCCTATATCTTAAAAACTAAAAGAGCTAGATAAGTTCTGTTTGCGTCAAATTATTAAGCACCTAAATATACAACTTTGCCCTAATTTAACCGAAGTCGTAACTCTTACCGTTTACGAGATCCCCATAGTGGCCCTCTAAAAACGAGAACCCTGTATAACTTGCTTATTTTTAAAAACAAACCTAACAACCCATACATCAATGAAACAAGAAAAAAAATCTCTTTTTAATGGTGTCATATCCAACTACGACCCGTATTTAAAATAAGAAAGTTGATGTTAAAATAACAAAAACAAATGAAGATAGGTAAAATTTATTCACTAATTTCAATTCTACGCAAAAAAGTGTCCTAATAATGTCGAAAAATATTTTGGGTATGATTTTAAATAAGCAAAAATTGAAAACGTAATTTTTTTGTTTTTTACGAATAGGTAGTGCAAAAACTAATTTTTTTTCATGAAATAGTTGCTCTTAAATCAGATCATTCTCACCCATTTAACCAACTCTGTATCTCTTACCGTTTACGAGATCCCCATGCTGTTCAAGTTAACTGGGACACCCTGTATACTGTTCATTAATTTTGAAAACGTTTTGTTTTCCATTAATATAATGATAAGAGCGACACTACTGCACATTTGCTAGGAACATTTCTGCTAAACTTCTATATAATACATGAGACGTATTTACAAGAAAAATATACATGGTTCAAATCAGTAATTAACTATACTAATTTTAGTAATTTAGGGTCAAATATAAAAGAATTGTTCACACTATAATATAATAAATGTTGTAGGATAAGACTTACCTTGTAGTTTAATTTTTATTTGATAAAACTGTTGTCCATATTACTACACACTGCAGTACGAGTCTTAAGTACCGGAAAAGTACTGAAGTAAAAAAATACTTAAGTAATGCCCAGCTCTGTTTATGGATGGGTGGCTTCTGGGAATAGACAGAAAAATCAAGGCTGGCTTAAACGAACTGAAAATTTGTTAATAATATTATAATTAGAGTTTTGAATAATATAATATGGCATCTGCCAGCGGAAACTTGAAAGTTGCCTAGGCAGTCAACGTTTTAATGAAAAGAGAATGAAAAAATAAACTCCAAATGCCCTAATTCACATTTTAATGCAACTACATATGAGATCTGAGTTTTGTCCAGTTAAAACAAAATTCTAATCAAATCTTTTGCTGTGAACTGTTTACTAAAGCTCGACTTTAATGGATTGTGTAAAAGAAATAAAAGAAAATCATCCTGGGTTGAATTATTTATTCTCAGTCAAAATAATGATAAAAATATATTACTCCTATTAAACAGTATACACAAAAGTGGTTTGAAAACTAATATATCTTATCAGTTTTCTTGCAAATTAATGACGATTTTTCCTCTTAAATGTCCAGCAGCCATAGTTTCAAAAGCTTTTGGTAGTTCTCTAAATGGAAAAACTTTGTGAATCATAGGTGTGAGCTAAAACAATAATGAAAACAAAAATAAACAAAAAATTATTTACACTACTCGCAGTGTTTCTTTAACTGTTTACTCTGAGAACCCCCAACAAAATTAATAGCTTAAAGACGACCCCGATAAATTGTTTTGTAGACAACATATTGTTTTCAAATCTGCTTGGAAAATAAATTTGAATGATTTTCCAATACAATAAAAGGTTCGGGGGACCCCTGCAGAAGGATTCAGGGATCCATGGACCACACTTTGAGCAACACTGCACTACTGTATAACAAAAAAAACTTACTTGTGAACGATGAACTAGAGAATCGATAAATCGAAGTCCATCATTTGAAGCTACAAAAAAGCCCCACCTAACAGATCGTCCTGCAGCGCACTTGGACATGTTGCAGTTTATTAAATTCCCAGCGCTGGCAGCTAGACCTCCCAAAAGACCGTAATTATCGGTGTTATACAACAGTGGAGAATTCAAGGTGATGAATCTGTCGTACTTCCACGTACTTGGTATATTTTGGTGTCCAAACTTTGCGCAGTCTAATATGATATCAAACCTAAATTTAATAAAAAACATGAATAGTTTCATTTTACAATATTTTCTACTCAATAAAAATCATTTAACGGCAGTGTTTCTTAAACCTTTTATTCCAAGGACGCCTTTCACAATTAAAAGCTTGCCTCAATGAATGGTTTTGTAAGTTAATATTAAAGCCTCCCAAATAAATTTGGATGATTTTCATGAACGGCCCAGTGATCCCCAGGGTCCGCAGACCACGCTTTGAGTAACACTGGTCTAAGTGATAAATGATTAATTTAAGGAGTTAACATATCAGGATGCCTAATAAGAGGGTTTTTATCACAGGTTGCCCAAGGGATCATTATAGCAGATTGCCCAAGTCAAGGGGTTCATATTTCCAATTCAAAAAATTTATGATTTAATTGTTAAGACTGTTTTATACTATACTATTTTTTCATTTAAGAAAATCGTATACGATTTTTAAAGCAAAAATTTCGTTCAAGAATTTAGCATGGAAAATATGAACCATTTACATTGCACTATTTTTTGGTACGAAAACTCCAATATATTTTGGTTACTTTTTAGTAACTTTTATCATATTTTGTTGGCACCTTGAGTAACCATGTCAAATGTTCAATTTGATCACAGAACAGAAAGCTAATCATTTTCAAATTTAACGTATATTTTACGCTTGTTCCATTCTACATATTTACAAAAAATAAATTGTGAGGGATTATAACGGTAATAAGTAGTATTTAACATCGTTTGATTGTTTCAGTTAACCTAACCCACAAATGCCATGCGGTCAGATCACGGTCTACTACACAGGTTGGGAAACTCCCATATAAAACCGACTGAGGCCGGTAACTAGTTCCGTAAATTATCCCACAGAGGCGATAAGTCTAAGAACCATTCGCCATAAATGATCACTAGATGGCGATACGTCTAAGAACCGGTTCGTGCACAAGATTTTGACATAATCAGCGAGATTTATAAGCCTTCGCTTAAAAAATTCGAATTTAATCAATCAGATGATGTATATACAAATGTTTTAATTGAATTTTTAAGTCAGGTTTGTTTAAAATAGGTTTTTAAACTTAATCGCCATCTAACGGATTTTTATGGCGAATGGTTCTTAGACTTATCGCCGTCTAGCGGAAATTTATGTCGAAAAGTTCCAGATTTTTTGACAGGCTTCCTAACCTGTGTAGTAGACCGTGGGTCAGATCATGGTCTACTCATATATTTAATAAACATATATCGCGCATTCCCTATCTTCACAATGAGTGGAAAGTGAAGCCGATCGAATGAAATGGAAATATGTACCTCTCTTTCTAAGGTGTACTTTTCACAGTTGGCAGCAAACATAGAAAATCAAATAAAACTAGGATTAGGTACTAACAGAGCCTACATGAAAATTGTTGAGGTATTGTTATGAAACGTGATTTTTGTCTCAGATCATATAAATTACATGGATAACACAACACAACACCATAGAAATATAGTTAAGACAATGTTGCCGACATGTACAACGTGCCTTTTTAAACCTATCTCTTTCTATATTATGTGGGCCCAATATACGCTATCTTTGTTTTGGACCCGGGTCCGCTGTCATCGTAGCGCAACCGTGATAATAACTGTAACGTACTTCCAACCTAGCCTATTCTAGCGAATGACGCGTGAATGACATTTAGAATTTTTTGCTATTAAAATCGTCGTTTAATTGAATCAATTGATTCTAATAAGCGGTGTTTACTGTACTTCAATAAAACTTACCAAGTCTGATCTAATGTTATTGTATCCTCCCATATTTGACACGGAAACATCCGAGTACATTGCATCTACCAGTAGTTCAAATAACGCTTTAGTTCAAATTTCGCGCGTAACCATAGTAACGCACACGATTTTACTCGGTGGGACCGGAAAGCGATATAGAAATATACTTTCATATGTGTTAGAAGGAGATGCAGTATAATTGTACGTCTGGGATATGTGTACAACATAGTTGCATTGTGGTAGTGTTATCCATGTAGTTTATATGATCTAAGGCAGACACCGATGTTTAACAATCCGAGGCGAATTAGTACAAACCTTAGAACAGGTTTTTGTATGTTAATTGTAGTGTTTACAAAACGTAGATCATCAACGTCAAATGTCATATTTTTAAACTGTCAAAAATTAGGTGAACATTACGCGCGCTTCTCACGTTGTCCAATCCGATGTATATTAGCTGTCAATGGTCCAATCGGCGCATTAAAAAGAGAGGATGTATATCTGTACCGTTGACTATGTTACGCAAAATTTGAACTACTAGCAATATAATGTTTATTAGATATATGGGTCTACTACACAGGTTGGGAAACTCCCATATAAAACCGACTGAGGCCGGTAACTAGTTCCGTAAATTATCCCACAGATGGAGATTAGTCTACGAACCGTTCGCCATAAATTATCGCTAGATGGCGATAAGTCTAAGAACCGGTTCGTGCACAAGATTTTGACAGTCAGCAAGATTTATAAGCTTTTGCTTAAAAAATTCAAATTTAATTAATCAGATGATGTATATAAAAATGTTTTAACCGAATTTTTAAGTCAGTTTTGTTCAAAATGTATTCTTAAACTTAATCGCCATTTAACGGATTTTTATGGCGAATGGTTCTTAGACTTATCGCCACCTAGTGGAAATTTATGTCAAAAAGTTCCAGATTTTTTGACAGGCTTCCCAACCTGTGTAGTAGACCGTGGGTCAGATACAGGTATGCCTAATTTACATTGGTATAGTAGCTAAAGCAAGTTACTAAATCAAGTAGCTAAAGCAAGTCACTAATCAAGTAGCAAAACTTGTCAAAATTTTGGTTTAGTGAGTGTTTACACAATATACAGTGTGGCTGGTTTTTCATTGTCCAGCTTATATCTGCTGAAATATTAATGTCACCAAAAAAAGTTAAATGAGAAACTTATTAAACAAAAGCTGGTCTACAAAATGGTGCTAAAAATTTTGTTCCATAGCCTACCAGTTTTTCGGAAAAATATGCAACTTTTGTTTTTTAAATAGAACACCCTGTATATTTTTACAGAATCACATTCTAAATCAATTTCTCTTCACAATGATATTATCATAAGTACCATTTTGCTTTTAAATTATGCTCAATATTTCAAAAAAAAAAGAGAATTATTATAGTCGGCTGTGGAAACAGCACAGCATATAAACGTTTTCATTATTTGTATAGTACATTTTTCTTAATTATAATTACACTTATTTCTGTCTGATTTGACAAGTGTTTCCTAATGTAAACAAATTTGACAGGTATTTGCAATAAACAAAACAATATCACAGCCGACTTTAATAACTCCTTTTTTGAAATATTGTGCGTAATTTAAAAGCAAAATGGTACTTATGATATATCATTGTAAAGAGAAATTGATTTAGAATGTGATTCTGTAAAAATATACAGGGTGTTCTATTTAAAAAACAAAAGTTGGATATTTTTCCGAAAAACTGGTAGGCTATGGAACAAAATTTTTAGCACAATTTTGTAGACCAGCTTTTGTTTAATAAATTTCTCATTTAACTTTTTTTGGTAACTTTAATATTTCAGCAGATATAAGCTGGACAATGAAAAATCAGCCACACTGTATACGTGGTCTACATCCAATTTAAGGAAATTGTTTAGTATTTGACAATAAATGAAGTATCGTCTTCAAGTAAATAGTAATGATTTCTATTTACTTTACTCAAAAAGTCACTAAATTGTTTACTTGCGCAAGTACTAAACAAAACTGTCTACACGGTGCAAGTAGCTAAATTTAGTTACTTGATTTAGTTACTTGCATTAGCTACTAAACCAATGTAAATTAGGCATTACAGTAGAATATGCCTGCGCGCATGCTAAAATTGGATGCATTTAGGGACGTAGTAATTTCGTACGAATTTTTCGTTCAAGATTTTTAATTTCTGATTGAAACCGTACTAGAAAATCGTATACGATTTTCTTAAACGAAAAAATAGTATAGTATAAAACAGACTTTTAAGTTTCTTTACTCCTGCCTATCGTTAGCTAATTGTGGCACATCTCTCCAGCTGACTCCTTTTTCTTCTGCCTCACTTCTTTTTCCAATTTTATGTAGAATGGGACAAGCGTTATATACGTTAAATTTGAAAATTATTCGCTTTCTGTTTGTGATCAAATTGAACATTTAACATGGTTACTCAAGGTGCCAACAAAATATGATAAAAGTTACTAAAAAGTAACCAAAATATATTGGAGTTTTCGTACCAAAAAATAGTACAATGTAAATAGTTCATATTTTCCATGCAAAATTCTTGAACGAAATTTTTGTATTAAAAATCGTATACGATTTTCTTGAACGAAAAAATAGTATAGTATAAAACAGACTTTAGTCTATGAATTTGCTGATATCAGAAGATTTTTGATAATTGAATTATATCACAGGACAGACATGAATCGGTATGGAAATAAACAATGTTAGAACAAAGACTTCATATTAAAATTATTATTATTTTTTTTGATAAATTTACTCCATAATCGTAACAAAAATAAAACAGGGAATAATTATTTTACTGCGAAATCTTCGTACTACATCACTCCTCCAAAATAAAGAAACAAATTTTTAAGTTTGATAAATGATCCATTGTAAAATTGTCCTTACTTACTTACTTCCCTTCATCTGCTACGTTTTTTTCGAACTGTGCATCCGTGTAGTCAAATACATTGTGTGCACCTAAAGATGCGACCAGTGGTACTGCATCCTTTGCACAAGTACCCATCACCTACATTAAAAATGAATCTTCGATAAATCTCATATAGTAATTTAATTACATAAAACATCTAACAGAGAAATAAACAAAGTTCAAACACTAGGTCAAATCAAGTTTAACTCTTTTGGTACTGACGGGACACATGTGTCCTACACACTAGCGTAGCAAGGGGGGGCGGACCGCCCCGGGCGGCACTTTTAGTCTACTCAAATGGGGTAAAAATGAAAATCCTTAGGGGTAATGAAGGATTAGTAAATATAATAATCGGTACCGGCACTAGCGCTATTAAATTCATAAAAACTCATTTAAAAAAAAGGAATTCTTATCGAAGATAGAGGATAAAACGGGTTCGTCGACCTGGCTACACTGAAAACCCACCCCCTTGTAACGACAGAAATTCCAAGTAATAAAATTTATGATAGGGTACCAACCATACAATAAAATTATGAAACATTTCATTCATTTTGGGCGTTAAATTCCATGCAGTTTTAAATTCTATTGTAACAGGGATATTTCACTTCCGTGCTATTTCAAACATTTGGTTTGAGGTATAAATCCCTTTTTATATTAACCAATCGTCGCATAGCAATAACATTCGTTTAATTATTTGTATCTGTAAAATAATGGAGATGTACAAAAGTTTCGAACAGTGGTAAGAACTTTTAAATCATAGGTCACCAGAAAAAGATTTTTCATTACTTGTATGTAAATACAATCATTTTTATAAAGTTTTCAAGTATTTGATAAAAATATCGGTCGTAGGCGACTGGCCTAACTAAGTGTGTGATAATTAGTGCAATTTTACTGGTATATAAAATCCTTTATCATTTACTTATATTATATTTAGGGTCGTGGCTAGGCAAGGCTAATATTGCTAAATATACAATGCATGTGTTTCTATATCTAAATGGAAACTATCAGTGAAAGTTTTTACCCTTATTAAAAATAATTTCGCGAGGATGGGGGCCATCTGATTAAAACAAATAAAAATCAGAAAAGGTTCTGCCGTAAAACTGTAATTTTGGATGATGGTAAAGTACTCCACATTTGCATTAAAACACGTTTGAACATCTAAAAATTAAAAAAAATCGCCTGCGGCGCGAATCTGGAATTCGACACCTTTATTTAGAGGGGCGGCAAATTTAGAGGCCGTCCCGGGCGGCACAAACTCTAGCTACGCCACTGTTATATTGTTTCTTTTTAGATTTTTGCGGTTACTAACAATTTTAATATAGTTTTCGGAGTTTATCCACGTCTCCCCTATAGTGAGAGCTTGCCGAAACATCGAGCCAATTTAAATATTACCCGGATAAACTCCGAAAACCATATTAAAAATAAATATATTTACATATATTTATTTATTATGGAACTGATTGAGATAGTTGAAGCCTAAACTATCCCAATCAGTTTCATACAATAGGTATATTAGTTAACAGCCATCAACGTAATATTTTTTTTATGTAATATTATTATAATACAATATATAATATATAAAATAAAAATATTACAAAAAATTTAATCCAGTATTACAAAAAACACATGAAAATAAATCTATTCTGAACATAAAATATAAAATGATATAAGTAACATAAAATATGTTGTCAAACTATTAACAATATTTTTTATTTTAAACTTCTCTTAAAAAATAAGCACGTAGAAAACATAATTTAACTAAACTATCGTCTCCTAATTGCGACCTATTTTTTGTACAAAATAATCCAGCCGTGGAAAAAGCTCTTTCGGATACTACTACTCTTGTTCGTCGAGTAGTGAGTAAACAATCATATGCCATTTGTATGTTTTCCCCTTATTTTTTCTCTTTGAAAATACGTCAATTTTTTTTCGATTATCTGATTTCAATTTTTTTCATGATTAGAAAGATATTGTAAAATTACCGGTAAAAAACTGGAAAATTACCGGTATTACAATCCCTAGTCCCAATAGTAATTTTTGTTGGGACATATGTGTCCCTGTTGTGCTGTTCGGTAATATAATTTTGTAAATTACTTGTAGAAAAAGAACTTCCTTGTCGATATCAGCATTTTGCTGAACATTTGTTCGATATTGAATTGGAGCTCAAAAACCCATGTGCCACAACAGACAGTGATTCAGATTACATTCCTGAAAAGATCATGTCGTATTTGAAAATAAATTACCAACTGGGCTTGATGAAACTGTAAATACATCTTTGTATTCTGTAAATGTTTTTATTTTCATTACTATTGGGATAGGATATACGTGTCCTATGATAAAACCTAGTGGGACATATACGTCCCAGACATTTTTTCGAAAAATGGGTGGAGGAAAAAATTCAAAAATGAAGTTAAAGCATAGTTATGTGATATACAGGGTGTTTCTTAAGTATTGCAGAAAATTGTGGAGGTGATTCCTGATCGAAAATTAAGAGTCTTTCATATAAAATTTTTTCCTTAGACGTCTCCTTTCGGAGTTACACCCCCCTAAAGGGGAGCGGAAAAATTAGGTTTTCATTTTATTTCTTAAATTTGGATAAATGTAGGAGAATAATATTTGGTAGATGTTTTATACATATTAAAAGGTTTCCCATAGTAATATTTTTAATCATCTCCCACCTTCACAGGGGGGTGAAAAGTGCGACCCCTGTTGGTTTTTTTATCAGAACTTTTTGGTTGGTTAAAATTTTGCAACTAAAAATTTGTTTTTTGAAAGCTTGATTTATTTAGAAACTTTTTTTATTCTTTAGTTTTTCTCGTTAAACCTACCGTTTTTGAGTAAAAAATAACATAAGTAAACACGAACCATCAAATATTCCAATATAAAACGATTCATTTTGGTGGTTGCCATGGTTTGTTTATGTTCATATTGGGTAGAATTGACAGATGTTATTCATTTTTGACGTTTACGGGGCGACAACGCTATAACGCCCGTCAATTCTACCCAATATGAACATAAACAAACCATGGAAACCACCAAAATAAATTGTTTTATGTTGGAATCAGGGGTTTGGAGCGGAGCTGGAGCGCGGAGCAGTGGAGCAATGGGTTTTGCCCGGAGCGGGAGCGGAGCCCGGAGCAAATCATTTTGATTGCTCCACTGCTCCACTTTACTATTATAAACTACAATTTTTTTTTAAATGAATTATTTTCATGGGTATAGTATTTAATAAAATTATAAATAAACTAAACTTGATTTTTTTGAAGTAAAATTATTATAATGTAACTTTTCTGAATATTAATTTTCATTATTTTGTATCTGAATTTTGAAAAATTTTAAAGAACTTTTTTTTCTTTTTTTAACTTTTGAAGATCAATAATTTGTTCATTTATTTAACTTCACTTGTTTCTTAGGGTCAAATATTGTAATTTTTGGTCCATTTCCACATATCTCATAAAATTTTAGCTTTGTTTTAAAAAACAAATTTTTAAATAAAAAAACTTATTTTATTAATATTTGGAGCGCAGAGCGGAGCGGGAGCAGGCATCTTTATGCCGGAGCGGAGCAACTAAAAAATTGGACTGCTCCAAACCCCTGGTTGGAATATTTGATGGTTCATGTTTACTTATTTTATTTTTTACTCAAAAACGGTAGGTTTAACGAGAAAAACTAAGTAATAAAAAAAGTTGATTTATTTAGAATAAATCAAGCTTTCAAAAAACAAATTTTTAAATTAAAATTTTTAAGCTTCCAAAAAGTTCTGCTAAAAAACCAACAGGGGTCGCACTTTTCAGCCCCCTGTGAAGGAGGGAGATGATTAAAAATATTACTATGGGAAACCTGTTAACAAGTATAAAACATCTGCCAAATATCATTCTCCTTCATTTATCCAAATTTGAGAAATAAAATAAAAACCTAATTTTACCGCTGCCCTTTAGAGGGTTGTAACTCCGAAAGGAGACGTCTTTTTTTTTTTTAAGGAAAACATTTTATATGAAAGACCCCCCTTAACACGTTGACTGCCGCGCCGATTTTCGTGAAAGGGTCCCTGGCGCCACGTTTTTTTTTTGTTGAATTGCGTTGCAAACAAGTATCAAAGGTACATGAAATATAGAATTTCATGAAAAAATTTAATTTGTTGCCTTTATTGCCGTGTGCCCAAAATATACACGTGGCACAGAATTATTAATTATATTCCGGCGCCATGTGTATTCCAGAAAATAAACGTGAAAGCATAACTTCTTTTAGAGAAAAACTGTGTTTACAACTGTTATATGTTGGTAAAATAGATGCAGATGCAGAAATAAAAAGTCCTGAAAACAAATATGCACACATTCTATCAGGAAAAAAAGGACGTTGCATAATTTGCTACAAAAATTAATAAAAATAAATTTTCGTTGTCTTAAGTTGAAAGGCATTTAATTTCATGTATATTTATATTCATTTTTGTATTAAAGAGTAATAAAAATACATTTTCGTTGTCTTAAGTTGAAACACATTTAATTTCATGTACATTTATATTAATTTTTGTATTAAAAAGTTATAAAAATAAATTTTTGTTGGCTAAGTTGAAAAACATTTAATTTCACGCCGCACCAACTGATATCCCTATTGAAAACTACGTAAAGTGTGCTCTGCTAACATACACACGGCTAGAAAGTTTAAACTGAATGTGTATCCCACAGGGATGAAAAACGTAACGTAACGATACCCGATAACGTTATAATAACGATTCAACTATAATTTTTTATACAATAACGTAACGATATTTTTATAACGTTATATAACGTTATAATAACCGATAACGTTTCGTTAAAAGTTATTTTGTATCGTTATTCTCTATAAATTAAATTTTTATATGGCGATCTTTTTATTTTCAGAAGATATAATATTTTGTTTGTATTTTAGAAATTAAAATGAAAATAAAATATCTCAACCTCAACGTAATTTTGTAGGTACTACTTTTTAAATTTACATTTACAGATCCCAAAAGAAATTTCAGAGCTACAAATAAAAATTATTTTTATACAGCATGTTTCTTAAATAATGCGAAAAAAATCGGGAGGTGATACTTAGTCGAAAATGAAGAGGGGTCTTTCATATTTTATTTTTCTTTAGGATCTCCTTTCGGAGTTACACCCCCCTAAAGAGGATCGGTAAAATTGGGTTTTTATTTTAATTCCCAAATTTGGATAAATGTGGGAGATTTATACTTATAAAGTCTGTTTTATACTATACTATTTTTTCGTTAAAGAAAATCGTATACGATTTTCTAGTACGGTGTCAATCAGAAATTACAAATCTTGAACGAAAAATTAGTACATGCTCTAAATGCATCCTATTTTAGCATGGGCGTGTTTTGTGGCATGGGCGCATGCGTATTTTACTGCAACTGTATCTGACAGCATGTCATTTGTGGGTTAGGTTAACTGAAACGATCAAACGATGTCAAATACTACTTATTACCGTTATATCCCTCACAATTTATTTTGTAGGAATAAATATGTAGAATGGAACATGCGTTAAATATACGTTAAATTTGAAAATGA
Source organism: Elmis aenea (assembly GCA_947652605.1). Classification (NCBI taxonomy): domain Eukaryota; kingdom Metazoa; phylum Arthropoda; class Insecta; order Coleoptera; family Elmidae; genus Elmis; species Elmis aenea. The sequence continues at coordinate 22,956,816 of OX393580.1, forward strand.
TTCGCTTTCTGTTGTGATCAAACTGAACATTTTCGTACCAAAAAATACTACAATGTAAAAGGCTCAATTTTCCATGCTAAATTCTTGAACGAAATTTTTGTATCAAAAATCGTATACGATTTTCTTAAACGAAAAAATAGTATAGTATAAAACAGTCTTAAAAAGGTTTCCCATAGTAATATTTTTAATAATCTCTCACCTTCACAGAAGGCTGTAAACTGCGACCCCTGTTGGTTTTTTTATCAGGACTTTTTGGTGGGTTGAAATCTAGCAATTTTAAATTTTCTTTAAAAACTTGATTTATTTAGAAGTTTTTTTTTTCTTCTGTAACTACAGTTTTTGAGTAAATTATATGAATAAACATGAACCATCAAATATTCCAATATAAAACGATATTGGATAGAAGTGACAGGTGTAATTCATTTTGACGTTTACGCGGCGACAACGCTAAAACGCCCGTCAATTCTACCCAATATGATCATAAACATCACTGTAAGATTTACGAGAAAAACTAAAGAACAAAAAAAGGTTCTAAATAAATGAAACTAACAAAATTTTTTTTTTGCAAAATTTCAACTCACCAAAAAGTTCTGATTAAAAAACCAACAGGGGTCGCACTTATCAGCCCCCTATGAAGGTGGAAGATGATTGAAAATAATACTATGGGAAACCTTTTAATAAGTATAAAACATCTACCAAATATCATTCTCCTACATTTATCTAAATTTGAGAAATAAGTTAAAACCTAATTTTATCGCTCCCCTTTAGGGGGGTGTAACTCCGAAAGGAGACGTCTAAGAAAAAATTGTTATATAAAAGACCCCACTTTATTTTCAATAAGGAATCACCTTCCGGATTTTTTCGCATTATTTAAGAAACACCCTGTTTATCATAATTTATGTAACGTTATATAACGTTATATAACATAACAATTCATTTTTTAACGTTATTTATAACGTAACGATTTAAAACGTTATTCCATCCCTGGTATCCAATAGGATACACGCGGCGCCCAAGACCCACATGACGTGTATTTAAATGTATACATACGGCAGTCAACGTGTTAATTTTGATAAGGAATCGCCTCCTGAAGTTTTTTGCAATACTTAAGAACTGCCAAACTGCTAATAGTTTTTTCAATTAAAAAAAATAAAATCCGTACCGAAAGGGTTAAAATATTATACTTGAAAACGTTGATCAATATTGAACGGTAAATTTCACTTCACATTTCAAATAGTTAAAAAATAACAAGAACTAAAATTAAATCCTAACATAGAATAGCCAATTTATTGCAATTTTAATCTCAAGCTAACCCAGTCATCAAAAAGAAGAAAAGAAAGGTATTATGGAAAAGCAGGAAAAAACAATGAAGAAGAAAAACAAATGAGGAACTGGAGAAATTATACGCTCAACCAAATATAATTAATGTAGTAGAGACCAAACGAATAAGGTGGCTGGGACATATATCAAGATTGCCGGAGAAAGGAGTAACAAAAGGAGTACTTGAGGGAAGAGTAACGAGAAGAAGGACGAAGGTAAGACAACAGTTAGAGGTGGTGGAAAAGGACCTGAAAGAAAGAAGTTAAGGAATGGGAAAAAACTGACAAAGAATAAAAAATAATGGAGGAATCCATGTAACAAAGCCATGGGCAGGCTAGGTACGAAAAAATGATTTAATAAAAAACCTAGTCATTAAACTTTTGCCTATACCATTACTGTTCCTATTTAAAACAATTAAAATACTTACAATAGCACCTTGAGATTTCAATATCTGCACAGCCATACATCCCACACCACCAGAAGCTCCTAGCACTAAGACTGTAGATCTTTGAGCTGGTCTAATTATTAACTCTCCAGTCAGATATAAGGCGGACCACGCAGTCATTGCAGCATAAGGAATTGAAGCAGCTTCTACCGCAGTTAAAAATGATGGTTTTTTGCGTATCTAAATGAGTACAAGTTATTGATAAAAGTTTAATGTACACGGTAATTAATTTTTGATGCAAATTTTATGATTAATGCTTATAGAAAAGTTTTGGATGGTTAAATACAGGGTGTACGCTATACCATTAACATATTACACTTATTACTTATTCATATCTATGTTCTTACATGTGATTTATCCACGACTACTGCTTCAGCATGGCTCCCTTGTCGATGAAGTGGAACTATGCCGTAAACTTGTTCACCTAATATAAATTCATCTCCGACGCCATGACCCTTATTGGCAACTTCCCCTGCAAAATCCCGTCCCAATGTTAAAGGAAATTCCAGCTCAGAGCCTCTAAATACTCCCAATATAGTTCTTCCATAACCAGCTGCAACGATAAATTCATGTACTAAACATAACGAAATTAATATTGTAGGTATTACTTATCATTGCGACATCTATCGGATTTAGTGAAGCGGCATGTACTTTAATAAAAACATCATTTGGATCGCTTATCACAGGTATTCTTGGATGAGAAAGCTGTAGTTCATTTAATTCCCCATACGAATGTATCTGCCAAGCTTTCATTTTGTGCTTTTTCTTTTCCTTTGGTGCTGCTGTTGATAATTTATTAATATGTTCTTCTACCTGGCACTTACTGATACTTCTAAATAACAGTTTCACTTTAAACATTTTGAAATAACTTTTTATGTGTTGTTTAACTTAAACTACTTTTTTGAGGTTAGATTACTGAACTTCAAATTTTAAATTTTAATCAATAGAGGTCGCAATGTGTAAAAATTTTGGATATATCTATAAAGTAAAGCTTTACAGATTTATTTGTAAAGAAGGCAAAAAAATTTAATAATTTCAAACTAAATTTAAAATAATTATTGATTACAGGCAGGGCTAGAAACCGAAAAAAATTTTGGTTAACGGTTAACCGAAATCAAGAACTTTATTTTTATAACGGTTTTTGTTGAAAAACCGTTTCATTAACCGGTTTTTAACATTATTTAGATTTGGAATGCAAAGTATAAAAAGTTATTATCTATTTATAATTTTATAATATATGTACAATCAAGCATTCAGTAATTACTTTTGGTAAACTAATCACATTTAATACAGATTTTGTATTTTTTCAAAATAATTTTTATTAAAAAGAGATGTTTAAAAAACCGGTTTTTTATCATTTTGGTTAAAGGTTACCGTTTTTTTTGCCTTTAAAAATAACGGTTTCGGTTTCGGTTAAAAATCACAATTTTGGACAAAAAATAAAGGTTAACCGGTTTTTTAAACCGGTTTAAAAAACCGGTTTCATGCCCTGATTACAGGATACATAATTAAACAGAATCACAAAAAGCACAAAATAAGTATGATAGACAACAATATACAGGGTGAGTCACGACGGACGCGTCGGAGTTTTATGGCGAAACGGTTTATATTTTCCAATTTCTGGCGCTGTTAGATTATGTAAGTCAATAAGGGCTACATTTTAAAATATTTTCGAACATACAGGGTGCTTCAAAAAAGAGTGACATATCAAAGTTATACTTTTTCTTATGGAACACCCTGTATATTTTAGCATTTTTGGATTCCTCTTTTTAATTCAATAAATGTGTAAGGTCTTATGGGTCTAATCTAAAGTCAACCGTTCTCGAGTTCTCGTGAAAATTGCATTTTTATGAAAATACGTATTTTCAAAAATTTTCAACATTTAAAAACTTTAAGAAGTCTGAAGAAATTCGCTTGGAGATAAGTTTAACAATAGATTATGTAACACTTTGCACCACCTACATTTTTAAAATATTATACAGGGCGTTTTTTAACGTTGAACAAACTTGTGAAACTTTAAACATCGAAAACTCATTTTTTTAAAATACAACTACCTATATTTTTTTACACCTTCTTATAGAAAGTTTAATTCTCTTTCGAAAACATTAATACTGTTTTATACCTAAAATTGATATTTTCCGAGATATCGCGATTTTATTGTTAATTATTAGGTCAAAGTAATATTTTCGAGTAGGCTATGAAGGTAGACAGCGGTAATTTGAAACAATTAAAAGAAAGAACAAGAAAGGTTTAGTTTTATCATTTGCCTACGCATTTTTGAAATTTTTTTCTAATGAAGAGCAATCTCACGTTTAAATCGAGATTTCTTAAAATTATTTATGCATTTATTTATTGGACCAGTGTGATAAGATGATTACTAAATCCTATAAACCATTTTTTTGTATGTTTATAATACGGCACTCGGTTCTACCAAAATGTCTTTGCTTAAATTCTGGTTCCACGCATTTTGCAAACATTGTGTTTTATACAGTGTGCACAATGTTTAATGTAAGTAAGTGTTTATGGTGTGTTATCTAAAATATAAATACACAAAAAATATTTCAAATTGGGACCGTAGTAACTTTAATTGAACATTTATAAAAATATATCCCTAAACTTATCTGCAAAATACCCCTTGTTATATATTGACTTTGTAACTATCAATTTTTATTACTGGTGTTAATTAAACAAAATTACTGATTAGAAAAGTTTTAAGATTAGAACCATATTTCTAAAAACCTTGACCTTCAAAATAAAGACACTATCGGTTTTTGAAAACTTTCAAATGTCACGGTGTAAAGACTGTGGTGTAAGATTTGGTTGACTACAGAACTAACCCTTCGGTGTATCACACGAATCATGTGTTTTGTATTCTTGCTCTGTCTATAAACTTTATCCAGTCAAGTATTTTTTTGCAGATAAAAATTGGACGTTCACATACAAAACTAGTTTGTGCTACTTTAATCGTTCCCGTTCCCTTAAAAAAAAAATGGATTGACATCGTTATTTCGTTTTTGTTTTAAATTTTTTATTCTGTTCTCATCCTCGAAAAAAAAAACTAAATCAAAAAAGGATCAGTAGTCGGTAGTTTTTCCAACTCCCGACTCCTCAAAAAAGCTCCGACTACCGAGTTCCGACTCCGACTCGGACTCCCTGCTGTGCATCTCTGATTTATATAAACTGTAATAATACTCTTTGTTTCCAAAATATTCTTATAAAATCAGCAAAATATCAAGCAATACGGAAAAATTCACATCAAACCGTAGCTAAAGCAGAAGTTTGTAAAATTTGTATGATCATTTGTTTACTTTCAATGATAATTTATTAATATTCTGCCAAATTTTCCATAATAACTTTTTTAAAGTTGACTTCTGCACACTGTAATCTATAGATTTTGTTTCTAAACAGCTGAAATGTATAAAAAATTAGTTTGTACTTTAGCTATTAAAAAAGTATTTTTTGGGTATTAAAATTTGTCCTGACTGGTAACATTTTTAGATTTCTTTAGTTTAGTTAAAACTGGATTTTAAGTTGTGCAATGTGTAGAGATAGACGATATATCAATAAATATCGATATAAGTTTAATATCGTATCGTTATTCGATATTTTCCGATAACGATACATCTAGGGCTTACAATACCGGGCCAAAATCTTAATACCGGTATTCGGTATTCAAAATTTTTAATACCGGGATACCGGTATTGTATTACTATTAAAAAATTTACTTATTAGATTTTTACCTAGTTATTATGACATATTTAAAAATAATATTCAAAAAGGAAATAAATATATATTTTTAAAATTAACTTTGACTACAAAAAAGGAATTCCACTAACTTAACATTTTTTCTCTGTAGTTACAGGAAATACAACAAATAATAAATTCTATACAGGGTGCCCATTTTTCTAACCTGTTGTATGGGTAACTCCGTTAATATTAGAGATACAGACACGTTTAAATTAGCAAATTTGTGCAGAATTTAAAGGGAAATCTGATGCCATTTTCAAATTTGACCTATGTCATCAACTTTTTGAAATATTTTGAAAAAACTGAAAAAAGTCGATTTTTTCAAACTTGAATAATTCCGTAACCATATGAGTTAGAATAAAAATAAAAATTGACTTTTATAGATGTTTTTACGTAGATTTTAAATATGTTAACGAAATTTTCATAGCACTCTCCATTTCCGAGTTATAGCACAAACTTGCATTTTTTTAAATGGAAGTCATAGTTGGCTGTGGTATTATTAAAAAGGTTATTTTCTTCTCGTTTCAATGATATAAGGTTTGTTATGCTTTACTCTTGTAGTTTTTCTTTAAATAAGCAAAACTCATTTCACATGTTCACAGCCTACTAATAGATGGAAGTTATCCCGTGTTGATGTTCTTTTTTTTTTCGATGTGACATTTAAGAGTTGTCTCTTATTGTTAGTGTAGCAGTTATTAGCCAGTTACAAATTTTAAAAACAAAACCTCAGAGTTTGTCAAATATAATTTATTGTTTGTTTTACGTATAAATCTCTCTCTCGTGTTGGTCAAAATATTTGATTGAGTTTATTGTAAATTTCAAAAACAATGTGTTCTAATGAAGAAAAAAACCACATGTTTTTCTATTACTACGCTTGTAATAAAAATAGTAGAAATTCAAGTGAAATGTATTTGCAAAGATTTATGGAAAAGAGCCAACCAAGAAAGAAATTATTTTCGTTATTAGAAACCAATTTAAAAAAATACGGGTATACCAAAAAGCCTGATAATATTTCTTCATTAAAAAGCATTGTTTTTGAAATTTATAATAAACAAAAATTTTGATCAACACGAGAGAGAGACCGTATAACAAACAATAAATTTTTTTTGACAAACTATGAGGTTTTGTTTTTAAAATTTGTAACTGGCTAATAACTGCTACACTAACAATAAGAGACAACTCTTAAATGTCACATCGAAAAAAAAAGAACATCAACACGGGATAACTCCCATCTATTAGTAGGCTGTGAACATGTAAAATGATGTTTGCTTATTTAAAGAAAAACTACAAGAGTAAAGCATAACAAACCTTATATCATTGAAACGAGAAGAAAATAACCTTTTTAATAAGACCACAGCCAACTATGACTTCCATTTAAAAAAATGCAAGTTTGTGCTATAACTCGGAAATCGAGAGTGCTATGAAAATTTTGTTAACATATTTAAAATCTACGTAAAAATATCTATAAAATTCTATTTTTATTTTTGTTCCAACTTATATGGTTACGGAATTATTCAAGTTTGAAAAAATCGACCTTTTTCAGTTTTTTCAAAATATTTCAAAAAGTTGATGACGTAGGTCAAATTTGAAAATGGCATCAGATTTCCCTTTAAAATCTGCACAAATTTGCTAATTTAAACGTTTCTGTATCTCTAATATTAACGGAGTTACCCATACAACAGGTTAGAAAAATGGGCACCCTGTATATATAACAAAATTAAGAACTAACAAATAAATTAAAATTGTCCATAAAATATTAATTTTCTTCATTAAAATGCGCTCTCAAAAAGCATAAAAAATCGATTGTTTCATCATTAAGGGAGGACCGAATTTTTGTGCAGATTTGACCAGCCGCAGAAAATGCCCTTTCCGACTCCACACTTGTCGGTGCAATGGTCAATAAATAATCCTATACCTTTTTTAAATACGTCCCTTTTGTTCCAGTTTTTTCAAAAAACATGATCTCATCTTTTATTTTTTGCTCAAATCCCGTTTTTTTTTAAATTGTTGGCACAGTTGTAAGTGTTTCCTCTATTGCCTCTTGCAGTTTTTCTTTAACACGTCACACACAGACATCGAGCTAGATTCTAAGATCTTTCAAAACGTTTTCACTTTACATTGTGTAAATTTTGATTTATTGGTGACATTATGAGACTTATTTCATTTTTAACTGTATTAAATATTTTTTTAAATGTAATTTTTATAAAAATATGTTAATACCGAAATACCGGTATTTTTTACATCAATACCGGTTTTCAATACCGGACAAAATTCGTCCAGGATCCCGGTATTCGGGATCCCGGGATCCCGGTATTGTAAGCACTAGATACATCGGTATTAACGGGTTACAACTAAAAATCCGCACTAAACTTAGAATCAGGTGGCCCATGCCTCGTTGCTTTTAATGTCACTTTCATGACACTGACGGTTAGCATGCTATGACTACTGTACCACTTTTTTTGTTTTGTTGTATCACTTCTTTTGTAAACGTCAAAAATGTCATCCAAAGAAACTGTGCGAGAGCATGTTGTAAACTTTTTCAATATGCATAATTCTCTTGGAAAAAAAATACGTTGTAGAACATTTTACTAAAGAAGGGATACCAAAACGCACAATTTATGATATTTTGAAGCGTGGTTCAGTGAAACGAACGGTCGGATCTGGTAGAAAAGCGAAAATTATGACGAAAAAGAATTTAAGGAAGTTGAAAGCTAAATTTAACAACAAATCAGGGGTGAGCCAAAATCAAGCTGCTAAATTTTTCAATTGCTCTCAACAGTATATCTCAAAGTCTTTAAAAATGTTAAATATAAGAAAGCTAGAAAGAAACAAAAGTCTCCATGTTACACAAATGAACAGATAACTACAGTAAAATCGAATTGTCGATGGATGGTAAATAATTTAAAGGGGAAAAATTTCATTTTGGACGACGAAAGTTATTTTACATTAAGCAAATCTCAAATGTCTGGAAATGATGTATATTACACCGACGATCCTTCTACTACATCTCCTAATGTGAAATACAAAATGAAGAAAAAATTTGAACCAAAAGTCATGTTGTACATAGCCGTGTCCTGTGAGGGTATTTCTGAGCCGTATTTTAAAGAAAATGGGTTGGCGATTAATCAAGAAACATATCAAAATGAATGTTTGGCAAAAATTTTAATTCCATTTATCCGAAAGTTCCATTATAACGACGAATTTGTATTTTGGCCCGATAAAGCATCTTCACATTATGCAAAGAAAACAATAGAGTTCCGTAACACCCAAAATATCCCATTTGTGCCTAAAATGCACAATTCAACAAACGTACCTCAATGTCGACCGATTGGAGATTTTTTTGGGTATTAAAGTGCCTTAGTGTATGAAAATGGATGGCATGCAAAAAGCATAAAACAGTTGAAGCGTAGAATACAAACGTGCATTAAAAAAATGAACACGAGTGGCATACAGTGTGCTTGTAACATTATTAGAACAAAATTACGTAAAGTGGCAGATTATGGACCTTATGTAGCAAACCATTAGGCTTAAAGTCTAGTTTATGGCGTTGTAACATTGTAATACTAAATATTAAACAAGTGGTGACATACTGAATTGATGTTTTGTAAGATATTTAGTGCGGATTTTTAGTTGTAACCCGTTACATTTATATCGATATATCGTCCAGCCCCATCAATAAGGTAATTTAACAAAGCTGTACTGTTGTGCTAAAATAAAAGTTTTGTTCTATTAACCTTATAATATATAACAAGTGGATTCCTTTGCGGTTACAGATAAAACAGTAACAGTAACACTCAACTTAATGTCAAGGTTTCTGTATGAACGCAATTTATAGGCAGGGAAACAGTTTAAGTGAAATTATATGTGAACGTGAGTTATGAGTAACTACGAATCCAAACTTTCTTACTATGCTTGTTTAACACGTTTTATCTGTACGTTTGATCTCGAAAACAAATAGTCGTTTTGGAAGTTATTAATTACGTAACATTAACTACATTTTGTAAAAGTATGTTTCTGTTCTTCAATTTGGGTTTTTCTGTAAAGAAATAACATTTGAAACTTGTCAAAATTGTTATTGATAGTGAGTTTTTAAAAGCATCAACAATACGAAAATTGCGTATAATAATGGCATGTTTCCAATATGAAAAATCGTTTCTAGAACTGCTAGAACAGTTTCGAGACTGAAGTCTCTTCTTCAGTGGCTTCCTTATTTATTTTTTAATAACTAAGAAAACTGTTAATGAATATACAAAAGTCTTGAAACTGGTCTAGCATTTATAAAGAAATTCTACCCTAGAAAGATTTGATTTTCATTATTCAAATTTAGTTTTTTTTTTAAAATTTCTTTATCTGTTACTGAAATATATATTTTCTAAGATAGATACAAAACTTAAATTAATTTTGCTTTTGTGAAATTCTGCTTTAGTATACCATAAGTGTTGCTGTATTTTGTTTGGTGCCAAATTATAACCCTTACTTCTTCTTTTTAATAGAGTCATCTTGTATCTTTCGGTGTCGAGGTATGTTTTCCTAATTCCTGATTACCTACGTTTCTCCACCTTATCGTTGGATAACTGTGGCATCTCTCCCCAGCTAACCTCTTTTTCTTCTATTCTTTGCCTCACTTTATTTAACCATTTTGTTCTTGCCCTTTCTTTATATCTTTTTCTTACGATCATAATTTTTTATCCCATATTTGCGTATCTACTTTTTAAAATTTGTAGATTTCCAAATCATCTTAGATGGTGGTGCGCAAATTAAAACAGCATTAATAAAACAAACATGTATTATTGTAAAAGAAGATAAAAAATAATCAGAGATATGTTTGTAGGAATATTAAGTTTATTAAAATTTTATGTTCTAGAAAGGCAAAATAATGTTATTGTTGTTTTGAACTCTCAATCAAAGAAAGGGGTCTTAAGGTGTATTTTAAAAACCAAATTCTAAACTCTTATGTACATAAAATGGCTCCATTGTTTATTTCAATTTTAATTTTAAGACTTATAATACCTACCCTTTGGTTCTAATTCGTGAAGTAATTCAGTTATATTCAATTCAACAACGCTAGATTTTGTAGACACCAGTAACTAGTGGGTGCTGTTCCCGACGATTTTTTCAATCCCGGGAGTCGGGATTGAAACTTCGTAAAATCCCGGGAAATTTTATTTTATATTAAAAATTTTATATTATAGAGCAATTTAATTATTTTTATTGAAAAAAAAATAAAAAACTTAGAAAACAAAAACATATTTATTATTTCATTATTTAAAAATTAAAGAAAACACATTCTTTTTTAAAATGAAACATTAAACAGAAATACATAAATTTTTTTAATCAAGAAAAAAACAGGAAGAAAATGTTATTCGTCATGTTGATTTTTAAAATAAGTTTTTAAAAAACACAGTGCATCAACAGAATGATCAGATAGACAAACGCGTTTTTTTTGTGACGGTTGTGCCAGAAATTGAAAAAACGCGTTCTGATTCCGTAGATGTCTGCTTTATAGTAAATAACGAATCGTCTATACGTTTTAGAGTACGTGTCTTCGTTCCTGTTGCTTCTTATAGTTTCAGCTCCTTTTGAATTGATAATATTTTGTCGGGTTTTACTTCTTCCATAGGTTTATTTGGTGGAATTATTGCATTTGCTAAAGAGAGTCTTAATGAAGATTCACTAGTTGATGGGGAAGTTTCATCATTCACTTCTACTAAACCACTATCACTAGCTTCCCATTCCCATTCTGTATCATCAAAAAAATACTGGTTCACCAAATCTTTTGCATATTTAGCAACGGAGGAAATGGTAGATTTTGAGAAAAACTGGTCATATTTATAAGATTGGGTCGTCTGTTTTAAATTTTCTGGAATTTTTAAAAAAATTACAAGCGAAATAAGGTCTTTGGAACGTCTTTCTGATTGTTTGTTTTTTAGACGAGACCGGGCGGCGGGAGATACCGTGTGTTTGAATTTACGATTACCATTCGATGCGATTGTATATTTTTAGCATTCTCATTGTTAATATTTTGTTCCTCATAATTGCTATCGTGCTTATCAGTCTCGTCCCGGGATTTATAACGTGAATCCCGGGAGTCGGGATTATAAAAAAACAGCTAATTTCCCGGGATTTCCCGGGCGGGACCCACTACCAGTAACTGAGAACGGAACGAAAACGAAAACGTCAAACGAAATTAACCATAATTTTTTTAAGAACGTAAACTAAAACGAAAATGAAATTATTGTTTTTCATTCAAGAACGAAAACGAAATAATTATTTTTCAAAACCGGCTTTAACCGGTTTTATCACTATTTAAATTATATTTGTTAAACACAAACGCGAATTTACCTTCTATGCTGGGGACTACCACGAGGCAGTAAAAAATCTCACTTGAAATAAGTGATCTTCACTTTTCTCCATATACATATTATGTAAACAATTTATTGTACGCTATGTACAAACTTTTAAGTTAGAGTATATTTCAAGTTTATTTTTAATTTATTATTAATGTTTATGTTTTATTTGCGTTTAGAGTTAATATAAGTTTTTTTAGTATCTTTTTTATTCATGAAACATTTAGTGAATTATCCACTTGAATTAATTCAATTGTCTTTTTAATAATTTAATAATTACAGCAGGATCTAATTTAATTTAAATGCATAGGTTTTTTAGCAGGGCTTCGAACCGGAACTAAACCGAAAACCGAAAACCGGAAAAAAACTGTTATTTTTGTCGGAACGAAAACCGGAACTGAACCGAAAAAAAATCAGTTTATTACGGTTCGGTACATGTTCAACAAACTCGCGCGTTTTGTTTATATATGTTTCGTTTAGTAAATTATATTATTATCATATGTTATATACTTCTATTTCCAATTATTACCTATACTTTAGTATTATACCAAATAAAAACATTTAAAAAATTTAAAAAAATTTAAAAAGTAATCACTCGGAGCTAACCCGAAAACCGAAAAAACCGTTATTTTTTCCTGAACGAAAACCGGAACAAACCGATATATATTTTTTTAATTGAACCGGAACGAAAACCGAAACGAAAAAAATTACGATTCGAAGCCCTAATTTTTAGTACTAAAACAAATTTAAAACAGCACTTGCTATATTTTAATATTTTTTAGATAAAGACTGTGTGTACAATTTAAACTAATCCAGTTGTGTTTTTGCACCTTACCGGTGTTAAACTTAATAAAATGGTTAAATGTTAATGTGTTTAACGATTTGGTAAATTTAATATGGCGGCGGTTCGCTGTCCGTGCGCATCAAAACCCATCGTCGTCGTTTATGATTTAGCGGAGACCCAAAGATTGTTATCGTATTAATAGAGGGTTGTAGTGACTTAAAAAAAATTGAAGTCCTCGATTTTTTACGATAAAAAAAAACTCTGTAACCGGTTTTAACCGTTATAAATTTCAGTTCACGAAAACGAAAAAGAAATTTTATGGGTAGGAACGAAGAGAACGAAAACGATATATTCCGTTTTCGTTCCTAACAGAAACGAACGGAATTGTTTTCGTTTTTAGTTGCATAAGAGTAACTACAATGTCAACAAACATACGTAGAGCCTAGCTACTTTTCCATCGTGGGAAATTTATCATAAAATCATTATTTAAAAGTAAACTAACAAGTTGTTTGAGGCTCCGGTGTGTCGGAAATGATCATAGATAAGAAAACGCCGCATCCTAAACATTCAAAAAGTTGCCATTCATAATTAACTATTAATTACGGTAAATCTTTGAATAGGTTGTCTCTCTGCCTGCTGGCTATTTTGATTGCGTGATAGTAAAAGAAATTAGGAACTCACTAGAACTTGGTACTATGCGTAAATAAGCTGAAATCCTTACAGTTGACATATAGCAAACACGAACTATAATAAATTTTTAAATCTATAAAAAATTAGCTTAAGAAAACAAATAAGATTGAGTCAAAGTATTATTATCGTAATATCCAAATTCAACGCTTAATTTTTAAATAAGAACCAAATTTTTGATTGTTTTTTGAATTAACAGTCGTTTCTATGAAATAAAATGCACGTTTTTTTATATTTGATTTTATTTATAGGAAAGTTTTGTCGTTTTGGTTCAATTCTTTATCTGAAACTCAACAATAGGTGGTAAAATTGTATCTCTACCTAATGATGTGCTAATATTTATAAAAAGTATATCTGCCAATTTGCTAAATGTGTATCTACAGCAGGGGTCGGGGAACTTTTTTATCTATTACCCCAAATTATATTTATTTACGCCCACGTTACCCCCTCGATTTGAAAGGAAGAAAATCGTAGATTATTAATATTAAAATTTATTCAAATTAAATTTATTTAAATTCAAAAGGTTTATTGAATTTATTTACACGGAGAATACATATAAATATAAAAAGTATAAAATAAAGGCGATAAAATAAATTAATATCCTCATTATGAAACAAAAGGATTTCTTTTCCATATAATTTTATTGATGTCTATTGAGTCTTCCAAGAATTTCATTTTTACCTCACTTGGGGTAATTTATCCCGGTTCACCGACCTCTGATGTAGATTGTTAAAATCAGATATAGCGTCTATAAGAAAAAATTAACCTGATGATGGTTTAAAAAAAGCGAAACGTCGCATAGAAAATATAATTAGGGATTTTGATTCCTTGCAAAAAGTGGCCATGACAAAGTTTTCAAGGGAATGAAATTCGACTTCAAATGAAAAAGTTACAGGCGAAAAACAAAAATCCACTTTTTTACTTTTTCCCCAATATCTCAAAAACTAAAAAAGCTAGATAAGTTCTGTTTGCGTCAAATTATTAAGAACCTGAATATACAACTTTGTCCTAACCGAAGTCGTAACTCTTACCGTTTACGAGATTCCCATAGTGGCCCTCGAAAAACGAGAACCCTGTACCCTGTATAAAAAAATGAATTTTCGTTTCTTTGCCTATAAATTTGCTGATATTAGAGATTCCTTAATAACTGAATAATGTCACAGCACAGAAATAAATCAGCATGGAAATAAATAATATTACAAAGACTTCCTACAAAATAATTGAACCCTGTTTTATTGTGCATAGGATTATGAGAGTATAAGTTACAGTAGCAAATTTGTATGTTTGATAAATCAGCCAGTGTAAAAACTTTTGGTTATTTTTTGGGCTTAAAACGAATTTCTGAGGTGAATGTTCTTGTCTGAGGAAGAAAATAATACTGCCTTTTACGAATATTTCACAAGTATCCCTAAAGAAGATTGCTTGGGAGCTTCTAAGGATTGAATATTAAGAATGGCGAAGTGTATTTTTGCTAAAGGGAACCTTACACATATTTAAAATTTAATCTTAGCAAAATCAGCTTGGACCTTTTATATGGTATAGACAAGTTTTGAATTGTTTCTTTATTGTCTGAAGATGTTTAAGTAAATTGGTAGGAAACTTGCAATAGCATTTTTGAGAAATGATCTGTCTTGAATGCAGAAAGTTTGTACTTTTGTAGGTAACTAATTATTTCTATTTCTGAAGAAAGAACAATTATTTGATTACAATTTATTGATTTTAAAAATAGTTAAGATTTGTGTACAAGAAACTAAATGTAAAAGTAAATTATTGTTGCTATTTAAACGACACAAGTTCTTATAACATTTAAACAGAGAATTAAACGAAATTAAAATCTATTTTAAATAGTAAATATGTTGATAAAAATGTATATTAAAAAAAGTTAAGATACGTTATTGTACTAGCACCAAAAAAGCTTTGATAGATGCTAAACTCATTTGAGATTCATTAAGTAATATAAATAAGTTTAATTAAAAATAGCTTACCTTTATTCATAAAAAAATTCTTTCAAAAACTCAATGCTAGTTTCAAGATTATTGCCTCTTTGCCAGTAGCAGTCTTAATTTATTGATCCTTCACATTTAAAAAAATAAATAAGTACCTATACTGCTGATGAAGAGACAAGAGTCTAGTAATTCCTACAGCATTTCCACAAAACATTCTTTATATAAAAAAAAACAAAAGTGATTTTAATTCAACTTATTTACACAAAAATGCTGATTTAACAACAATTAAGAAATCGTAAATGGTACAGTTTCAAAATTTTCTAAAACCATATGACGTTTTTATAACTTAATTGGATTCTCTGTTTTTCTTGTTTATTTTACAAATACCTTTTAAAGTGTAATAGCTTAAAAAAATTGAAAACAAAGACTCTAGATGCCCAAAAAACTTTTTATTGTGCCGATAAGCAATAAAATCGAAGTGAGCGGCAACAAAACTCTTGTAAATACCACACAATCTAATTTCAGTAATTACATGCATTTGTTTTTCGAAAATCTATACCGCTTTAGGTAAAAGTCATTAGGGAACTTGTATTGTAGGTATAAAAGCGAAATGGTTTTTTACAAAACCAACATTACTGTGTATGTTCAACAAGGAACACAATGTACTCGGTAAGTAATTTGTGGAATACGTTTTTATTCGAAAATATTTAAATTAAGTTTTTTAAAGTGTTATTTTAAAGGGTTCTCATAATTTACGTTAACATGCACAGTGAAAAATAGTATTAAGTGTAGTTTTTTAACTTAATACATTAATTTGTTAAATAAGTTTTGTTTTAATTGTATGTTACTTACATATTATTAATTGATTTATGCCAAAATAATTTGAAAAATATTTTACTTCGTAAGAACAATATATTCTTATACAGAATAGACTATTTTAGTTTATTTCTGCCAACGAAAAAATTAAAAAAGCAATACTTTAAAATGGTCTTTCTAATCAGGAAGTTGCCTTTATTTATTTATTTTTTTTCAAATGTGTGAATTGAATACCTATATTTTGCAGTACATTTTGTATTTATTATATTACAAAACTAAAGTGTATTTTTATTTGCTTTCGTGCCCTTTTTATAATCGTTTCTCTGTATAAAATTATAGTTCGCTTGCAAAAAGCTCTGTAAAAGTTAATATAGCGTCAAACTTTAAGTCAATTTTAATATAAATGGCGTTGCTTAGGATTCTGGAGTTAATCAATAATTAAATATTGTAGGAGCTTTATGCAACCGAGCAAAATTGTAATGTAACATTGTTTTTAATTTTGTTGCTTTTTTCAGAATTTCGTGTTGGTTTTCACTTGCCTGTTGGCAAGTTCGTTGGCTGAAAACAAGTTTCCATCGGTATCTACATACTCTTACTCAATCCCACTTGAAACCTATGAAGCTCCCAAATTTGAAGTCCCATCTTCTACTTATGGAGTACCTAAGATTGAAAAGTCATACCCACCCCTCGCTACCGAATATGGTGTGCCAAAAGTTGAATTAAAGCCATACCCAGCACCCGCACCAAAGGTTGAATACACACCATACCCAGCTGCAGTTTACGGACCACCAGCCATCCCCAAATACGAGAAACCCGTCCTCACATCATATTCCTACCAAATTCCAGTAACTCCAGCTCCAATCGTCAAACCTTATACAGAATATGGAGTACCAAAAGTTGATTATAAACCATACCCAGCACCAGTACCAAAAGTTGACTATAAACCATATCCAGCACCCGTACCTAAGGTTGAATACACACCATACCCAGCTCCAGTCTATGGAGTACCAGCTATCCCCAAATACGAGAAACCCGTCCTTACATCATATTCCTACCAAATTCCAATAACTCCAGCTCCAATCGTCAAACCTTACACAGAATATGGAGTACCAAAAGTTGATTATAAACCATACCCAGCACCAGTACCAAAAGTTGACTATAAACCATATCCAGCACCCGTACCTAAGGTTGAATATACACCATACCCAGCTCCAGTCTATGGAGTACCAGCTATCCCCAAATACGAGAAACCCGTCCTCACATCATATTCCTACCAAATTCCAATAACTCCAGCTCCAATCCTCAAACCCTACACAGAATATGGAGTACCAAAAGTTGATTATAAACCATACCCAGCACCAGTACCAAAAGTTGACTATAAACCATATCCAGCACCCGTACCTAAGGTTGAATACACACCATACCCAGCTCCAGTCTATGGAGTACCAGCTATCCCCAAATACGAGAAACCCGTCCTCACATCATACTCCTACCAAATTCCAGTAACTCCAGCTCCAATCGTCAAACCCTACACAGAATATGGAGTACCAAAAGTTGAATTTAAATCATACCCAGCACCGGTACCAAAAGTTGAATTCAAGCCTTACTCAGCACCAGCCCTAACTTATGGAGTACCCAAAGCTGATTTTCGTTACCCAGCACCCGTTGTAACCAAACCCGTTTCAACAAGCTATTCTTATGCTATCCCTGTAACTCCTGCACCACTCGTGAAACCCCACAGCTTATACGGAGTACCTTTCTAAATAATTTATTTAAAACAACATATTTATAAAACGAATTAACGATGAATTGTGAATAAAGCATTACAATGAATTATTTGTAAGTGTGTATTTATATTTAATTATTAAATTATGTAACAGAAAACTTGTTTATGTGTAAATTTTTATCAGCAAAACTTTGTGAATTGTGATTCAGGTGATTTTAAAGAATATATACCTAGAGAAAATTTAGTTCTTGTAATGAAAATGTTTTTTTGTTTATAAAATGTATCATTTTTGACAAAAAAAAACTTATAGCATAATAAAATTTTATAATCGAGCTTAAAAATACTGTTTTTATTTCCTTTAGTTATAAGCCAAGTTTTTCGATGCCTTGTCGCTTCATTAGTCAAACGAATTTCTACGTTATGCACATCTTTTGATCATAAAATTCTTTAGCATGTAAAATACATTTAGTGTTTTATTATGACTAAGAAAAATGAAGAGGGACAATCCGAAGTGAATATTACAAAACTTATTTACTCTTGGTGGTCATTGAAAAAAAGAGATGCACAAATCACCTCCTTAAAATTTTGTCATAAAAACATTATAAATAAAATAAAAAGTGCTTTATTGTATAATTTAAGCGTCATTATTTTAAATAAGTAGGTTTAACTTAAAATTAATTACGCCAAAACATTCAAATTCATTTTATTTAATAATATAGCATGCAAAACTTCGTGTTATTCCAATTTTTGATAATTGTAGGGTCCTTCGATCGATATTATCTTGAATATTCTAAACTATTTAACGTCTATTTTCTGTTATTTATCCTTCAAACCTTATTAATAAGCACGACTTTATTTAAGTGTAAAAATTTGTGAAAAATGCATTGCAACAACAGAAAAAAAAACTAGTCTGATTCTGAATTATTTCCGTCTAAAACGAATTTTGAAGGCGAAAAAAAAACAATAGAGTTATGTACACATTTTCCTAAATATCAGACTTTGTTTCGCAACCGGTAATTTACGAATAAACCATTTACGAGGCAGTCCTAGTATCACGGAACTGTAATAGCAATCGGAGATACACCCAATAATTTTAACATTTAGCTAAAGGTCGTGCATGTATCATCGCAAGGATTCTTTTAGGTATCTACCACGATTATGAGTTTTTTTGAGACGTATAAAATACGGAGCAGGCAAAATTATAACTACTTATGGTAAGATTAATGAAGCCCATGGTATTTTAATTTTAACACACGCACTTCAGCGAAGTATAATGTCCGCAGTTGCTAATTTTTAAGTCTTGTAGAATTGCGAAAGAAATCGTTTGAACGATGATTTATATACTTTTTTTTTAGTACTGCGATAGGTGTTTGGGCTCATACAGCAGTCTTAAACAGATGCACAAGTTTAACAGGTATAACAAGAAATATTACAGGAAAATATCAAGTTTTATTATTTGATATGGACAGTCAATTACAGACAAAGGGCAAAAAAAACAATTTAAAGCGCTTGGGGCAGCAGTTTCCAGAGTATAAATCGTTCAAATATATAAAAAATTCTCAAAACCCAATACAAAGTTTCCCAAAAATCATTATCGCCTTAATTCTTTCTTTTCTTCAAACAACCCCAAAAATTTGGTATATCGGGTGTAACTGAGTTCTGGTACATCTCCTTGTTTTTCCTTTATTTTTAATTATTGATAAATAAAATTTGAGACATGTCATATGTGTAGAAAACTGTATTCGATAATGTTTAACCGTTTCTCAACCAGTAGATATATTTAAACCAAATTTGGTATACAGCAGGGATGGCAAATAGGATTTGATCAGTGTGCCAAAATAAAATAAAATTTAATACAAATTTTTCCCCGTGCCAGTACCTAACCTAACCTACCCTACCTACCTACCAGAAACAACTGTCAGTTATTTCGTTCAATATTGCCAACGTCATGATTTTATGTGTCACTAAATACATATGCAATCAGTGGCGTAGCTAGAGGTTGTGCCGCCCGGGGCGGTCCCTAAATTTGCTGCCCCTATAAATAAGGGTTGTTAATTTTTGATTTTAGCCAAATGCAAGCAGAGATCGACACAAAAAAGTGGGGGGAAGACAAATTGCGCCGCAGGCGTTTTTTTTTTTAAAATTTTATACGTTCAAACGTGTTTTAAAGCAAGTTAGATAATGGAGAATACTTTATCATCTTCCAAAATTACAGTTTTACAGTATAACCTTTTCTGATTTAAAAAAAAATCAGATCGCCCCCACTCCCACGAAATTATTTTTAATAAGGGCGAAAAGTCCCTGTTACAATAGAGTTTAAAACTGCATGGAATTTAATGCCTAAAATAAATGAATTGTTTGAAATTTTACCGAATGGCTGGTACCGTATCGTAAATTTTATTAGAAACTTGGAATATCTGTCGTTACAAGGGAGCGGGTTTTCAGTGAAGCAAGGTCAAGTAGCCCGTTTTATCCTCTAACTTCGGTAAGAATTCCTTTTTCTAAAATTAGTTTTTATGAATCTAATAGCGCTAGTGATTATTATATCTACTGATCCTTCATTACCCCCAGATTTTCATTTTTACCCCATTTGGGTAGACTAAAAGTGCTGCCCCAAAAAAAGTGCCGCCCGGGGTGGACCGCCCCCCCCTTGCTACGCTACTGTATGCAAACAAAAGTTCCGTGCATCGCTACAGTTGGTATTTTACATGAAGATATAGTAATGAACAAATTATTGTATCGATATAAGAAGAGTTGTTATTTTCTGGTATTTTTAATTTTTTAATATTTAAATAACATGTAGTTGTAGATAATTAGCATACTAATTAAAAATAAATAAAACTTTTCGAAAAAGTTTAAAATTTAAAAAAAAATTATTCATAGAATTCTTTAGGGTGCCGTCGAAAATCTCTCGCGTGCCAAGTTTGGCACGCGTGCCACCTATTTGCAATCCCTGGTATACAGCATCATATTACTGGTTACCATATTCGTTGGGAATGTCAAGCCCCACAAGCAACCAGTGGCGAAGTTGTGGAGTTTAAGTATCAATAAATTTTATAAAAAACTAGTACGGCCCTGTTCAAAATCAAACTCGAACCTGTTTTTGTCCCTGTATCTTTAAAATGAAGCATTTTTGAACCCATGTTGATATGGAATATTCGCTTTAAAATAAGTTTTTGTATCGAATGTTAAAGTCCTGCTACAAAAAAGTAGACCACCCTGTACACTGTGCCTAACTACAACAAAACAAATGATCGTTCTTTTATGTTTAACTAATGTAGTTGTTTAATTAAAAAATTATTTTTTTTTAGTTAAAACTAGTTGCAATTAACCACAGTATACTGCGATTGGCAATTTTTATAATATCTTAGGTTTTTAAAGCTGCCTTTCAACATAAATATAAGTTATTGGTATTGTTTAATTCGTCATAAAATACACTATTTAAACAACCGCATGTATCAGTACTGTTGCATTTAAAAACATTGACCTTCTGTCAAGAAACCGATTCTACAACCTCCAAAGCTAATTAAAGTTACCTAAATGTCAATTAAATTTACAAAAACGCTTTTTGGGCACTTGTTGACATAATAAAATTAAATTTATGCAGGTCACGGCACACTAAATAAAAACTTAATTTTTGTCCAAAAATGATTTAAGGTTATAAAAATTATTCAAAATGGTGCAGTTGTATCCAAAATTGGTTCCTCTTTCCAAAAATGTAAAGATATACAGGATGTTCCATTTGAGATAACAAAATTAGGGTAATTTTCGGCGGATCCGGAAGTAAAACAATAAGGCGCATCCACATTATGCCGATAAATGCCAACTGGCAATGCCGGCACTGCCAAGAGTAATGTGGACGTGTTTGTTGGCCTGTGCCAGTTGGCAAAATTGTGCCAACTGGCATATGTGGACGCAGTGAATTGCGTGCGGTAGCGGAACTGGCTTTGCCAATTGGCATTGCCAGTTGGCATATATCGGCATAATGGGGATGTGCCTTTAGTCTACATTATGTTTAAATAATTCTGTTTTTACACTTATCAATATAAATTAAAAGTAAAGAAATTCAATTACACCCGATGGAAAAAACTGCACAACATGACATACAATCATAATTTTTTTTTCTGCTAGAAAAAGTTGGTAATGAGGTTCTTAAATTTATGGTAGAATACTCAGTCAAAATCAGATATTCAATGACCTTATCTATGCATTAGTGAGAATTGGTAATGACATTTTTTGGAATTGTAAGTGAATCATATTCAAGTACCTACTTCATTTATCTTTAAGAACCAAACACTTTTTGCTACAAACTTATATTTCTGCACATAATTCTTCTAGATGGCCTACCGATACCTATTAGATTTTGACAATTTCTCAAAAAATTATTCAGAAAGGTATTAAAATAGATAAAAAATTATACTACCTGATTTTTATAGTCGACAATACTAGCGTCATTTGAAATAAGAAAAAATTTTTGAAACAGCAAACAGCCAACAGCCAACATTTTAATAACCTTAAATATTTACAATAAATGAAAAAATATGGCTATTCAATAGCATATTATATAGTTTTTATTGTTATTGTGTGTATATTATTATCATAAATTATTGTAAAATAACTTTTTAGAAAGTTTTAAACGAAATTCAAACATAACTGTGGTATGGGTTAAAGGTACTTTTTCGAAAATTCATTATTTTTGAAGTGCTTTGTCCATTTGCACCCAACAAAAGCTTTATTTTACTTGGGCAATGTTTAGAAGCTACTGATATGAAGCTTGATAAAAGTAACGTTAATAACGATGTAAAAATTCTGAGAATTCTCAAATAAACAGTAGATTTTATATATTGCATTATGGTGCTAAAGTTTGAGTGTGGTAACAACAGGCAGATAAACGAATTGATGCATTTTACAAGAAAATAAAGCTACTTGTTCATCAAAGTGTAAATTTAGGGTCAATGTAAAATTCCATCATACAAAACAGACACTTGCAAATCATAACCAGTATCTGATAGCTTGGAAAGTATTTGTAAAATGAGTTATAAGTGACTGAAGCTAAATTATTTGAAAATATCCTCTAAAATACATGTCTGTATTTTATGACCGCATGCAAATTTCTTAACTCCTCGTCGTTGCATTGTTAAAGTGAATAAGCTATGCTGTTCAAAGTAAAAGGAAAAGGTTATAGCTAATCTTTTATTTTCCTAAAAAATGTATATAAGTTCTTTAAATAATTGGAGGGCTAATAAACATTTTTAATGTATCACATGGAAAAAATAGACAGTGCATTATTGCTATTTAAGAAGTAAAAAACTAATCTATGAAGTTTTCATATCATTTTTAATCCTATTTTTCATTTTATATCAAAAAAACCTTTTCATTGGCATAATGAACGACATACTTACATTCCATTTTTTAAAACTATATGAACTGCATTATGTATCTTTGCGTTGTTTTGTTTTTTTTTTGTATTACATATTCGCATTGCAAATAATGTTATTCTGAATAGCAAAGTTACCCTACCTTATATATTTGTAAAATTGTGCTGTATTTTTAGCTGTTCTGGTATGTTCTTTAAAGTTATGTGACAACGTTACAAGGATTTTTATTTGTTAATACAAAATATTAACAAATATGTTAACCAAAAGTAATTAGGTATATTGGACAATACACTGGAGCAATTTCTAAACAAAATTAAGAGCTTTTCTTTACATAATTAATTAAAACAACAAATGGGAACATAAACATCTAAGTGATTCCATCTTTAATGAATAAGTTAATGCAATTACTTGCAGAAATTCGCAAGGTGGGTTTAAGTAATAATATAAATTGGTATGAATAGGAATGCTTTAGATATTAATACTATACCGATTTATCATCTAGAGTTAAGTAACTGCTTGAATATGAAGTTCATCGTTGGTATGAAGAAGGTAATTGTCCATTCTCATTTCTCATCATAAAAGAGGGTGGGACGCAGCTTCTTCTGTATATAAGATAAAAGATGCGCCTGCATTTCATCAGTAATAATAAACAAAATACGAAATGAAACTGGTAGGTGAATTATTAATAATATTTTGTGAACTGTGTCCTCATTTCGTGTTGAAGAATGGATTAACGTACATCTTGAGTTGATTTTCATTTTAAGTTGTTGCTACAATGTGTAATAAAATTGATTTTGAAACATGCAACATGTATTTAGAATAAAAATATTGTATTTTGATTTTATTGGCCTTAAATAAATTATAATTTTTAAATAATTCAAACTTTTGTTGAAATGCGTTTATGTTTTTAACTCACTTTTGGTTTCGTTGTGCGCTTGTTTTACAAATTAGCAAATTTTTGTTTATGATGCATCCCTGTTTTAAATTTCTTTTGTTTTTAATATTTGATTGTCTTTGCCAATCGCTTGTTTTGCCAATTTTTTGTTACAATGCCTTGCTGGTTTAATTTACTATTGTTTTTGATATGTAATTGTTTTTACAAATCAGAAGTCTTATTATTTTGTTGTTGTTTCAGATATACAGCTGCCTAGCGACGTTTTTGTGTTTGTGTTCTTTGGCTTGGGCCCAAAGATACTCCCAAGGCAGTGAGAGGGATGCACCCATCTTAAGATGGTCTTATGAACCAAATCCAGATGGATCATACGTCTACAAGTAAGTTTTCAAAATTTTTTAATACGTGCTTTTCGTTTGTATTTACGTGAAAATATAAAACCAATTCCAGCTTTTAGATATTTAATCTTTAATAAGGTAATCTTTATTAAACATAACTAGTAAAGGAAAAAATGCAGCACAAAACTGCAAAAGATAAAATGATCCGCTTGTTAAGTACATACAACGATTTTTGGTCTTTCGTTAAATCCATTCCAAGATCAATAAGATGCACTATTTATTTACATCTATTTTACGTGTAAATGCAATAAATGTTAGTCTTACAGAACTTCAATCTTTTTCAAAATATTAAATGTAATTGTTCATGGATAAAATGCAACATAAAACTCTTTTCTGATTTATTTTAAGTCAAATCAATTAAATGGATTTGAAAGTTTTTTGAGCTCTTTTAAAATATTTTGTAGATAATTAACATTACTATAAAATAATCAACATATTTTTGGTAACATAATAAAATATACAACAAGGACGCTCTAATTCTCATACTTGATAATTTTAATTATAAGAGTGTCATTACGAAATAGAATTATAAATATTTAACAAAAAACGAAACGCTAAGTTTTGAATTTGACTTAAAAGGAATGCGTTACATAAAAATTACCATACAATATAAGAAATCAACGCATGTTTAAATTAATACTCCTATATTTTAAATTAACGAATGAAAGTTTTCTCGTGAAGGTTTATTTCCACAGAAACAAAAATTTGTGTTCTGTTGGATTTTGAATTTTCAGTTACTTTATAAATTTTGTTTCCGTTTGAAATTAAAATATTGGTCTTAGTCTTCGGTTTTGTTTTAAATCTATTGTTTCAAAAATGTTATGCATATTCTAAGTAATAATTACCAAACTCTACTTCATTTAAAAAAGGCTTAAATTTTCTTTTGTAGTTCATTAATAACTTTTGAAAATTTTTAAAGTGCATTGACTATTTTTTTTTATGGTAAAAATTCATTATGATATTTAAGAATGTTATTAACACTAAGTAATTGTTAAAGGCATTGAGTTAGTTCAAAAACAGCTTAAAACATTTTTATGGCTTATCAAAATTTTCAAAAAATATTTTTTGGCGAAAAAACGAAAGTACGTAATTGGCCGCATCGTTTTTAAAATAAAATACATTCTAAGTATTAATTGTCTATGTTTAATTTACTCAAAAATCGTTAGTCTGTAAATATATTATTTTTGAAAATGTCAATTTTTTTGATAAAATTTTGAAAGTATTATAATTGGATCTACACTATTTAAAGTTGCCACATTCAATACCCTTACTCATAGTTTTAATTACTCTTTGTTTATGATAAAAAACGCACAAATATATTCCTTCAAATGCCTTCATTTATAATCACATCTGATCCTACTCTGATTTTTTTGTCGGTAAACGTTTTCGAATACTTCATTTTGGAACCTAACTGAAACAAACGGTTCCTATTTATTTTTTTAGATCATTGAAAACATACACAATAAAATCCTTTACAAGTCTAAAAACAATGGTTTCTCGTTTAGTTAAAGATAATACTGATTGGTTAAATTAAACTCCTATTTGGTATTGGGAGTTGGTAAATTAATAATACAATATTATTTAATTAAGCTTACAATATAATTGCTAGCAATGTTACAGTATATCAAGTTAATTTAAAAACAGTTTTGAAAGATTTTGTTGGAGCTCATTATTGGTAATTACTGTAATCAGTTAATTTATTTAAGTGTGCACTTTTACAAATAGATACGTAAATTGGTTGCTAGATATCAATGGGCACATCAAAATAGTAAAATATATCTTACAGACTTATGTAACCGATCACGACATCAAATGCCAGCTTATAAAAGGACGCCACCCTTCTTATTATAATTTACACTCATGCCTAAATCATTTAGTTTCTTTAGATATAAACAGAAAAAGTTAATGTATGCATCTGTGTGTGTTTAAATTGGTAAATATCATCATAATTTTAGTGTAGCTGACCCGGTAATTTTTTGCTTGGTAGAATCGTGTTATTTACTTGTAAATTTGCTAAATATGGAGCAAAGGTCAAATATATGCGCCGATAAATATTCAGAATGTCAATTGTGACACTGCATAGTTCCAATAAGGGATAATTATTGGCAAGAATATTGATGCTATAAAAAATTCTTAGATGCAAACATTATACAGCGTCATTCAAAAAGTCTGCAACAAATGGAAAAGTTTTTCAATTATCGATTTCTCAGAAAATTTTATTCTTGATAAAAGTTGGTGTGAAAGTGGTGAAAAACTAATTTCAAGATGAAAAAAGTTTATTAAAAATTCATAGGACACTAGAATCTTATAAATATTTTTTGTATGTCTTAAAACAGGGCACTTTACTATTGCGAATATTTCAAAAATCGTTAAAATCTAGTGTCCTTTGCTTTTTATTGAACTTTTTTTCATTTTAAAATTAGTTTTAGACCATGCACCAACTTTTACCAAGAATAAAATTTTCTGAAAAATTGATAATATTTTTTTTTTTCATTTGTTGCAGACTTTTTGAATGGCGCTGTATATTTGATACTTTACTTATTGAGTGTTGATACTGAATATCGAAATCGATATTATATCGAAATATCGATAAAAAAAAAGATAATTTTGAGCAGCACCTAGTTAAAATCATTCAATGAAGTTTTTTTTGTAATTAAGTATCGTATAAGGTTCACTGATTTTATTTTTAAACACAATTTAAAACCACATCAGCGCAATTTGTAAAAATATATATAATAAGGCCTACTTAAAATACAATGATTTTACAAGTCTTTTAACACCAACTTTTGCAGTTTTTACGAAAATTATTAGGTACTATACCGGGTAATTCAGTTTGTCTGTCGCACCCCTATAACTTTTAAATTATTGAAAATAACCCCAACAAACCTTATATTTTTAAAAACGGCGACAAATTGTCAACGTTGACGGACAGAACGGCTATAGCCGTCATGCAAAATTTCAAATGCTGACACGACGGCTACAGCCGTCATTTATTTAAATCGGTTATGTGACGAGACGGCTACAGCAGTCTATTTGTTCGTTTAAAAGTATGTTCTTCAACATATTGCGCCACTATACGAATCACCACCAGAATCCTTGTGTCGCCCTACATCTGAGACAATCCCATAACCATTTCAAAGCATATAACAAAAAATATCAGTTTCATAACATGAACCTAACCTAAATATTGAGTGTCCGTCAACGTGTTAAGTAATGTGCATTTGTTATCTCTACGATGACATATGTCAAATCCGTGATAGGCAACTGTTTTTTTTTTTAAATTATACAGTATAATTTTTGTTGTTGATTCGGATAGAGAATTTAATTCTGAATCCGACCATGTATTAAAAAAGTATGCATAGGTACATAAGAAAATTTTCGAGAAAAATCAGTTCAAAGTTTATTCAAATTGTAGCAAACAAGTCTATTTAACATAACAAAAAACGATAAAATCTTATAAATTATACTATAACTATCAATAAAAATGTATTAAAAATTAATTTTTAATAAAAATAAAACCAAATAATAAACGTTGACATAAAAAATTAGACTTTAATGCAGTGGTTTCCAACCTTTTTGTACCTCCGCCCCCCTTTTTCATAAAAATTTTTTTGCGCCCCCCTCACTTTTCGTTACAATCTAATTTCATAAATACTTTTCTGGTAAATAAGAATTATTTAATGAACTACGAAACGATACACCATATTCTGTATAAAGAAAGTTCTTTTTGTTTGTTTGTATTCAAAAGTGATATTTTGGTAACAGCTGCGCGCCACCCTTGCAATAGTCTCGCGCCCCCCTAGGGGGGCGCGCCCCACAGGTTGGAAACCATTGCTTTAATGTATTCAAGCAGTTACAAATAGAGGAAGCGGGGGGCGGTCACTTTGAATGCATTAAAGTCTAATTTTTTATGTCGACGTTTTTTATTGGTTTTTGTATTTTTAAATAAATTTTTAATACATTTCCATTGATAGTTATAGTATAATTTTTAATATTTGGTCGTTTTTTGTTATGTTAAATAGACTGTTTGCTATAATTTGAATAAACTTTGAACTGATTTTTCTCGAAAATTTTCTCATGTATGCCTACTTTTTAAATACATGGTCGGATCCAAAATTAAATTCTCTATCCGAATCAACAAAAAATGTATATCTGTAATTTAAAAAAAAAAAAAAACAGTTGCTTCTCGTGGATTTGACATACGTCATGGTAGAGATAAATGCATATCACTTTATAGAGAATTTGTCGCCGTTTCCAAAAATATACGGTTAGTTGGTGTTATTTTCAATAATTAAAAAGTTATAGGGGTGCGACAGTTGAACTGAATCACCCGGCATAAGTGCGCTGAATTTATATTCAAACATAATTGTAATTATTAAGTTTGTAATCATATCTGAAACACACGGCGTACGTCTTTAAAAGCTCTTAACTATAACTTAACTATGTTGCCTAGAAAACTATATACGCTTATTTTTTCTTAATGTTTAATTTTTCAGTTATGAAACTGGGAATGGAATAGCGGCACAGGAACGTGGCTTCTTGAAAAATCCGGAAAATGCAGTAAAAGAAGGTTCATTTTCTTACACTGGTCCTGATGGAGTTGCTTACTCGATTCGATACGTCGCCGATGAGAATGGATACCATGCAGAAGGTGCCCATCTACCGACACCTCCACCTATTCCAGAAGCTATCCTCAGATCTCTAGAGTACAACGCTGCCCATCCAGAACCTCAATCAGGACCTGGTGGACGATTCTTTAGAAAATAATGTCCATAACCATCGTGATGTAATTGTTCTTTTACTAATCATAACACAATAACAGCAAACGTTTCGAATAAGGGTTTGACGTCGGTATAATAGCCTTTAAGTTCGACGTTATTATTTTGTTATTTACATATATTTATTGTAAAGTAAAATACATTTTGTATTATATGGATATTAAAGTTTGTCATTTTGCATGTGAACGATTTTATTATTTGTATCTTTTGTTTGTGGTGGATTCGATTTTAGTCACAATTCATCAAACTTTTGATTACCATTGAATTGTCACACATGAAATGTGATGAAGAGATTTTTAATAAAAACACTTTAATAACTTAATTGAATGTACGGTTGTTTAAGTTACAGTATCTTTATTTATTTCGATACATTATTAATAAATTTCTGGAAGCAAAATGCCTTTCTAAAAAAATCCCTTGAACGGAAGTTTCTTAACTCGTTAAATGCACTTTGCAATTAATTTCGATTCAAAAGGTGTTCATTTCTCATATAATATGTAGTTATTCCGAAGCCTAAAATCACTGGGTATATCTACGCCTAAGATGAAGTAATATTTATGTAGTTTGAAACTTTTATGCATAGAGATTTACCTTAAATTGCGGACATGAAGGGATAAAATAATTATTTTGGATGGAAGTGTACTTCTGCAGCTTGAGGTTAAAAAACAATGATAATAATTATTTGTATAATATTGTTTTGGTACAATTCTACGATTTTATTGTTTAATTATACAAGATCTCCATTAAAGTATTTTTGGTTTCTATGTGTTAGGTAATTGTGAAGCATAATAATCAAGAGGGTCCACTAACCAACGCTAAAGCTGGTGCAATTAATTTTACATTAAAACTTTAAAACAGTATTAAAATAAACTCAGATTGTTACCAATTACATACATTGGATATAGTTTAATACCGATTGTAATCTAAAACATAATGTGCAATAATTGATTTCATTCAATTATAATACAAGTGTAAAAATAACTTGCATTTTTTTTATATTGGTGTGAATAAATTTTTGGTTAATGCTTTGCTATAATTAGAAGTGAAATCATTAATTGTTTTAAACCAATTTATCTATTTTTTTTTTTGCAGCAGATAACACAACAATTTCGTTTCAAATGTCCTTGACATAACGCTTTGTACGATACGTTAACAAAAATATATCGACTTATTATAGTTTCATCAAAATTATAAACATAAAAAAACTTTTTAAGCGACTATATACAGGGTGTGCAGTTTAAAATGATGTACATGGGTATCTCGGAAACCGTCAGAAATACAAAATCGATTAAATGGGGAAAAAGTTGCGCAATTACATGCGTAACAATAATCCACTTTTACATTTTCAATAATTCATCCTGTTACGTAATACCACGATGAAAACGAAAAACGTACATTTTATTAAAACCTCCATATTACCTTTGTTTGAAAAGATTCTGGATCGGAGAAGCAACTAATAAGGATTTTAAAAATGACATTAAAAAGATTCTAGGCCTACTAAGTTTCGCGCGGTCATACCCAACTTTAGTTTTTCTTACATAAGCCATATTGGATTTTTGCATTTTTCAAATCTTCATAACAAATGCTTTTCAACCATAAAGCATCCATATGTTTAACCTAGGCAAAATATGAAAATTTACAAAACAAAGGTTTTACTGCAGTCAATATTTATTTCGCAATTATTTTTAACCCATAGGTACTTAGTTAATTTCTTGGATCAGCTGATGGAATTTGCTAGTACTTTCAAAAATAAATATACTAGTACAGGATGCTATAAAAATAATAACTTCTTCATAACATCTTCCTTTATAGAGGCTTAAATCAGTTGCAGACACTTGTCTGACGTACGTGTTATGGTCAAATATGAATACCTGCTAGTGTCGAACATAAAATATTTTTAAAATAACATTTTATTTACTACTTAAATTAGGATCTTAAACAAAACAATGTGTATCTGGTATAACATGTGAATTTGCTAGAGCCTCATTTTGGCTATACTTTCAACATGCAAGAGCATCCCTCATATTTATTTATTTTGTATGGATCTTCGACTTTATTTATTTTATACGGATCTTCGTGAAAGAGAGCGTTGTTTGGATTTTCATATTTCCGAACAACGACAGGATACGACGCAAATTTTTGGGTGCACTCGAAATATTCATTGTTGCAACTCTGAAAGTAAAGTTTATCCTACTTCAGAGAGCAGCGTCGTCAAATATATAGAGTGCGTGGTATTAATACCTACATGACAATATTTCTGATTGAATAGCGGCATTCCTAGGTATTCCAAGGGCACATCAAACTCATATTCTGCGCATCCTAAATTTACCTGCAACATTACAAACAAGTGCATTTTCTGATTGCTTCTGGGTATTATGGTAAATATGTTGCTATAACTATCTTCAAGGGTTAATAATGCTTCAGGAGTGTAATTTCTAATTTAGTATGCAAACATTAATTTTCTACAAAGCATTTTATGATTTTTTGTATTGACTTACATATTAACCGAAAAGTCTAATTTTCTGAGGTATCATAGACTTATTTATAACTTACTATATCAATTTTTTCATTTTTTACTTCTTTATAAACTTCATAGGGTATATCTATAGCTGTTATGTTCACTTTTAGTGGTTCTTTTGGTGAAACATAGTCCGGGGGTAGACATAATGTAATTTCTTTCATTGATTGTGCTTCCACAATCAGGAAGATGATCTGAAAAACAGAAAAATTATTTGGCCAATATTATTGTTATCTCCCTGTTTTTTTTTTTATAAGTCTTAGACAGCGGTGAGCAAACCGCGGCCCTCCATGAATTACTATATTAGTATTAAAAATGTCTATAATATGTAGCTATAGCTTTTTTATAGCATAACCAAGGTTTTTTATTTTTTCGCAGAATGAAGTGACTGCATTGATTTTTTTACACACAAGAGTAAACGTTTTTACGGGGACTTGTAATTTTTAAAGTGGCCACCATATCTGGCCTTACAATTTTTAAACGTCTTTGAGTTTCTTCACTTCAAATGTGTATTATTCGGCATGGTTATTAATCGAAATATCAAAAATATAATTTATCAGTGTTTAGAATGTAACGATATGGTTTAGGTAAAGAATATAACGTCAGAATACTTAAACAATTTTTATTTTATGTGTAAATAGTTGTATACCGGGTGTAAATGAAGTGTGGTATAACCCCTTTTTTTTCTTTAGTTTTAATTTTAAATAAATGAAATTTTAAACATATGATATGTGCAAAAAACCGGGCTTTTTAAGCACTTGCACACATTTGTTTCACTTCCGGTTTCGGCAGAAATGACCCCAACTTTGTTATTTTAAATAGAACACCCTGTATATTTTTACATTTTTGGAAAGAGGAAGCGATTTTGGATACAAATGCACTATTATGGTTAATTTTTATATCCTCAAAAGTTTTTTTAAACAAAATTTAGTTTTTTATCAAGGGTGCCGTGACCTGCACAAATTGATTTTTATTATGTCAACAATTGTCCAAAAAACATTTTTGTAAATTTTAAATGACATTTAGGTTACTTTAATCGGCTTTGAAGGTTGCGGAATCGGTTTTTTGACAAAAAGTCAATTTTTTTAAATGGAACCATGCTGGTACTAGCGGTTATTTAAATCAAGCATCTTCTAACAAATCTATCGATACCAATAACTTGTATTGTTATTAAGAGTCTGCTTCAAAAATTTCAAATTATTGTGAAAATTTATTAAGAGATCCTCTAAATCGCAGTAATCTAATTAAATAAAAATGATTACCAAAATTTTTAGACTTTTTAATTAAATGACTATAGTAGTTAAACATAAAACAACGACCATTTGTTTTGTTGTAGTTATGCACAGTGTACTGCGATTAACAGGATCTCTTAATAAATTTTCACAATAAATTGAAGTTTTTGAAGCGAACTCTTAATAAAAATACAAGTTATTGGTATCGGTGGATTCGTTAGAAGATGCTCCATTTAAATAACCGCCAGTACCAGCATGGTTCCATTAAAAAAAACTGACTTTTTGTCAAAAAACCGATTCCGCAACCTTCAAAGCCGATTAAAGTAACCTAAATATCGTTTAAAATTTACAAAAACGTTTTTTGGACAATTGCTGACATAATAAAAATCAATTTGTGCAGGTCACGGCACCCTTAATAAAAAACTAAATTTTGTTTAGAAAAAGTTTTGAGGTTATAAAAATTAACCAAAATAGTGCATTTGTATCCAAAATCACTTCCTCTTTTTTTCAAAAATGTTAAAATATACAGGGTGTTCAATTTAAAATAACAAAGTTGGGGTCAGTTCCGGCGAAACCGGAAGTGAAACAAATGTGTGCAACGGCTCAAAAAGCCCGTTTTTTTGCACATATCATATGTCTAAGAAGCCACCAACTAAACGCATAGCATTTTCAAAAGCATTGAAAAAGACTACTGGTAATACTGGTATACAATCATATGTTTTCAAAATCATCCCCAGATAGACTAAAATTAGCCGCAGTCGAATTGGGTGATATTTGTCATTCTATTATTTATCATTCTAATATCTATCATCACAGCTAGATCATATATCGTCTAATTAGAAGCAGTTGTGAAAAATATTTTAGTACCTGATTCTGTAAAACAGGGCATAAACTATTTGGATGGAAAATGTTTTGATTGTAATACACTATTATTTTTCACTTTAATTATCGATGCTTCTATTAAAGGTAAGTATAGGAATTAAATTCGTTATTAACATTTCTCAAACGTTTTATTGAATAGGTACCAAAATGCTATATAAAATAAACCACAGGGCTATTTAAAAAAATATAATGCGGTATAAAAAATTGTGCACATTATGTAGAATATTAATAAACGAAATATAGGATATTTTAAACTTAATTCAGTGTTCCAGCCATAACGAATTAATCGAAGCTCTAGTACTAATAAAATTTAAAAAAAAAAATTGAATAAAAGTTGTATACAGGGTGGTCCACTTTTTTGTAGCAAGAATCACAGTCGATACAAAAATTTATTTTAAAGCGAATATTCCATATCAACATGGGTCCAACAACGCTTCATTTTAAAGATAAAGGGTGTTAAAATGTTCGAAAAAATCTCGATAATTTTAACGGTTTCCCAACCAGTAGATATATTTAAACCAAATTTGGTATACAGCACCACCCCACAGGTTACCACATTCGGTGAGAATGTCAAGCCCTACAAGCAACCAGTTGCGGAGTTGTGGGGGTTCAGTTTTAATAAATTTTATAAAAATCTAGTACGATCCTGTTTAAATCAAACTCGAACTTGTTTTTGGGTAGAACATTTTATTTTGAATAAAAAGTGTCATCTGACTTTTCTTCGTATTTACCACTGTTTGACGCGAAATTTGATTTATTTTACTATTCTTGCGAAAAATTTGCCCATAACTTCGATCTAAAAATATTGCAAAAAGCAGAAAATTGAAAATTGCAGAGTAAATGCTCATTATTTGTTAATTTAGCGCAACTTCTTTCCGCCTTATTAGCATGTTCTGTTATTAAAAACTGCAAAAATAGTTAATTACTGCTTTATATCGAATATTAGCGATATTTTTAGATCGAACTTATGAGCAAATTTTTCGCGAGAATAGTAAAATAAATCAAATTTCGCGCTAAACGGTAGAGAACAATACTATAAAATTCTAATAAATAATACCTACCGCAGACAAATGGTAAATCTCATTTGACATTTAATTAGCTGTTTTTTTGTTTCTTACTTCATAGATAGCTTGGTAAGTGATTAGTAAAATACGATTTTTCCTGATTTTCTGACATATACAGGGTGGTGCTTTTTTCGATGCTCACCATTGCTATCTTGGAAACGGTAAGAGATACAAGGTCGGTTAAATTAGAGAAAAGTTGCACATTTTTATGGCGGTTGAGAATCTGAAGAGAAATCCTGGATATTTTGATTCGTTTTTGATTTATTACAAAAAAACTGAAATATGTGATTTTAGAAAAATATTATTATCTTCCCTACCATTGACGCTATTTCATTTAAACTTGGTAACTTTATGTTTTTGACCGTCCTGGGTTTGATGACGTCAACAGAAATTTTCTAAGCCTTCTAGATTTCAAGTTGCGATAGTCAACTTTTTTATTTCTTATGGCCGCCATATTGGATTTTTACACCATCAGACAGACAAAAAAATTAGCTTTTCAGATTGGTAATCAACATACTTTTTTTCTTTCAAAAAACTTGTTGAAATTTTAAAATTTGTGTAAATAATTCATAAAATCGAGAATGCTCTGAAAAACAATTGAAACTATGATATAAATAAAAGCTACAGAACAATTTATTGGTCTAATGATAACGAAATTAAGATTGTTGGAAACATATTTAGAAGATATGTTAGACGAATTGCCATTATTAACAATTCAAAACATCAGTAGTTTCAGCAAGAAGGAGCTGGTCCTCACAACGCCCGCATTGTAAAAGGATATTAATTTAGATGTACGCTTTCAAAATTCATGATTTGGTACGTTTGGTCCTGTTCATTGGCCTCCGCGATCGCCATGTTTAACGCCTAAGGATTACTTTTACATTGATGTTGTTTATGCAACCCTAACGGAAAATATTGAACTTCTTCGCCGTAAAATCAAAAATGCTTTCGACTCTATTTCGAGACAAACTATCCTAAAGGCAGTGGACGAAATGAATTTGAGGACTAACCACTACATCATATCTACATAACGGCGCGCACTTTAAACAATTTAAATAATTATTTATCTGGTGTTTTAAATTTATTGTCTTTTCGTTATTTTATTAGACCTATAAAGTGTTGTGTCACTTTTATTTATATTATAATGTCAATTGTTTTTCAAAACATTCACGATTTTATAGATTATTTATACAAATTTTCAAATTTCAACAAGTTTTTTGAAAGAAAAAAGGTATGTTGGCTACCAATCTGAAAAGCTAATTTTTTTGTCAGTCTGATGGTGTAAAAATCCAATATGGCGGCCATAAGAAATAAAAAAGTTGACTATCGCAACTTGAAATCTAGAAGGCATAGAAAATTTCTGTTGACGTCATCAAACCCAGGACGGTCAAAAACATAAAGTTACCAAGTTTAAATGAAATAGCGTCAATGGTAGGGAAGATAATAATATTTTTCTAAAATCACATATTTCAGTTTTTTTGTAATAAATCAAAAACGAATCAAAATATCCAGGATTTCTCTTCAGATTCTCAACCGCCATAAAAATGTGCAACTTTTCTCTAATTTAACCGACCTTGTATCTCTTACCGTTTCCAAGATAGCAATGGTGAGCATCGAAAAAAGCACCACCCTGTATACCTATAAAAATAGATATAGCAAGTAATATCTCATTTAAAGAGAGAATAAAGCACATTTAACTATTTCATAGCCAAATTCGCGGCCTATAAAAAAATGAAAATAAGGATAATACATCGAAAATGGTAGGTGATAAAAAAAAGTAAAATAATGGGTAGTTCACACGGTGACTTTTAAAGTCACCGTGTGAACTACCCAAATTAAAAGTCGCGACTTTAAAATAAAAATGGCCGCTCTTGTAATTGCAGCATCGAGTATTGTAGAGCAATTAATTATTTTGAAGTTGCTATTTGTTGATAATGTTCTAAAATCGTTGAAACATCTATTGGGGACATGATAAATTGGAAATCGATGACAAACAAATGTATATTATGTTAGGTTAACCTAACTTATTTGTCTGCTATGTCAAAATATAAAAATATGGTAGGCTTACGTCAAATGTCGAACTGTCAAATCGAAGTCGCGACTTTAACGCGACTTTAAAAAGTCGCGACTTTTTAGTTCACACGGTGACTTTTAAAGTCGCGACTTTTAAAATCGCGACTTTAAAAGTCACCGTGTGAACTACCCATAACAGTTAGATTTTACATTAAAAAATACACTAAGAAAGTGCTAATAAAATTGATCTAATAAATAAAACAAAGAAGTTATGAGAGAAAAAAGAAATTCATTACCTACTACACTAAAACATCGAAAAATTGATTATCTACACCAACTATTGGGAATCAAATATGTTATAAATTGATATACCTCGGGTTATTGTGGTTTCATGATAATTTACGGTCGTAAATACAATATTGAACGGATCAGTCAGTTTTATAATTATTTTAATATTTTTTTGGTACAGTTCTGCGATTTCATTGTTTTATTATAAAGATCTCCTATAATGTGTTGTTTATTTATACAATGTTGTGATTGTCAAGCATTATAGTGAAGAGGGCCAAACAATTAACACCAAATGTAGTGCAATTAATTTTTTACATAAAAGTTTGAAAAAATCAATACATTATACCTACATAAATAGGCTCGATTATACAAGTAACAGCTTGTATTAACATACACGTTTACCCTAAAAAAATCAGTACTTTTGGCGCTGATATTGACTAGTTTAAGGAATTAACATGTGAATTATCACTATGTGTTCCTTTTTGGGCCTTAGATTGTTATCAATTACTATCGTAGAAGCGTGTTTGTAAATAATATAGTAAAATAAAAAAATAATTTAATTAGAAATAGTTTACTAACAATAATAATCTAGCGCATAAGGTATGGGTTTTAATTGTTTCTTTCAATTATCATATAAATGTAGAAATAACTGGCAATTACTTGCCTGATTTACCTGATTAAATTTATAGTTAATGCTGTGCTATGATTAGGAATATCTAAAGTACGCCTTAATTACTTTTGTATTCAACAATTTATGTTTTTTTTGCGGCAGATATAACAAAAATTTTATTTCTAACGTCCTTGGCGTAATGTTTTGCACGATATATTTAAATGCTGTTTTTTGCCACTTATTATAATTTTATCGTATTTCAAAATGCAGAAAAACTTTTTACGCGACTATATATGGTAGACCTTTGCTATAAATGCGTTATTTTAAAAGTTATCACTCGATGTGCGACATGTCTTCGTTAATATTTTTATTTGCTTCTGTATTGATGTCAATCAATCAATATGAAGTTACAGCACAGTTTCTATTCAGCTGTCCCACTAGACCACCAGCAGGTCTACATTGTTTTGGGACGTGTCCTAGAATTCCTTGTAGGTTTACCTATCGATGCTGCAACACGACTTGCGGGGGATCTTACTGTTACAATCCATTGGTATGTCAAATTTTATTTAAATAAGATAAAGTTCCTGAATACAAATGGAGGTCAAATTATTTTAGTGGGGTAGTTACCAGACCAGATTAATAACAACACCTCAAACAACCACAACTACGCGGTTAACAACAGCGAGTTTAACAACAACGCCTTCAACAACAAGTCCATCAACATCAACACTACAAATATCAAAATATTCAACATTAACACCTACAATACAAACGACAACTGCAACATTAAGAACAACAGAAATTACTCTAGTGCCACCTAAACCATCACTACCACCAATACCATGGCTACCACCAATAACATGGCTCCCACCGATACCACCAGAACCACCAACACCATGGTTACCAACAATACCACCACTACCGCCAATACCACAAATACCAATTATAAATGTATCTACCACAAATCCAGCAACTTTACCATCAGCACCAAGTCTTCCGACGCTGCCTTCAATACCACCTATTGACCTCTCGAGTATAAATCCACCGACTCTACCGTCACTACCCACTCTGCCGACGCTGCCTTCAATACCACCTATTGACCTCTCGAGTATAAATCCACCGACTCTACCGTCACTACCCACTCTGCCGACGCTGCCTTCAATACCACCTATTGACATCTCGAGTATAAATCCACCGACTCTACCGTCACTACCC
The DNA here is from genome assembly GCA_947652605.1 of Elmis aenea. Lineage (NCBI taxonomy): Eukaryota > Metazoa > Arthropoda > Insecta > Coleoptera > Elmidae > Elmis > Elmis aenea. Next base: position 22,995,902 of record OX393580.1, read on the forward strand.
ACTCTGCCGACGCTGCCTTCAATACCACCTATTAACCTCTCGAGTATAAATCCACCGACTCTACCGTCACTACCCACTCTGCCGACGCTGCCTTCAATACCACCTATTGACCTCTCGAGTATAAATCCACCGACTCTACCGTCACTATCCACTCTGCCGACGCTGCCTTCAATACCACCTATTGACGTCTCGAGTGTAAATCCACCGACTGTACCGTCACTACCCACTCTGCCGACGCTGCCTTCAATACCACCTATTGACCTCTCGAGTATAAATCCACCGACTCTACCGTCACTACCCACTCTGCCGACGCTGCCTTCAATACCACCTATTGACCTCTCGAGTATAAATCCACCGACTCTACCGTCACTACCCACTCTGCCGACGCTGCCTTCAATACCACCTATTGACCTCTCGAGTATAAATCCACCGACTCTACCGTCACTACCCACTCTGCCGACGCTGCCTTCAATACCACCTATTGACCTCTCGAGTATAAATCCACCGACTCTACCGTCACTACCCACTCTGCCGACGCTGCCTTCAATACCACCTATTGACCTCTCGAGTATAAATCCACCGACTCTATCGTCACTACCCACTCTGCCGACGCTGCCTTTAATACCACCTATTGACCTCTCGAGTATAAATCCACCGACTGTACCGTCACTACCCACTCTGCCGACGCTGCCTTCAATACCACCTATTGACCTCTCGAGTATAGATCCACCGACTCTACCGTCACTACCCACTCTGCCGACGCTGCCTTCAATACCACCTATTGACCTCTCGAGTATAAATCCACCGACTCTACCGTCACTACCCACTCTGCCGACGCTGCCTTCAATACCACCTATTGACCTTTCGAGTATAAATCCACCGACTCTACCGTCACTACCCACTCTGCCGACGCTGCCTTCAATACCACCTATTGACATCTCGAGTATAAATCCACCGACTCTACCGTCACTACCCACTCTGCCGACGCTGCCTTCAATACCACCTATTAACCTCTCGAGTATAAATCCACCGACTCTACCGTCACTACCCACTCTGCCGACGCTGCCTTCAATACCACCTATTGACCTCTCGAGTATAAATCCACCCACTCTACCGTCACTACCCACTCTGCCGACGCTGCCTTCAATACCACCTATTGACCTCTCGAGTATAAATCCACCGACTCTACCGTCACTACCCACTCTGCCGACGCTGCCTTCAATACCACCTATTGACCTCTCGAGTATAAATCCACCGACTCTACCGTCACTACCCACTCTGCCGACGCTGCCTTCAATACCACCTATTGACCTCTCGAGTATAAATCCACCGACTCTACCGTCACTATCCACTCTGCCGACGCTGCCTTCAATACCACCTATTGACGTCTCGAGTGAAAATCCACCGACTGTACCGTCACTACCCACTCTGCCGACGCTGCCTTCAATACCACCTATTGACCTCTCAAGTATAAATCCACCGACTCTACCGTCACTACCCACTCTGCCGACGCTGCCTTCAATACCACCTATTGACCTCTCGAGTATAAATCCACCGACTCTACCGTCACTACCCACTCTGCCGACGCTGCCTTCAATACCACCTATTGACCTCTCGAGTATAAATCCACCCACTCTACCGTCACTACCCACTCTGCCGACGCTGCCTTCAATACCACCTATTGACCTCTCGAGTATAAATCCACCGACTCTACCGTCACTACCCACTCTGCCGACGCTGCCTTCAATACCACCTATTGACCTCTCGAGTATAAATCCACCGACTCTACCGTCACTACCCACTCTGCCGACGCTGCCTTCAATACCACCTATTGACCTATCGAGTATAAATCCACCGACTCTACCGTCACTACCCACTCTGCCGACGCTGCCTTCAATACCACCTATTGACCTCTCGAGTATAAAACCACCGACTCTACCGTCACTACCTACTCTGCCGACGCTGCCTTCAATACCACCTATTGACCTCTCGAGTATAAATCCACCGACTCTACCGTCACTACCCACTCTGCCGACGCTGCCTTCAATACCATCTATTGACGTCTCGAGTGTAAATCCACCGACTGTACCGTCACTACCCACTCTGCCGACGCTGCCTTCAATACCACCTATTAACCTCTCGAGTATAAATCCACCGACTCTACCGTCACTACCCACTCTGCCGACGCTGCCTTCAATACCACCTATTGACCTCTCGAGTATAAATCCACCGACTCTACCGTCACTACCCACTCTGCCGACGCTGCCTTCAATACCACCTATTGACCTCTCGAGTATAAATCCACCGACTCTACCGTCACTACCCACTCTGCCGACGCTGCCTTCAATACCACCTATTGACCTCTCGAGTATAAATCCACCGACTCTACCGTCACTACCCACTCTGCCGACGCTGCCTTCAATACCACCTATTGACGTCTCGAGTGTAAATCCACCGACTCTACCGTCACTACCCACTCTGCCGACGCTGCCTTCAATACCACCTATTGACCTCTCGAGTATAAATCCACCGACTCTACCGTCACTACCCACTCTGCCGACGCTGCCTTCAATACCACCTATTGACCTCTCGAGTATAAATCCACCGACTCTACCGTCACTGACCACTCTGCCAACGCTGCCTTCAATACCACCTATTGACCTTTCGAGTATAAATCCACCGACTCTACCGTCACTATCCACTCTGCCGACGCTGCCTTCAATACCACCTATTGACCTCTCGAGTATAAATCCACCGACTCTACCGTCACTACCCACTCTGCCGACGCTGCCTTCAATACCACCTATTGACCTCTCGAGTATAAATTCACCGACTCTACCGTCACTACCCACTCTGCCGACGCTGCCTTCAATACCACCTATTGACCTCTCGAGTATAAATCCACCGACTCTACCGTCACTACCCACTCTGCCGACGCTGCCTTCAATACCACCTATTGACCTCTCGAGTATAAATCCACCGACTCTACCGTCACTACCCACTCTGCCGACGCTGCCTTCAATACCACCTATTGACCTCTCGAGTATAAATCCACCGACTCCACCGTCACTACCCACTCTGCCGACGCTGCCTTCAATACCACCTATTGACCTCTCGAGTATAAATCAACCGACTCTACCGTCACTACCCACTCTGCCGACGCTGCCTTCAATACCACCTATTGACCTCTCGAGTATAAATCCACCGACTCTACCGTCACTACCCACTCTGCCGACGCTGCCTTCAATACCACCTATTGACGTCTCGAGTGTAAATCTACCGACTCTACCGTCACTACCCACTCTGCCGACGCTGCCTTCAATACCACCTATTGACCTCTCGAGTATAAATCCACCGACTCTACCGTCACTACCCACTCTGCCGACGCTGCCTTCAATACCACCTATTGACCTCTCGAGTATAAATCCACCGACTCTACCGTCACTACCCACTCTGCCGACGCTGCCTTCAATACCACCTATTGACCTCTCGAGTATAAATCCACCGACTCTACCGTCACTACCCACTCTGCCGACGCTGCCTTTAATACCACCTATTGACCTCTCGAGTATAAATCCACCGACTCTACCGTCACTACCCACTCTGCCGACGCTGCCTTCAATACCACCTATTGACGTCTCGAGTGTAAATCCACCGACTCTACCGTCACTACCCACTCTGCCGACGCTGCCTTCAATACCACCTATTGACCTCTCGAGTATAAATCCACCGACTCTACCGTCACTACCCACTCTGCCGACGCTGCCTTCAATACCACCTATTGACCTCTCGAGTATAAATCAACCGACTCTACCGTCACTACCCACTCTGCCGACGCTGCCTTCAATACCACCTATTGACCTCTCGAGTTTAAATCCACCGACTCTACCGTCACTACCCACTCTGCCGACGCTGCCTTCAATACCACCAATTGACCTCTCGAGTATAAATCCACCGACTCTACCGTCACTACCCACTCTGCCGACGCTGCCTTCAATACCACCTATTGACCTCTCGAGTATAAATCCACCGACTCTACCGTCACTACCCACTCTGCCGACGCTGCCTTCAATACCACCTATTGACCTCTCGAGTATAAATCCACCGACTCTACCGTCACTACCCACTCTGCCGACGCTGCCTTCAATACCACCTATTGACCTCTCGAGTATAAATCCACCGACTGTACCGTCACTACCCACTCTGCCGACGCTGCCTTCAATACCACCTATTGACCTCTCGAGTATAAATCCACCGACTCTACCGTCACTACCCACTCTGCCGACGCTGCCTTCAATACCACCTATTGACCTCTCGAGTATAAATCCACCGACTTTACCGTCACTACCCACTCCGCCGACGCTGCCTTCAATACCACCTATTGACCTCTCGAGTATAAATCCACCGACTCTACCGTCACTACCCACTCTGCCGACGCTACCTTCAATACCACCTATTGACCTCTCGAGTATAAATCCACCGACTCTACCGTCACTACCCACTCTGCCGACGCTGCCTTTAATACCACCTATTGACCTCTCGAGTATAAATCCACCGACTCTACCGTCACTACCCACTCTGCCGACGCTGCCTTCAATACCACCTATTGACGTCTCGAGTGTAAATCCACCGACTCTACCGTCACTACCCACTCTGCCGACGCTGCCTTCAATACCACCTATTGACCTCTCGAGTATAGATCCACCGACTCTACCGTCACTACCCACTCTGCCAACGCTGCCTTCAATACCACCTATTGACCTCTCGAGTATAAATCCACCGACTCTACCGTCACTACCCACTCTGCCGACGCTGCCTTCAATACCACCTATTGACGTCTCGAGTATAAATCCACCGACTCTACCGTCACTACCTACTCTGCCGACGCTGCCTTCAATACCACCTATTGACCTCTCGAGTATAAATCCACCGACTCTACCGTCACTACCCACTCTGCCGACGCTGCCTTCAATACCACCTATTGACCTCTCGAGTATAAATCCACCGACTCTACCGTCACTACCCACTCTGCCGACGCTGCCTTCAATACCACCTATTGACGTCTCGAGTGTAAATCCACCGACTCTACCGTCACTACCCACTCTGCCGACGCTGCCTTCAATACCACCTATTGACCTCTCGAGTATAGATCCACCGACTCTACCGTCACTACCCACTCTGCCAACGCTGCCTTCAATACCACCTATTGACCTCTCGAGTATAAATCCACCGACTCTACCGTCACTACCCACTCTGCCGACGCTGCCTTCAATACCACCTATTGACCTCTCGAGTATAAATCCACCGACTCTACCGTCACTACCCACTCTGCCGACGCTGCCTTCAATACCACCTATTGACCTCTCTAGTATAAATATACCGACTCTACCGTCACTACCCACTCTGCCGACGCTGCCTTCAATACCACCTATTGACCTCTCGAGTATAAATCCACCGACTCTATCGTCACTACCCACTCTGCCGACGCTGCCTTCAATACCACCTATTGACCTCTCGAGTATAAATCCACCGACTCTACCGTCACTACTGCCGACGCTGCCTTCAATACCACCTATTGACCTCTCGAGTATAAATCCACCGACTCTACCGTCACTACCCACTCTGCCGACGCTGCCTTTAATACCACCTATTGACCTCTCGAGTATAAATCTACCGACTCTACCGTCACTACCCACTCTGCCGACGCTGCCTTCAATACCACCTATTGACCTCTCGAGTATAAATCCACCGACTCTACCGTCACTACCCACTCTGCCGACGCTGCCTTCAATACCACCTATTGACCTCTCGAGTATAAATCCACCGACTCTACCGTCACTACCCACTCTGCCGACGCTGCCTTCAATACCACCTATTGACCTCTCGAGTATAAATCCACCGACTCTACCGTCACTACCCACTCTGCCGACGCTGCCTTCAATACCACCTATTGACCTCTCGAGTATAAATCCACCGACTCTACCGTCACTACGCACTCTGCCGACGCTGCCTTCAATACCACCTATTGACCTCTCGAGTATAAATTCAGCGACTCTACCGTCACTGATCACTCTGCCGACGCTGCCTTCAATACCACCTATTGACCTCTCGAGTATAAATCCACCGACTCTACCGTCACTGACCACTCTGCCGACGCTGCCTTCAATACCACCTATTGACCTCTCGAGTATAAATCCACCGATTCTACCGTCACTACCCACTCTGCCGACGCTGCCTTCAATACCACCTATTGACCTCTCGAGTATAAATCCACCGACTCTACCGTCACTACCCACTCTGCCGACGCTGCCTTCAATACCACCTATTGACGTCTCGAGTGTAAATCCACCGACTCTACCGTCACTACCCACTCTGCCGACGCTGCCTTCAATACCACCTATTGACCTCTCGAGTATAAATCCACCGACTCTACCGTCACTACCCACTCTGCCGACGCTGCCTTCAATACCACCTATTGACCTCTCGAGTATAAATCCACCGACTCTACCGTCACTACCCACTCTGCCGACGCTGCCTTCAATACCACCTATTGACCTCTCGAGTATAAATCCACCGACTCTACCGTCACTACCCACTCTGCCGACGCTGCCTTCAATACCACCTATTAACCTCTCGAGTTTAAATCCACCGACTCTACCGTCACTACCCACTCTGCCGACGCTGCCTTCAATACCACCTATTGACCTCTCGAGTATAAATCCACCGACTCTACCGTCACTACCCACTCTGCCGACGCTGCCTTCAATACCACCTATTGACCTCTCGAGTATAAATCCACCGACTCTACCGTCATTACCCACTCTGCCGACGCTGCCTTCAATACCACCTATTGACCTCTCGAGTATAAATCCACCGACTCTACCGTCACTACCCACTCTGCCGACGCTGCCTTCAATACCACCTATTGACCTCTCTAGTATAAATCCACCCTCTACCGTCACTACCCACTCTGCCGACGCTGCCTTCAATACCACCTATTGACCTCTCGAGTATAAATCCACCGACTTTACCGTCACTACCCACTCTGCCGACGCTGCCTTCAATACCACCTATTGACCTCTCGAGTATAAATCCACCGACTCTACCGTCACTACCCACTCTGCCGACGCTGCCTTCAATACCACCTATTGACCTCTCGAGTTTAAATCCACCGACTCTACCGTCACTACCCACTCTGCCGACGCTGCCTTCAATACCACCTATTGACCTCTCGAGTATAAATCCACCGACTACCGTCACTACCCACTCTGCCGACGCTGCCTTCAATACCACCTATTGACCTCTCGAGTATAAATTCACCCTCTACCGTCACTACACACTCTGCCGACGCTGTCTTTAATACCACCTATTGACCTCTCGAGTATAAATCCACCGACTACCGTCACTACCCACTCTGCCGACGCTGCCTTCAATACCACCTATTGACCTCTCGAGTATAAATTCACCGACTCTACCGTCACTACACACTCTGCCGACGCTGTCTTTAATACCACCTATTGACCTCTCGAGTATTAATCCACCGACTACCGTCACTACCCACTCTGCCGACGCTGCCTTCAATACCACCTATTGACCTCTTGAGTATAAATCCACCGACTTTACCGTCACTACCCACTCTGCCGACGCTGCCTTCAATACCACCTATTGACCTCTTAACTGTAGATCTACCTGTTAATTATTCAACGACACTACTTACAACATTATCCATAATACCATCAGCATCTTACGATGCGTCTATTTCACCATGCTTTCCATTTGTAACACCAAATCCCACTATATTAGTATCTTTCAAAAGGTTTAATTCACAATTAATAACAGCACCCTAACCTTTGTTACTACCTATAAAACTTCTACTTTACAATTAGTAAATGTTACCATTGTTTAACTTTATCTATTTTAGTTTTTAACTGTATTTCAATCAATTGCAACTGTGTCCTTACTGCTTCTAACAAAACCCAAAATTATTACCTTATACGTTTTTACGGTATGTCAGCTATCTATACTGTTTACTATCTATATTATACTTTTAATTATGTTTAAATACATAACTAACAGCAGTTGCTGAAGTATTGATATCTCAATCTTTCAATCTTAATCGGAGTTCTTTTAAACAATCTAAACATTACCAGTGCTTTCTGTTTAACTCTTAACTATAAAACAGAACTTACATTGAGATCAGATACACCAACAGATACAGAAAAACCAACAACAGAAGAACAAGTGCGTTTAAATTAAACTTTAATGTATTATATATTGTTATCAGAGAAAATAAATTGAGTGCACTATTATACATTTAAGTATTTTATTAATTTAATTCATTAAATGACAGATGTCAATGAGATGTAATTAAAATTATATCAATATTGCTTACCACACACACAAAATTTTTCATTTCTCCAAAAATTCTACTGTTTTCTTGTGTTGTAAACTGAATTTCTAATCAGTACTTCTGCTTTTTATACAAATAAATCTCATTAACATATTTCATTATACATAGCAATAATCCTACACTGAATAAAGTGCTTTGGAATCCAACCAAACATATGGAGAACAATTAATACTCTAATAATAGATGTAATGTTTACAATATAGTAACAGATTGTCATTTGCAGAAATGTTTGTAATGCATTGGGAAAAAACGTGCATTTTTGCGCGTTAGAAATGTGCTATTTTCATAAATATAAGAAAAACTAGATGGTTTTTATTTATTGGTAAATAGTGCATGGTAGAAGACAATCATTTGTTATATTTTAATACTTAAAATAATTTTTTTTATAGGAAAAGAATTTTTTTTTTAAATAATTTTTTAGTTTATTGAAAATGCAGCTTAAAGATAAAAATAGAATTTTATTTGACATTTGGAACAAATTTTCGCGAGTTTTTCAAAGTCTTATATATTAGTTCTATTAAATTTTTTGTAGTGTCGAAAATTACCATAAAAACCGCAATAAGTCAAAATATATTAACTTGGACAAAATTGCATAATATAGCTTCATAATTTTTTAAAGATAATTAAAGTATTAAAAAGAAAATATAAAAATATAAAGGGTTCCGTTTGAAAATATTGGATGGACAATAGATTCCTTAACACTTTCCACTACCTACATTTTTAAAATATTATTCAGGGCGTTTTTTACATCTGGCCAAACTTGTAAAATTTCAAACATGGATAACTTATTTTTTAAACAATATTTCACGCTATATTTTTTTACGCAGTCTTATAGAAAATTGAATTGTCTTTTTAAAACATCAAGGCTGAAACATTTCTGTTATATTTTTCTCCAAGTTTGGCAAAAGCCCCATATTTTTTAAGTTTCTATCCAACGTACATAAATATGTGTGCGAAGGTTGTTTTCTCTCGGGATATGTTTCTGCATATCTTTGACTTGAAAAAATAGATTTTTTTAAATGAATTAAAAATTTGCAGATAATCGCTTTCTATTTTGTTATTAAAGTTCATTTTTATGAATTTATTAATGTGACAAGTAATAGGCTTTCAAAACTTTTAGCTTGTTGATTATTTGCCATAGAAATGATATAAACTACAACGACCGGCCTACCTGATTTATAGTGATTGTGTTTAAAATGCATTTTTTTTCAAATTTGACAATGAATGAATAAGTAAAATACCATGTGTGAAACATCAATGAATTCAGAAAAATAAATGCTATTTGATTATGTAAATAGCAAAAATTGCTCCCATAAGAAAAACTAAAGTTGGTTATCATAAAACAAAAACGAATCAATCTGGGAAAAATTTGTGACCACCATGAGTCGGCTTAAAAAGTTGCTTCGGCAATGTTTTTATACATTTAAAATATTTCAAACTCTAAAGGAGTTATAGGCGATTTTCAAAAATCGTAATTCCGGTTATTCCTAATTTCCTCGGATAGCGTTTGAGATATTTTCAATTTCTCTTTGGAATATTATTGAGCACGAAATTTAACAACTTTGTCAAATTTGAACCTATACTCTAGCTATTATCATGAGCAAGATCCCCATGCTTAAATTCGAATTTTTATCACCCTGTATGTTATTAATGTTTATGTTTTATTTGCGTTTAAAGTTAATATAAGTTTTTTTTAATATCTTTTTTGATTTATAATATTCATGGAAACATTTAGTGAATTTACACTTCAATTCATTCTTTTGTTTTTAAGATAATTACATCAGGATCTAATTTAATTCAAAAGCATAGATTTTTAATACTAAAACAAATTTGAAACAGCACTTGCTATATTTTTATATTTTTAGATAAAGATCGTGTGTACAATTTAAAGTAATCGAGTTGTGTTTTTGCACATTACGGGTGTTATACTCAGTGGTGAGCTATGAAATTTTTAACAAAGGGCTCGCTCATAGTTAAATAAAAACAAAAAAATTGTGTTAATTATATGTTAAAAAAAAATGGCATTTTAAATTCAAACGTGAATAATCGAGTGATTGTACATAATTCAAAAAATTCTATTGTGCGACGGGTTATTCTAAATTTAATCGTCATTGCTTGATAGGCATGACTTCGTCGCTTTACAAATGTATGTAATGACAATCATTTTAAGATATATTTTTTCTTGAGAAAATGTTTAACAAGGAGAACAAGGGGCTCGCAAATTAAGGAATAATTTAACAATAGGCTCGCGCGAGCCCCCGCGAGCCCCCTACAGCTCACCACTGGTTATACTAAATAAAATGGTTAAATGTTAATGTGTTTAATGATTTGGAAAATTTAATTTGGCGGCGGTTCGCCAGCCCAAGATATGCTGTCCGTGAGCGTCAAAACCCATCGTCGTCGTTTATAATTTAGTGGAGACGTAAAGATTGTTATTATATTGTTAGAGGTTAGAGGGTTGTAGTGACTTAAAAAAAAATTAAGTTCCTCCATTTTTTGACGAAAAAAAACCCCTGTAAAACCGGTTTTAAGCGTTATAAATTTCGGTTCATGAAAAAGAAAAAGACATTTTATGGGTGGGAACGTAAAGAACGAAAACGATATATTTCGTAGTCGTTCCGAACAGAAACCAACGATTTTTTTTTCGTTTTTAGTCCCTGCTTATTTGTGTTTGAAGTTTAGCCAATTGGATCAAACATAAGAAACACCCTGTGTATTATTTTGATATTTTAAGTGGTCAGCAATCACTAAGACATTATTTTTAACTAAAAAATTAAAGCAATTCGTTTTGACATTACTACTTTGCGAAATATTAATATTGTTTTAGACTTGTTTAGGCTTGTTCCTGTGAATATTTTCATAAATACTTAAATAACTCAAAAAATATTAATTGAAGATACAAAACACCCTTAATGTTTTTGAAAGAGAATTTAATTTTGCATCTAAAAATACCAAAATATACGGGTGTTTCGTTTAATAAAAAACATGTTTTGTTTTGGTGGGCAGAAACGACACACTGTGTATAATTAAAAACGATTTTAGGTTTTGTAGTAGACTACAAACAACTTTTAATTTTTTTTTAAATTTGTGCTTATACTTATAACAGAGCTATAGAATAATTAGTCTTGGCTGGGACACCCTGTATAACGTATAATATCCTATTTTACGTTTTTAATAAATATTTTGCAATTATCACCACAGCCGTATCTCTTAAAATAAGAAATTTATAGAGCTAGGGAGTTTTTGTTTTTACTATATTGTTAAAACTAATGAACATGCTTGTTAAGCATAGCTATTTTACTTTATTCAAAACAAAATCAATTTATCTTGTCTTGTCTTTGAGTGACAGGCCGGCTACGTGACTCGCAATATCACAATGGAATGTGCGCAAATTACTTAATTACTCATTTAGTAAACTTATTGAAAAACAATAGACAAGGAGTAAAAGTATGCAGACCAATAAATATATAATTCAGTTTTATTCCATGAAAATCATTAAGTCTCGTATCGCTTCCGAAAGCCGCAGGCTTCGTTAAGAGTAATTGACATGGAAGACTACACCGAAGATAAAGGCAATGGAAAAGTTGGTGATAGAACGAATTCCAAGTAAACAAGGAAATAGTTTAAAAATTATCAAGATTTAAAAAGCAAAAACAAAACATTCCAGGTTAGGGTATCGCCAATAATTTTAATAAATGGATATGTTTACAAATAACAACAGTGCAGGACGTTTAAGATGAAGTGCAATGCATGGTAAACTTTTATGCTGTGCGAATCAGAGATATACGAGGGCTGTGTTTATTGCATCAAGAACATCAAAACTAAATGTTCTGCAGAGTTATACGTGCGACTGGCCATTTTCTTCGGAAAAATAGGGGAAAAACTGAAAAGTTGAATAATAAAGGTAATTTTTGTGATCGCGTTGGCTGTGAAGCCGTCAGAGACAAAATCTAGATTTTTCTATTTACCATTGCGGGCATCCTTTGCAAGTAAAATGGTGCAAAGGTTTTGAAAAAATCTTAAACGGTTCCGGAGAAAAACGCGGAAAACGAGGCTTTTGCAAAAGCGGTTTTCCCTATGTTAAACGCCTATGCAAGTCGATACAGATATACCACAACTTCTCAAATCATAACACTTATGCAGGGGTTTCGTTTTTGACGTTTTTCTCCGAAACCGTTCAAGATTTTTTCAAAAACTTTGCACCATTTTACTTGCAAAGCATGCGCGCATTGGTAAATAGAAAAAATTCGATTTTGTCTTTGACGGTTTCATGGCTAACGCGATCACAAAGATGACCTTTTTATACCAATTTTTCAGCTTGTCCCCTATTTTTTCGACGAAAATGGCCAGTGGCACGTATAACTCTGGGAAACATTTAGTTTTGATGTCCTTGATGCAATAAACACAGCCTTAATCAAATTTTAGCGACAACGTAATATCGTGACCCTCCCTTGTAAGTTAGTTATCACGTTTCATAGCTAACTTTGAATTATATTGATAATATGCGGTTTTTCTTGATTTTCCGAGTTATATATTTAAATAGATACGACAAGTGATATATCATTAGAAAAAAAAGCACATTTCACTATTGCAAAGTCAACTTCACCGTTTAACATGTTTCATGGCTAACTTAAAATAATATTAATAAAATTATTTTTTTTCTGATTTTTTAAGTTATGTGTATTTATAGGTTATAGATATGACATGTGATATATCGTTAGAAAGAGGGAAAAAAGGCACATTCAATTAATCCAAAGCAATCTTGACGGCCCATAAGAAAAAATGAAGTTAGGGGTAATAAAATAAAGATAAAAAAATCTAAGATAATAGTTACATTCTACATAAAAAAGTACCTTTCGAAGGTACAAATAAAATTAATTTAATGATTAAGACAAAAAAGTTATGAGAAAAAAAAGAAATTCAACATTTTTATATTTTTTGCTATAACATTTGAAGCACGAATAATTTTGTACTTTTAACAATTGATTGTGGCTCCTCTTATACTAAGGAATAATTCATCTAATTTAAACAAACCTGTAACTCTGATAATAAGCTAGATCTTGATGCTGTAAATGTAATCTGGGACACCCTGTATATATACAGGGTGGTGCTTTTTTAGATGCTTACCATTGCTATCTTGGAAACGGTAAGAGATACAAGGTCGGTTAAATTAGAGAAAAGTTGCACATTTTTATGGCTATTAAGAATCTGAAAAGAAATCCTGGATATTTTGATTCGTTTTTGATTTATTACAAAAAAACTGAAAAATGTGATTTTAGAAAAATATTATTATCTTCCCTACCATTGACGCTATTTCATTTAAACTTAGTAACTGTATGTTTTTGACCGTCCTGGGTTTGATGACGTCAACAGAAATTTTCTAAGCCTTCTAGATTTCAAGTTGCGATAGTCAACTTTTTTATTTCTTATGGCCGCCATATTGGATTTTTACACCATCAGACAGACAAAAAAATTAGCTTTTCAGATTGGTAACCAACATCCCTTTTTTCTTCCAAAAAACTTGTTGAAATTTGAAAATTTGTATAAATAATCTATAAAATCGAGAATGCTCTGAAAAACAATTGAAACTATGATATAAGTAAAAGAGCTACAGAACATTTTATTGGTCTAATGATAACGAAATTAAGATTGTTGGAAACATATTTAGAAGATATGTTAGGCGAATTGCCATTATTAACAGTTCAAAATCATCAGTAGTTTCAGCAAGAAGGAGCGGTCCTCACAACGCCCGCATTGTAAAAGGATATTAATTTAGATGTACCCTTTCAAAATTAATGACTTGGTACGTTTGGTCCTGTTCATTGGCCTCCGCGATCGCCATGTTTAACGCCTATGGATTACTCTTACATTGATGTTGTTTATGCAACCCTAACGGAAAATATTGAACTTCTTCGCCGTAAAATCAAAAATGCTTTCGACTTTATTTCGAGACAAACTATCCTAAAAGGCAGTGGAGGAAATGAATTTGAGGACTAACCACTACTTCATACATAACGGCGCGCACTTTAAACAATTTAAATAATTATTTATCTGGTGTTTTAAATTTATTGTCATTTCGTTATTTTATTAGACCTATAAAATGTTGTGTCACTTTTATTTATATTATAATTTCAATTGTTTTTAAGAACATTCTCGATTTTATAGATTATTTATACAAATTTTCAAATTTCAACAAGTGTTTCGAACGAAAAATGGTATGTTGGTTACCAACCTGAAAAGCTAATTTTTTTGTCTGTCTGATGGTGTAAAAATCCAATATGGCGGCCATAAGAAATAAAAAAGTTGACTATCGTAACTTGAAATCTAGAAGGCTTAGAAAATTTCTGTTGACGTCATCAAACCCAGGACGGTCAAAAACATACAGTTACTAAGTTTAAATGAAATAGCGTCAATGGTAGGGAAGATAATAATATTTTTCTAAAATCACATTTTTCAGTTTTTTTTGTAATAAATCAAAAACGAATCAAAATATCTAGGATTTCTTTTCAGATTCTTAATCGCCATAAAAATGTGCCACTTTTCTCTAATTTAACCGACCTTGTATCTCTTACCGTTTCCAAGATAGCAATGGTGAGCATCGAAAAAAGCACCACCCTGTATACCGGGTGTAAATAAAGTGTGGTACAAGGTACACCCCTTTTTTCTTTAGTTTTGATTTTAGTTAAATGAAATTTTAGACATATGATATGTGCAAAAAACCGGGCTTTTTGAGCACATGCACACATTTGTTTCACTTCCGGTTTTGCCGGAAATGACCCCAACTTTGTTATTTTAAACGGAACACCCTGTATATTTTTACATTTTTGGAAAGAGGAAGCGATTTTCGATACAATTGCACTATTTTGGTTAATTTTATAACCTCAAAAAATTCTTGAAACTAAATTTAGTTTTTTATTAAGGGTGCCGTGACCTGCATAAATTGATTTTTATTATGTCAACAATTGTCCAAAAAACGTTTTTGTAAATTTTAAATGACATTTAGGTTACTTTAATCGGCTTTGAAGGTTGCGAAATCGGTTTTTTGACAAAAAGTAATTTTTTTTAAATGGAACTATGGTGGTACAGGTGGTTACTTAAATGGAGCATCTTCTAACGAATCCATCGATACCAATAACTTGTATTAAGAGTCTGCTTCAAAAACTTTAAATTATTGTGAAGATTTATAAAGAGATCCTTTTAATCGCAGTACGCTGTGCATAACTACAACAAAACAAATGATCGTTGTTTTATGTTTAACTGCTATGGGTCAATCTAAACAGATGAATCTTCCTTAGGTGTAAGCACATTTTGCTGTGGTTACCATTGTTGCTCTTGAGATTCTGATTGTTATTAACAAAGGTAACCAAAGTAAAATTTGTTTACACCTAAGGAAGATTCATCTGTTTAGATTGACCCATAGTCATTTAATTAAAATGTCTAAAAATTTTGGTTATCATTGTTACATAAGATCAATTATTAATTTTCTTATTACTAACTCTCCCAGCAAAGTTTTAATTTTGCAAAAATGTTGCCTTTTTCAAAATAAAATTATAATTAAAAAGTATTGTCTTGGCAAATTGAACTATAATTAAAATTGAGGCTTGTTTTATTTTATTCATTTATGTTACATAAACAAGATAATTTAAAAATTACCTACTTTTTTTTATTAAGAATCTCTTGTAGGAGTGTTATACCATTTTCGAGACTCTCGTCTCAAACTCAGTAACGTTTCTAAAAGAGATTCTTCGTAAGTAAAGGGTTAGTAATTTTAATTCAAAATTATTTACATGACATGCAAAAGAAAATGATAGTGTTGTTTATGTTAATGAAAAATGTCCAAAATGGTCATGAGCACGAAAAAAGCAATTGCAACATTCACCGTGAGGATTTTCTTATAATAGTCATTGAATTTACGAAACATTTCGTACACGTCAGGTTTATCACGTAGTTCAGTTGTTATCTCGAAGGGCATCTGAAAATACATCTGATTTACATTAAAAACGTAAAACAAAATACAGAAGCGTTTAGTGGTAAGCTGGTAAGTCGATCTTATCTTACACGTGCGATGTTCAACTGTTCGCGCTCGACTGGATTTTATGCTGTCATAATTGTAAATTGTAATTAAAAAATGTAGTTTTGGGTTTTGAGTATACTGCAGTGGTTTGTTAATTGTTGCATCTTATTAGGTATGTCAACAATAACAATACCAGAAAATTGATCAGAAAGAAGCATGGGTCAATTATTATGAGGGGGATAGGCAGCATAATGACCCTTTCTGATGCTGGTATTAAAGGTATTAATATTTTACAGTTAGAAAGACAAAATTATTTAAATTAACAGTTGGTTTTGATAAGAAAAGTTTATGAAACTAAAACTCGACTAAAATAATTTTAGTCAATCTGTAAATCATTCTTATAATACAATAATGATTTATAACCCATTATTTTACTTAAAAATAAATCTTTTATATTATTAACATCTTTTTCATTAGCATAGCGAACAATACACGCACAGTTTATTTTTTTAACTACTCCAGCTGCGTCGTATATCATTCCATCCTTGCGTTTGGCCCACTTACATTTTTTTCGAACACATATTCGCATTGCATCATTACAGTATTACAGATCAACTATGTATTGGGTTAATGCATAAGTTCGTAGCGTTTTTAGTTTCCAAGGCAAGAGTGCTTTGTAAAGACATTTTTTGACGTAAATCAGCATCATTTTAATGCGATTGTTTTGTTGAATATATTAGGTAGGTATCTTAAATTTTTCAATTTGTATAAAGTTTGTGTTAAGTGTCGGCCAAACAAAATGGAGTGTCAAGTGTAGAAAAAAGAAAATATCCGACAAATTTTTTTGTTTGAGTTTAACCAAAAAAATGCATCTAAAGCGGCTAAAATCATTTGTGCCATTTATAGAAAGAACGCCATCGGGAAAAGTACGACACAAAAATCTTTTTTTTTTGTTTCAAAAAGGCTTATTTTAACATGATCGAATTTCCACATTCAGGAAGACCAATCGACTTTGAAGAGGTTTAAACGCTTCAATTCACGATAATACACATAGATTGGGAATTGGGCATTATGATGACTTATGAACCATTGTGCGACTTTTTTTTAATCCAGGGTTCAAAAATTGGGTTTATGGATTTTGGATACCACACGTTTTGAGCAAAAACAACAAAACCCAGCGTCTTATCATTCGTGATTCTCTGCTTGCTCGTCAGCAACATCGCCCGTTTTGTCTCAAATTCTCCGCCCAATTATTCTAATTTTGTTTCAACAGATTTTCATATTTTTCGCTAACTCCCCAACAATCTTTGAGGAATCTTTTTTACTAACGACGGTGCTCTTCAAATTGACGACGACTTTTTCACCTCCAAATAGTGCTTACAATACCAGGCCAAAACCCTAATACCGGTATTCGGTATTCAAAGTTTTTAATACCAGGATACCGATATTAACACCGGTAGGTATCATTATTAGAAAATTTACTTAATATTATTACTCTTATAACTTTCTTTCGTTTTTATCTTTAAACTGTTTTAAAATTACCGCTGTTTACCTTGATAACCTACTCGAAAATATTACGTTGCCCTAATAATTTACAATAAAATTGCGATATATCGAAAAATATTTGTTTTAGGTATGAAACATGGTCAATGTTTCTGAAAGACATTCAATTTTTTTACAAGACTATGTAAAAACAAATAGCATGTTGTATTTAAAAAATTGAGTTACCGATGTTTAAAGTTTCACGAGTTTGACCAAGCGTAAAAAACACCCTGTATAATATTTTAAAAATGTAGCTAGCGCAAAGTGTTAATTAATCTATGGCCAATCTAATTTTAAAACGAAATTCTACTGCCTTTTTAAATAACTTACATGTTAAAAAAAATGAAATTGCTGTATTGCCAAAATTTTCATGAAAATGTAAATTTTACGAAAAATATTGACTTTAGACCCATATAACCTTATACGTTTTTTAAAGTAAATTTTAAGAGGAATCCATAAATGTAAAAATATATTGAGCGTTCCATTTAAAATTTCAAAGTTTGTCAATTTCCGGTTGAACCGAAAGTCGTATTGCAACCCTAATATTTTTATCGAATCCGAAAAATACCATAACGCTCAGATGCAAAATTTCATTGTTATATTTGCAATAGTTTTCTAGATATTTGTTTGTTTTCATATTTTTGCGCAACCCTTTATAATATAATGAATGAATGAATCTGTAAGTATACAAAAATTGTATGTTTTAAATTAAACAACAAATAGATTAATATGACTAGTATTTTATAATTATTCATTCAATGTATTTTTTACGGCTACAAAAAATAGCATTAAACATTTATTTCTTTACAAGTAGATACAAGAAATGCAACAAAAATATAACAAATAATAAATTATATAAATATAACAAAATTAAGTATCTATTTTTTATGGGTAACTAATAAACCTAAAATTTTCCGTAAAACATTAATTTTCTTTATTAAAATACGCTCTCAAAAAGCACAAACAATCGATGGTTTCATCGTTAAGGGAGGACCAAATTTTTTTGCAGATTTGACCGGCCGTTGAAAATGCCCTCTTCGATTCCACACTAGTCGGTGCAATGGTCAATAAGTAATCGTATCCTTTTTTTAAATAGGTCCCTTTTGCCCAATTTTTTTAAAATACCTAATCTCATCTTTTATTTTTTGCTCAAATCCCATTATTTTTTAAATCGTAGGCACAGTAGTTGTAAGTAGGAGTGGGCGATATCCAAATTTCGATATCGAAATTATATCGATATATCGACATATCGACATATCGAAATTTCGATATAAAAGCGGCGCGAAGCTAAAAAAGTCGGTAAAAAAGTGAAAAAAGAGACTGGTGACCTAAAAAAAAAAAAGCTTCTCGCCCTTAAAATATCGATATATCGATATTTCGATATCAACCCACCCCTAGTTGTAAGTATCATCTCTATTGCCGCCTGCAGTTTCTCTTTAACACTTCACGGACATACATAGAGCTAGATTCTAAGATAGTTTTATTATAAGATGCCGATCAGGATACTTCTTGTGTATGTGTAAGTGATGTTTCTTGCTCTAAATTATCATGTGAAAGCCGTTTAGTTAAACATGTAACATTTTTCGTGAGCGTAACTTTAGATATACGTTGAAATAACATCTTTCTTTCATCTTGTGAGCCCCTTTGTAGGTACTGAAGTATGTGTGACAAATCTGTTTGTCGCTGTAAAATACGAAATTTAAAGCATCCAGTACTTCTAAAGCTATTGGATTAGGAAAGGGCCTTCATCATATATTTTAAAGTTGCCATGTGCCATGCATTCTGGGATCTGTTTACGTTTCTATTGATATAGACTTGTCTTACACACATCATGTGTGTTATGTGTTATATTGATGAGCCTCTTTCAAAACGTTTTCACTTTACATTATGTATATGTGTAAATTTTGATTTATTGGTCACCTTATGGGATATATTTAATTTTTAAGTGTATTAAATATTTTTATAAAATGTAATTTTTATAGGAATATGTTAACAACAAAATACCGGTATGTTTTACATCCATACTGGTTTTGAATATCGGACAAAATTCGTCCGGGATCCCGAATACCGGGATCCCTGAATCCCGGTATTGTAAACACTACCACAAAACCACCGGATTTCTTCAGGTGTGGAATCGGAAAACTGCCAGAACGTTTGAAGTTAATCGTAAACAGTGCAGGAGAATATATTATTGCCTAGTTTATGTAATATTGTTTATTTAAAAATTTAAATTAAAAAAAAAATGCAACGATTTTATACATTAACCTAATAGTTTGTGTTTCTAACAGTAAGAAGATTTCTATAAATTTCTAAATAATAAAAGTTTTTATTAGGAGTGCGGTAATGTTATCCTAAAGGACAAAACTACCCTAACTTACAGTACAAACAAAAAAATTAATGAATGAAACAATCAAAACGAACAATATTTTAAGATAGCCTTATGAAACACTGATTCAATATTCAATGCGAATATAAAAACAAGCACAATGTTGAAAAATCAACAGTGTTCACTTATTTAGGTGCACAGTTAACAGGCAGAACTGAGGAAAAGAAAGAAACGCAATGAAGTTTTATGATAGGGAAATGGATCGCTAAATTAAATCCTGCAAATGGAAAATTTGACAAGAATATCGTGTGTAAGAATTTATCGCAAAAATTGCACCATGAATGTGCAAAAATTGCGATTTTGGCCAAAGGCAGAGCTGAAAATGGGTTCTCATTACCAACATTCTGCCATAACCACGAAAGTGTGGCTATATCGTCATAGCAGTAAATAAAGTTTAAATCAATAAAATAGCTTAATTTTAAAAATTCCAGAAAATGCACATTAATTATTTTGGCATAAGGGGGACGATATAATATAGATAAAGTACCAACAGTCCTATATGGAATTGAGAATATTAAATAAAAGTACAGAGAATATGTTGGAAATATTTGTAATTGTCAACAAACTCATTAGGCTTTGATAATACATTTTTTATATCGAAATTTAATAGTTAATGTAAACAACTTTAGCGGAAAAATTGTATTTCTTTATTTTAATTTTAATTAGTGTCATTTTATATGACCTTAATAGAAACAATAAGTGTACGGAACTGATAGCAAAAAAATAATTGGCTTAAAAAAAGGAATGTTGCATCGAAACTGGCTTTCATTGCGCAGTTAAAATCTTTTTCGCAGACGTACGTAGGTTTGGAGTAGAATATTTAATTAACAGTTTTTCGATAATGTTTCCAGTGTAAATTGGATAAATGAAATGCATTTCTTTGACTATTCGAAAACTTTTGATCACTTGTTACGTTGTCATTTTTGGAATTATGTACACAATACTAATTTGTACTTGACCGATTACTATTTTTTTTACTATAGCTGTAAGTTTAGTACAATGTGCGTAAAAATGTATAGCAGGTGTTTATGGTCTAGTACGCATCACCTTGACCACAAAAGATCATCTTTTACCAGGCCACTAGACATCTATAACTGATCTTAACATCGGCACGCATATTTTTATACCATTGTTTGGAATTTCAGTTTGTTAACTAACATCCGCTAATGTTAGGCTCGACGGCCTAGTTCGATACCTTGCGAAATGGAAATTATGTAAAACCGATTGTTGAATACATTAAGTACATGAAACATTAAAGAATCTTTTACCTCTTGATACGCCCTTAAACAACGAGTTACATATGTCGGACGTGTGTTAAGCTACCATAAAACTAGAGAATTTTCAATCAACCTGAACAAGTAATAACGATAAATTGAAAAATAAATAAAACATTAAAAAGTTCATTTCTATCCCATCTATTATAAACAAAAATGGAAATTTTATAAAGAGCTTGAGGAACTTAAAAATGTTAAACAGTGCTTACATATATAAGTTTTATACTATGCTTTTAATATTGCAAATTTTGCACTTAGTATTGTGATCGAAATAAAACCAGAAAAAGTTAATTTTTTGACTCCTTCGCAGCGTTTTCTAAAGCCAGGTCCACATTTGTGAGCAAAAGTGAGAGCCGAGCCTAGCGCAATCCATCATTTTAGCGAGCCTGCTAAATACCAACACTTGGCTGACCGGTTTTGTTGCACTCGCGAACCTGTGGTCGTATTAAACTGTTAAGAGGCAGGCTCGCTGAAATGATGGATTGCGCTAGGTTCGGCTCTCACTTTTGCTCGCAAATGTGGACTCGGCTTTGGGTTTCTCGAATCGAAGCGACGTTTCGTCCCTTTAGCAAATTTGATACTCCTATTTCTTTACATTCCCTCCTTGAAATAAAGAATTGTGTAGCATCAACCAATAATTGGCATTTGCAATGCTGTGTTTATTTATATTTACATTATTTACCGTTGTAATTGCGATAATACGCAATGATCACGGATTACTCACTTGTTAAATATATCAACACTTTCTTAACTGTAAGAGTACGCTCGGGAACCTGATTATTTCTCTTGGGTGTTAACATTTCTGCAGCAGATGGGCTCGACTGCCCTAGAGATCTTCGGCCTACGCTTGCACATTATACACACATTACAAGTATATGTAAGCTCATTGAAGTAATTATTATTATTGTAAAAATATTTGCTCAGATATTAACGCGAATAGGTATATAAAGTTAATATATGCGAAGAATATGATTGCAGATGGTTATGGATGTTGTAAAAAAATATGGTCTAGACTTCGTCACAACTGTTATAATTAAAGGGGTTTTCCAGGCTTTCTAGGTTTTAAAATGGAACTCTGGCCAAACTGTCAAGGTATGCATTTTAGAGTATAACATGCATAGCACCCAAATATTTTGTGTAAAACTAACCTTATTTTTGTTGTCTGTAACCAGTGGCGGATCCAGGGGGGGGTAAATGGGGTAATTACCCCCCCCTAAGACTAAGATATTAAAAAAAATTAAGTTTTACAAATAGGTATTTTATTTCCTGCGTTGACGCTTTAGCTTGTAACAAAGTCAAGTGAAGATAGACATAAATGAATTTATAAATTCAATGGTCACTTATTGAAGTAAAGTATTTGAAAACGACGATCTAATGAAATTAAACCTTAAACTGAAATCGATTTTTGGACATTAGAATAGCAAAAGATATTCTAGTTAAACGAAAATGTACCTGTCAGTGCTTTTGAAACGTATAAAAAATGTACCGCCGAAATATACCCCACTTTAAAAATCATTTTGCAAATTTTATGCACTCTTCCTGTTAGCGTTGCCTTGGCAGAAAGGAGTTTTTCGTCTTTAAAAAAGTTAAAAGGGTGGTTACGATCTAATATGACATAACAACGTTTAACGGGATTGTCTTTATTTCATATTCATAAAGATATAGATGTCAACATAGGCAATATAATAAATACATTTGCAACCAAATGTAGAAAACTTAATTTCATTATATAAATTTTAAAAAGCCGGATCGTATATTTACTATCGCTTATAATTAAATAAAATACTTTTTGTTTTAATAGAATTCGTTTTAGTTCAATGTATTATTGCCTAAATTAAAACTGTACAGGGTGGTCCAAATTCGAGAGGATTACATGGGTATCTCGTATAATAGTCAATATAGAGAAACAGTTAAATTACCAAAAATGTGTAGTTTTTTAGGATAAACTAAGAACCGTTTTCAAAAATATTCTATCGTTTCCGGTTTTCGAGTTATTAAAGAAAAACTGTTTTTTTTTTGTTATATTTATAATGTGTCATATCTCCCTTATTGTTTTAAATATCGAAAAACTTTATGAAGATTATTTTTAGATATTTTTACGTAGAGTTTGATAGTACTAAAAAGTTATGACACAAACTCACTTTTTTTAAATGGAAGCTATAGTTGGCTATGCTATGACCTATTTAAATTCCTTTTTTTTCGCTGTCCAAATATATAAGGGTTTATGTATTTATATAATATATATTTTCAATAATACGCAAGTTATAAAGGTTTTTTAATATTTTTAAAGATGAGAAACAAAAAGTAGGCTGTAAAGAAAGATAATAAGAAAAACCGGAATTGATAGATATATTTGAGAACTGTTCTGAGTTTGTCCCAAAAACCTGCACATTTTTGGTAATTTCACCGTTTCTCTATCTTGACTATTTATTAAGCGAGATACCTTTGTAATCCAGTCGCATTTGGACCTCCCTATACCTATATTACAAAAATAGTCATATTTATTCTAAACTTCCTGTATACTTTTAGCTATTCGCCTGTTTTTCATTTTTGAAAAATTGATTATTACAATTATTAAGGGGCGAAGCAAAACAATTGCTGATTAAAGTTGAGAGAAAAAAAAACAGCGGAGGCCAATTAGCAAGGGCCCACTGAAAGTTTTAATTACCCCCCCTAAGATCCGCCCTTGTCTGTAACATTTATAAAATTAATTACGAATTGAGTTGGACTTACGTGTTGTGAAAATAAGTAAAGTTAATCTCAAAGATGAAAAAGAGCAAATTTTTGACAAAAGAGGGTTCTGGATTAAAATTTATACAAAAAAGGATGAAAGCAGTGTATGAGAAAGATTCGTCGACGGTTTATATAGGACAGAGGATTAATTCCAGATGACCCAAGGTCGAGAAGAACGCTGGACGTAAGAAAGGACGAAACGATAGGGGAAATTAAGAATCCAGTGTTGATTGATCGTCCAATAGAAGACTCAATTATCGCTAAGGAAGTTAATGTCTCTGAAACATCAGTTCTGAATATTTACACGGTGATTTGGGTATGAAAATAAATGCGCATTGGAAACGAAGACTGCTTACACCAAAGCAAAAATTTGCAGGAACAAAATTGCTCAATAAACTGCTTACAAAACGATGAATTTTAAACAACAGTGACAATGATAAGACCTCTCCTACAAAACTAGAGCCCATGCAGTTCAAGGCCGGTTTTACCATAAGGCGAGTCTAGGCCTAAGGTGTTTTTTATAAAATGTTTTCCGTTAACGTCTCGGAGCTACAACGGTAAAAGTAAGTTTTCATATATTTCTTAAATTTGGAGAAATATAGGAGAATTATATTTAATAAATGTTTTTTACTCATCTATTGAAAGATTTTCCATGGTAATGTTTTCAATCATCTCCTACCTTTGCAAGGGGCTGAAAAGTGCAACCCCTGTTGCTTTTTTGTCGGAACTTGTTGGAGGGTTAATTTTGCAATTCATTTTTTGTTTTAGTTAGAAACATGTTTTATTTCTTAATTGTTCCCGCAAAACATACAGTTTTTGAGTAAAAAATAAAATATGTGAACATGCACCACCAGTATGTACAAACCATGTTAACGACCAAAATGAATCATTTTATTTTAAAATATTTTATAGTGCATGTTTACTTCTTTTATTTTTTACTTAAAAACTGTAGGTTTGGGGGGAAAAAATAAAAAAAGATGGTAGGTTCTAAATAAATTAAGCTTTAAAAAAAATTGCAAAATTGCTACTCACCCTCCAAACAGTTCTGATAAAGAAACCAACAGTGGTCGCATTTTTCAGCTCCTTGTGAAGGTGGGAGATCATTGAAAATATTACTGTGCACCAGAACCTATCAAAAGTAATTTTTCTACACTACATTTGAGAAATAAACTTTACTTTCACCGTTACTCTTAATGGGGGTGTAATTCCGAAAGATGACGTTTTAGGAAAAATTTTATATGAAAGCCCCCCTTAAGTTTTGATAAGGAGTTACCTCCCGAAGGTTTTCGCATAATTTCAATATTTATGAATCACCCTGTATATAGGTAGAAACATACGTTCCTTTACACAATATTTGGGGCGCCCAATTTTATTTTTTCAGTGGGTTTATACAGGCTTCTCACCTCTAAAAGGGACAAAATTTGCAGGAAAAGTGATGGTTACAGTTTCCTAGGATACGAAAGAAGTTCTTTTGATTAAATATATGCGGAAGGGATCTACAATTAAACGAGAACTTAGTGGTAAAATTATTAAAAAAAATTAAATCGCTTTACAAGAGAAAAGGCTAAATTCTTTAGGGTAAAACAATTTGCTGCTTCACGACAATTGCAGAGTGCACAAGGCTCAAAATTTTTATAGGTACAGTATTCAGGATTCTGGTTTTTTGGACGTGGGCGTCCTCATTTTTCCTGACTTTTATTTATTTCCAAATCAAAAAAATCTTAAAGGAAAACTATTTGAATCTAGTTAAAAAATTAAAGTCACTGTGGAGAAGCATTTTACATACCTGCCAAAAACATTTTTTTAAATGAGATAAGTTGGTTGCAAAACCTCTTGAATAAATGTGTAGTTATCAATGAGAGTTACCTAGAAAATAAAATTTTGATCTAGCTCTGTATCGTTTTTTTCATGGCCCTCGGAGATTTTTACATTTTGGAACGTTATTGAAGTGCTTTACAATTACACGTCTGGTTTGGTACTTCAATTCAGCATCAACAAAATATCTCCATCGCAAATTAATTACTATTTACTTGCAGTTAAAGTTCACGATCATTTCACCATGAAACTTGAAACCGATTGTTCTCATTTGATTCTAATATATCGAAAGTAACTTAAACCCGCCAGGCCCACATTCAAATAAACCAACAATTTATCCAAGATTCCTCGACCTCCAAAACGTATATAACATCAACATTAATTAAGTTTCCCCTTTTTTTCTTAAAATACTCGCAAGGTCCGTTCTTAGGTTAAGCAAATTGAAACTGTGCAAGTGTTACAGTTACGTGTTTACAAACAATTGCCGCAGGCGAAGAAGATAACATTTAAATGTGTTTAACCTTCATAATCGGACAGATTTTAATATAAATCATAACTCAAGCGTAGTTAATAAAGTGTTGATAAATTGCGAATTATTTACAAAACTGACACGATACACAAGGGTAGAAACGTTGAAAATATGTACCTCCTGGCTAAGTAATCAATTCCTCAAATAATTGCTTTTGTTATGACCTCTCACGTTTTCTAAAACCTTGAAAATATTATGGGTTGTCATTTTGATGGGTTGGAATTTTAATGTGTAACATTATTATTGAGCAACGTTTGAAATAGTGACTTAGATATTTTTAGTGTGAATTTTGCTTTTGTGTTTGTGTCTTACGCAGTCATGTGAACTTAATTCAAATTAATCATTGACTTAAATAAATAATATATAATTATGTGCGAAGAATATCGTGTTAGGTTTTCTGGGACACTTACATTTGTATATATAAATATAAAACAGTTTTTATTAAACAATGTTAAATGCCAAAATTTATAACTGAATATTCTTGAGGGAATGTTTTTGTAAAGTTGTGCACACACACAGGTAGATCTATATACAGAGTGTACAAAAAGTAACGTCACGGATCAATATCTCGTCTTGTGGCAACTTTACAATAAAAAGTTTTGAATAAAAGTTGTTTGTGGTAATTTACTATACAGGGTGTAGACTCGGATCACGCAACATAGCGATTTCAATGGTAAAATTTTAAAAGTCGAATTCTTGCTCCGCTAATTATTTTAGAAAAAAAGTGCAGATACGTTTTTTGTAGAGAAAAAAATTCTGTATCCATAAATGTAATCAATATTACTTTTTCATTTTCCAATAACTGAAAATTATGTAAATTAAAAAACGCGTTTGGACAGAAATCTGTAGTGCCTTGGAATTATGGTATGACAACTGCTCAGCCTAATGTCACTTATACTGTCACTTTGACTCGAAATTCATTCTTAATTATCCTTTATATTTTATCAAACATTTATTTTACACAATTAGTTATGTTTTCATTGCAAGATATGATAAAAATGATAATTAAGAATAAACTTCAAACGTCAAAGTGGCAGTAAGTGTTAGTAAGATGGGCAGTTGTCGTAGCATAATTCCAAGGCACTACAGATTTTCGCGAAAACGCGTTTTTTAATTTGCTTATTTTTCTGTTTTTGGAAAACGAAAAAGTAATATTGATTACATTTATGGATACAGAATTTTTTTCTCTACAAAAAACGTATTTGCACTTTTTTTCTAAAATAATTAGCGGAGCAAGAATTCGACTTTTAAAATTTTACCATTGAAATTGCTATGTTGCGTGATCCGAGTCTACACCCTGTATAACCTAAAATTATTTTCAACTATACACAGCGTTTTGTTTTTGCGTACCGATACGTAACTTTGTTTTCTTAAATAGAACACCCTGTATATTTTTCCCTTTTTAGATGCAGAATGAAGTTGTCTTTCAAAATGTGTAAGGTTTCATCTGTCTAAAATCAATCGTTTTTGAGTTATTTAAGTTTTTATGAAAATTTTGACAGAAACAGGACTCTCATGAAATATTGAGATTTCACAACATAACAATTTCAGAACGAATTCCTTTGAAATTTTGTTCGACAATAGTATCATTGTGATTGCTGACTAGTTAAAATTTTAAAATAATACACAGCGTGTTTTTTGCGCTCGGTCCAATTGGTTAAATTTTAAACACGGATATGTCAATTTTTTTAAATGGAACCCCATATATATTTTTACATATTCTTAACGATAATTTAATTATCTTTAAAATTTGATAAAGGTCTATTATGTCTAAAATTAATATTTTCGAAGTTATTGCTGTTTTCAAGATAATTAATGGGCACAAACAAAATATTTAATAAAAATTAATTAGTCGGCTTTTGAAATATCTCGATAATGTTTTAAATGTCAAATAACGTTCTATTTTTATCTTTAAGCTATTTGTTTTCCTGATCATAAATTAGTTTAATAAAAAACAATACAATTGAAATTGTTTAATCTACATAAAAGAGGTGGATAGGAAGGGGAGGTACAATTGAATGGCCACCACGCTTTCCAGATTTGTCACCTTTGGACTACTTTTTGCGAGGATACCTCAAAAATAAGGTATAAAAAGCAAAATCAGAAAATTTATATGATCTTAGAAATCGAATAATAGTGACAACCGAACAGATTTCAGATGAGAAGTGGCCGAATGTCATATCAAATTTTTATAATAAGCTTGGGTACTATCAAACAGAAGAAGAAAGACAATTCGAACACCTTATTAAATAAAAAAAATCACATTTTTAATATTGTTTATTAAATTAAATAAATAAGGGTTTTCACCCTGCACTTTTTAATTGGGTAAACTTAGCAACATGCGGTTTTCACAATTCAATTTGTAATTTAATATAGTATCTATCAGTGGCGTGCGGTGACTTTTCAACCAGGGGATGTTGTCCAAAAAACGAACTATTTATTTTTTTTTTTATTAATTTTATTCTACGATCTTTTTTACAAAATTCGTCTATAGCAACATCATACAATCTTTTTTTATTTTTCATATTTAGCAATAATTTTTTTCCAATTGATATTAAAGCGAGAGCAGACAGTCTATCGTCATTTTGGCTGCTTCTGGTGAATGTTTTTATTCTTTTCATTGTTGAAAACGATCGTTCAGCCGATGCGCTCGTGGAAGGTATAGTGCAAATTAATGTATTAATTTAAATACTTCTGTCAAAACATCTTTTAGCTCATCTTTCACAATTAATTCTTTTATGCAATTTATAGATTTTAAATGAAAGTCGGGAGTCGAGTACACGTAAACTAATTGACTTTTTAACTTCATAAAATCAAAGTATTTTCCATAAGCTGGCTGAAGTGATTGTAATAGAAAATCCGGAAAATTCTTTTCATATTCTTTAAATTTTCAATCAAAAATTGCAATTATTATTAACTACAGTTTCATCCATATTATGGGTCGTATTAAATAATAAGCAAAATTATAAGTAGCGAAACAGTGCACTAAAAATAGAGTTAAGCTTATTTAAATAGAAGAAGCTTGATTTAAAGAAAGTAAACAAAAATCAATTTACAACGGAAATGATTATTTTTGCAGCGTGCGGTAATAACAATGGAGTGCGGCTGCCCTATCATATTAACACAGAGGAACCATGAGAGTAATCGCTTCCCGTAGCTGTTAAAGTAAGCCACAACACGGGCAATAGGCTATGGACTGCATCGCAGTACGCATGCGCCCAGAACGCAAATTTTGTATCCACAATCAGCATAGCTTCCCTCGGTCGGGCTCACAATCGTTAGTGCTGTGCATCGCACGCATTTCGTCAGCCGCTCGCTGGATGTAGATTATATAACGCAAATTTTCGAGCAGGCAAAACATCGTATATAATAAATAAAATTATCACGTAACAAAAAATAAAATCAAAGCGAAATAAAGCTACACGAAATTCAAATATGATACGGAAAAAAAATATTCTTGACGTGAATTTTAGGGGATGCGCCGCATCCAACGCATCCATGGACCGCACGCCGCTGGTATCTATCATAAAAATGATTTATTTACGAAAATAGTTCTAAATGAGCAACTACAAAATCGTATATTTTAATGAATATACGACTAATCGAAGTCATATTCCTAAAAATGTCCTGTTTATAAGAGCAGTTGATAGTTAATATTAATAATATTATTAGTTCTTTAATACTAGGGGTGCAATTTTAGGTATATTGCAAAAACTAATCATACAATATGTATTCTTAGAAGGTATGTATTTTCGTCGCATTGTACTAAAAAAGAAAACTCTTTTATGTTGATTAAACAATTTTGATTTTATTGGTTTTTATTAACCTAATTTATGATCGGGTAAACATCTAGCTTAAAGATGGAAATAGAACGTTATTCGACATTTAAAACAATTAATAGAAATATTTCCAAAGCCGACTAATTAATTTCTATTAAATATTTTGTTTGTGCCCATTAATTATCATGAAAACCGCAATAACTAGAGAAATATTAATTTTAGACATAATATACCTTTAACAAATTTTAAAGATGATTAAATTATCGTTAAAAATATGTAAAAATGTAAAGGTTGTTGGGTTGGTCCATTTAAAAAAATTGACTTATCCGTGTTTAAAATTTAACCAATTGGACCGAGCACAAAAAACACCCTGTGTATTATTTTAAAATTTTAACTAGTCAGCAATCACTATGATACTATTGTCGAACAAAGTTTCAAAGTAATTCTGTAATTGCGATGTTGTGAAATATCAATATTTTGTTAAGAGTCCTATTTCTGTCAAAATTTACATAAAAACTTAAATAACTCAAAAAAGATTGATTTTAGACAGATAAAACCCTATACATTTTGAAAGACAATTTAATTCTGCATCTAAAAAGTGCAAAATATACAGGGTGTTGTATTTAAGAAAACAAAGTGACGTATCATCGGTACGCAAAAACAAAACACTGGGTATAGTTGAAAATAATTTTAAGTTATGTAGTAAATTACCACAAACAACTTGTATTCAAAACTTTTTATTGTAAAGTTGCCACAAGACAAGATATTGATCCGTTACGTTACTTTTTGTACACTGTGTATTTGTTTCTTTTTTTTATTAAAATACAAACGATGTGTTCATTAAATAACTTTGCATATTTACTCAGTTTTATGTGAATTATATTAAATGAAAGTTATTTTTTTATTTAATATAGTATGTAATTGCTTTAAAATGTTTTGTTTTGTTATAATTTTACTGATTTATTTGTTAGTTTATATTTTGTTTATCTACTGTGTTACTTTACGCAAGCTCTTTTTGTTTTGTTTCATTCTATACTTCAAAACCCACAAGTCTTTTGCATTCGCAAGGAATTTAATCCTTATCATTGTTTATAAAGTCATAAACAGTTTAAACTGTAAATTATGTTGTTATATGATGATAATTAAATGCTTTTTCTATTTAATCTAAAATATCTTTTATATGAGGTAAACAACTTAATTAATGTTATATGTTTGTTACTCGCATTGTTATTGTTTTTTTTTTTTAGAAGTATGATGCATATTGACATTCAAGATTTAATTTACTTGCTTGGAATAGGGAGACAAGAGGCTTAAAACTCTTCTTCTTCAAGAAGAAAGTTGTTTATGAATAATTGATTAAAAATTTATTGCCTAACTAGTCCTAACAATATTCTGTTGAACTTATTCTTTTTATCAGTTTTGCTTTTTAGATATCTTAAACATGCAAATTTAAAGTATTATATAAAATCAATGCTACGATATGATATTAGTTTTTATTTCTATTACACGTTTTTACGTTAAAGACAAATTTCTAAACGTTTTTTTTAATATCATTTTTAATTAATAAGTCATTTTGAAACTAATTCTGTCAATTAATTATATTATACCTATTTATTCTTTTTCTTATGTGTCTTTTTGTATCTTTTGATGCTAAGGTATGTTAATCTTATATTTAATTATATTTCTACATCTTCTGCTATGGTGGGTAAACCGTCGAGCAGCTTTTCAAGTGGCTACTCTTTCTTTAATTCTTAGACTATCTTTTGTTTTGGGTATTCCTGTAGGTACTTCTTTTCCTTGCAATCTTCATTTTTCATCTCATTTTCTCTTATCTACTTTCTAGCATGCCTGATAGCCTGATAGCCTGATAGATGTTCCAGTTCCAGCCGTCTATATTGGTGTGTTCCAATTTATTTCTTTACATATTCCACTTCTACGCCTTTTCTATTTTAATGATTAATCTAATTGATATTAAAGTGTTTTAACGTGTTTTATAAAACTTTTTGTTGTTTTGTTTTTTAAATTTTTAAATTGCATATTTACATTAGTTTGAAGTTCCTTAGCACAGACCAAGTGGATGATATTTAATTTTCCGTGCGAAATAAAATTAACATTTTTATTGTGTAATGTCGTTTAAATTATACTTATGTTATATTGTGTTCAACAACGAGAGAATAGGGTCACAAATTAAATATTGTTACAATCCTCAACTGTTTAATCTGGAGTTTATTAAACAATAGATAAAACACTTTCATTTGCTCGCGTTTTTTTTGCACAGCATTGTTCCATTTGTATGTAATATACATAAAAAACGAATACATTTTGGTATGCAATATAATATAATCTAACGCAATGTGGAATTAATTCTCGGTATTGAATTATTACGTATTGACAAGTATTATTATTATGTGACCTGGTGATATATTTATTCGGTGTGTTATTATCAAGATTAAATATGATAATTTGGTTTTATTACCAGTAACATAATTCATGCTTATCATTTTTATCCATCATTTACGTCATATCTTATTAACAGCTTGTAAAAATTGGGTTAGTGTGCTTTTTTTTTATTGCAGAAGTTTAGTTTGATGGAAAAGTAATATTTTGTCATCAAAAAGATTAAAAGAATGTAATAGTATAAAAAAATTCTGGTATGTAAGTTTAAGATTTTATACAAAATTATTTTTTTTTAAATATTTTGAAATAAAAACAGATTTATTTTATTTTTATCGATGTATTTTTAGCATTGTTCTCCACAATTGCGCAAAGAAAAAATATCGGTTATTAATGACATGCTTGACTGCCGATCAAAAAATGAACCATAGTACCAAGAAGGCAAAATTTAAGAATGATCCAGTAGGCAATGGAATGGTTATGAATTTGCTTTTTACTTTCAAAATAATCGGATTCAAATTGATCAGAAAAGGTAAGAGATTATAAATATTGTAAAAACATGGTTTGTTAAACAGGATCAAATATGAAAAGGAACTGTTTGAGTAGGTATGTAAACATTGAAATTTTAAAATTTAATATTGTTCTCCCTAGAGTAAAAAAAAATAATGGAGATATTCTTTTACAAAGAAAATCCTTATTCTTTAAATCATCAATTTCATCAGCAGTAAAGCTGCAAATTAAAAATCAAGAACAGAGAATTAAAAACTGTACCAAAAAATTATATTTCCTTAAAAGTCAATTGAAAACTGAACCATTTTATGCAGTTTAAAATTCTTAGGAACGTTTCTTAGGCTTTATCTATTTTCCAAAGTATCTTTCCATGTCCTGTGTAGTTATGCTGAATTACGCTTTCTGTAGGAGATAATTTTCCCAACATTTTCGTAAGCTTCGTGTAGCTCATTTATTGTAAGATGACTGTTCCATTCTTGTCTTTTCTTTTAATAACATTTTCATTTTCGAATTGTTTCACTTTTTTTACCCAATATTTTGCTGTATGTACTCTAATATCAGCTTGTTTCACTCTGAGGCAGGTTGCATTTCGTCAATATGGTTTCGAATATTTCTTTATAATAAATTTTCATGACTAGTAATTTCTTTGTCCAGGTAAGAAGGTACCTTAAGCTGTTTGATGTTGTTTTCAAATGTTTTATTGCTTCATAGTGGTTCTGCACTTATCGTGAGAGTTTTAATGTATGTTGTAGAAAATTTTTGGCAGCTTTGTACAAGTTAATGAAATAGCATCTGCAAGTAGTTTTCCATATTAGCAAGAAAAGGTGCATCGTTATCAAAACTTACATTTCTTCATTATGGTTGGTAATAAATCTTTTGATTTACGTTAAAGTCCATTTTGTATAACAAATAAATAATTGATACCTTCATAAATTATGCGATTTTGATGAATTCTTTGTTTTTATTTCTCTGATTGCTAGTTTTTTCACCTTGTATTTTTTTTTCCGACTTAATATTCTCCCACGTCATCTCCCCACACAAATATTCGTATTATTTTTCATAGATCTACGAATATTAATTGGTTTTAATTAATTTTTCTTAACAACAAACTCATATTTCAAAGTCTTATGCATTTAGTGTTAATAATCCAAGCCTTATATTTCAAATTTAATTCAAACAAGCATTAATAATGTTGCCACATTAAAATTCAACAAAGAACACGCATATTAGATTACCATAACATTATTTTTAAGACCGTTGTTTCCTTATTTGTAGCATCGGATAATTTTAAAGGATGACCTATTAAGATTTGCGTGCAAATTAGATGTGATACAAAGTTGTAACGATTAAATAATATATCTAGAGACCAAAGCAATGGTGAAATATTATGAATGCATAAATTATCATCTATAAATGCAATAAATCAGGAGTGGTACCTGAATGGTTTTGTCTTACATCAAAAATTGCATACTATTGTCTGTTATTAAACATCGGGATATTCAAACGGATTTTACACTTCATGGCCTCCTAGAACACATTCACACATTAATTTACCTCGTGTGATATTATCAAAAGCTAGCGTAACATACATTTTCGAAAAATTGATGATTTACATTACACATTCACAGATTATGCTTATATTTTGTTGTATTACATTCACGATTTTGTTGAAATATGCAAATTTTGCCTTTTGTTGTGATGGTTAAAATTTTTCTCGTTATTAAAATTCTCCAAGCGATAAATAACTTCCGCGTACTATGAAAAAATTATTTATGCGTGTGATAATGTGGAATGCTCGGTTTGTTCTTATTATTTTATAAAGGTTACAGAATATTAAATGATATTTAGATGTTATACTGAAGACGTGACCACTTTATTATCGATGTATCCATGCATTAATATGATGCATTTGTTTTACATTGGTGTAAGGTTGGGGCAGGGCCGGCTTAGTGATTTGCAGGGCCTGATATAAAAGAAGCCTTTACTAAATTGGAACGTACACTCTGTTACTAATATAATAAGGTCATAGCTCATAAAA
This sequence comes from Elmis aenea, assembly GCA_947652605.1. Taxonomy (NCBI): domain Eukaryota; kingdom Metazoa; phylum Arthropoda; class Insecta; order Coleoptera; family Elmidae; genus Elmis; species Elmis aenea. Next base: position 23,031,326 of record OX393580.1, read on the forward strand.
AGTAAAAGAAGAAAAATTACTAAATGGTCATTTCCTTTATTTTGCAAATAATATTTTTTGTAATATAATAAAATTTTAACCTGTTCTAGGGCCTTACCGTGTGTCTTAGTGAGCTATTTGGAAAGGATTGGTACATCTAAATATATGTATGTATATGTTGTGGCTTAAAATGCGACCTAAACTTATTTATTTACTTACTTACTTACTTACTTACTTACTTAATCAATGGCCTCTCTACCCTCACGGGTGTAAGGCAGTGGGGCAGTTGAGTTTTCATTTTTCATTTGTTGGAGTCTTCCATATTATGCGACCTAAACAAGTTATAGAATAAATAATTACCGGGTCTCCTAAAATGGATAGCCTTGTACATGGTTAGTTTATGCCTTACGCCGGCCCTAGGTGCAGAAGACTTGCTATGAAGTGCTATAAATCGTATTGCTTGCACTTGCAGTTTGATATTAAACGTTTCTCCCCAGGCTGCTAAATATATCGAAGTCTTATGCTTAAGTTGTATCAGTAAATACAAGAAATTCTTAGTTGGACCGTGCATCAACTTGTAGCCAACAAATAACTAATATGTTTATGTTTATAGTGGAATACAAATTTATACACTTCAAACATTTTTCAAAATTTTTAAGAGTTGTAAAAATATTTTTAGGCTTTTAACATTTTTAGGAAAAACGAAGACCATTGCAAAACTTTCCAATTTGTATTGAAAGTATGCACGCGTAAATGGTATGGAAAACGAAGATTTAAGGAAAAAGAAGGAGTAAAGAAAGATCAATAAATAAATAATAAACGGAAGAAAACAGAACAGACTTTATTCAAGAAGTAACTATACTTAGTTAAATTTATTTAAAGCGTTAGTTCTCCTTTTTTTGTAAACATATTGTAAATATTTTAAATCAGTAATCAAAGAGGCGAGACAATAGTTTTTTTGTGCGATCGTTTTAGAAACAGTTGTTTGACGGACGCGTTAGCAACCGTAAAGTACTGCATTTCCGGCTATATCCTTAGCAACGGGCGAAAAAGTTTTTTCGGCCGCTACAGCGTACGAAAAAGATCATTTGCATTAAGCAGAACGGAAAGCGCATGTGCGTGTCTGAATATAAGTTCTCTGAGATTATGGCTTTCTCGCTAAGGGTAGTGACGTAGAGGTCTTTAGGTTGTTAACTGTCAGGTAGTTTATAACCTAATATTTTCGTGTTGATACTGTTACTGAATACAAGTACGTTTCCACCGCTAACAGCATACGCCATCATCTGTCAGTGACAGAATGTCACGTAGTTTCTAACCTATATTTTTGAAAAATACTAAAAATTTAAATTGTTTTTAAATCGATCGCACAAAAAATGTAATATGCACCTCGGCCAAAACGTATTTTTTCGTCCTTGCCTGTATGCTGGCTTCGACTACGTCTCAGCCAGCAAATTAGACGCGGTCGAAAAAGTTAAACGTTTTGGCCTTGATACATAATTACATAAATAACTATTTTTGTCAAAAAGACTTGGTTATCGATCATAAATGCAAAACAAAGAATGACTTAGTCTCTAGAATTTTAATGTTATTGCTAGTGTGCTAAAGATTTTATTTTACGTTTATTACACTTCTTGTATACTTAGAAACATTTTATCCTGAATAACCAACATTCTATCAATTACAGTTTCTGAGATACCCATGGGAGCGGTCCAGGCATCTTGGCCATCAGATTACCCAAATATTAAGGAAAACAGCAGCAATAGATGAGAATTTGATTTAACCATTTCTTTAAAAAATGCTTAATTATTCGATTTTAAAAGTGCCAAAAGCTATTAAACTAACCCAAAAATTCCATATTTTTACGATTCCGTTTACTTTTAACACAATTAGAAAATGATTCACAATTTAATATCTTTTGTTACTTACGTTCTACGGCATCTGTTGCACAATAATAACAGAACAGGGAACGTCAATGTTATAAGCTTCACATCCGAGCATAAATAATTAGCACCATGCAAAATAATTTTTCTTAATGCAGACGGTTATTGGGAAATTGGAACCTATAACTATGTTTTAACTTGAGTAACAGGATATGGTAATTATATGAAGGTGAACCTAACAATTCATCGTAAATCTCTCCTACATTTCTGATGCTTCAAATTGTAAGCCCACGCACACCTAGATTTTATTATTGTATTTGCTTGGCCAATTTCTTTCAAAACGGAACAGCAGTTAAAACGTATACAGGGTGAGTCACGACGGACGCGTCGGAGTTTTATGGCGAAACGGTATATATTTTCCATTTTTTGTAGCTGTTAGATTATGTAAGTCAATAAGGGCTACATTTTAAAAATATTTTTAATTATACAGGGTGCTCCAAAAAAGAGTGCCATATCAAAGTTATACTTTTTCTTATGAAACACCCTGTATATTTTTACATTTTTGGATTCCTCTTTAAATTTCTTTCAAAAAATGTAAAAGGTTATAAGGGTCTTAAGTCAACCGTTCTCGTGAAAATTGAATTTTCATGAAAATACAGTATTTTCAAAAATTTTCAACATTTGAAAACTTTGACAAGTCTGAAGAAATTCGCGTGGAGATAAGATTGACAATAGATTATGTAACACTTTGCACCACCTACATTTTTAAAATATTATACAGGGCGTTTTTTACGCTTGGTCAAACTTGTGAAACTTTAAACATCGATAACTCACTTTTTTTAAATACAACACCCTATATTTTTTTACACCGTCTTATAGAAAATTTAATTCTCTTTCGAAAACATTCAGGCTGTTTTTCACCTAAAATTGATATTTTCCGAGATATCGCGATTTTATTGTTAATTATTAGGGCAAAGTAATATTTTTAAGTAGGCTATGAAGGTAGACAGCGGTAATTTGAAACAATTGAAAGAAAAAACAAGACACTTATAATTTTATCCTTTGACTACACACTTTTGACATATTTTTATAGGAAAGTTGTAGTTTTGCCATACTTATGTTTAAATAGAGATTTTTTAAAATTATTTATGCATTTATCAGTGTTATAAGATAATTACTAAATCCTATAAACCATTTTTTGTCTGTTTACGATATGATACTACGACACTCTAGCGAAAACAGTACCAACCATGTTTTTTTTTAAATGTAAAATTAGACAAGTCAGTATTACTTTTTTTTTAAATCAGCGTTCCGTTCTCGTACCTAATACATTATCAATCGGTTTTTAGGACTTGGCAAACGATCAAACTCAATTATATAAAAAATATTGTGGCCCTGATGAGAAACTTATATTTAAACGTAAAAATGGTAAATCTACAACTTTCTTATAAAAAAATGTCAAAAATGTGTAGGCAAACGACAAAATTATGAGTTTCTTGTTTTTTCTTTCAATTGTTTCAAATTACCGCTGTCTACCTTCATAGCCTACTTAAAAATATTACTTTGCCCTAATAATTAACAATAAAATCGCGATATCTCGGAAAATATCAATTTTAGGTGAAAAACAGCCTGAATGTTTTCGAAAGAGAATTAAATTTTCTATAAGACGGTGTAAAAAAATATAAGGTGTTGTATTTAAAAAAAGTGAGTTATCGATGTTTAAAGTTTCACAAGTTTGACCAAGCGTAAAAAACGGCTTGTATAATATTTTTAAAATGTAGGTGTTGCGAAGTGTTACATAATCTATTGTCAATCTTATCTCCAAGCGAATTTCTTCAGACTTGTCAAAGTTTTCAAATGTTGAAAATTTTTGAAAATACTGTATTTTCATGAAAATGCAATTTTCACGAGAACGGTTGACTTTAGACCCATATAACCTTTTACATTTTTTGAAATAAATTTAAAGAGGAATCCAAAAATGTAAAAATATACAGGGTGTTTCATAAGAAAAAGTATAACTTTGATATGGCATTCTTTTTTGGAGCCCCCTGTATATTTAAAAATATTTTTAAAATGTAGCTCTTATTGACTTACATAATCTAACAGCGACAGAAATTGGAAAATATAAACCGTTTCGCCATAAAATTCCGACGCGTCCGTCGTGACTCACCCTGTATATACGGGGGTTTTAATTTCAACTATGCAACAACGTAAGGAATTCATGTTTTGGCAATATTCAACAAAAATTGAATTGAATCACTAATTTTGAGTAAAAGTCAATCGTGTTGTGTTAATTTAAAGCAAATTTATGGTGTTAGTGATCGTTAACGCCTTTGGATATTGGGTTGGATGACATTTTCAACTATTTATTGAATTAAACAAGCTGCAAATCGTAACTTTGCGTAATAGTTGGTAATACTACCACCATGCGCCACTATATAAATTATTGTTATTAGTAATTGGTAAATGATTGTGAGAATGATTCATTTTCATGTTTTACTGTAAAGTGTTAACTATAAAGTATAGACACTCCCCGTGTTTATGAAAATATTGTTACTTTAACGTTGTTTCTTTGTCGCACATTTTGCTCAAAATACTGTTGCAAAATAGGGCTAGATGTTTTCTATTTGTCTTTTTTTGGGGTAGCACTGATTAAAAACTGGGTATTCCAAAATTAACGCAACTGTGTAAGGTTTTGATACATACACTGGTATATGCAAGACATAGCCCTCCCACGCCAAGCTGCTGACTCCTAGAATAACATTTTGGCGAAATAACTCTTGGTTTGGATGTTGGACGTTGGGCTGGAATAGATTGGCTTTTCCATTCCTTTGAATTTTGCGATGTCTGCTTTGGGGTCTTCTAAAATACAACATCTGAAGTGGATTACCAAAACAATTGACGATCTACAATCTACAATTATTAGTTATAAAATTGGAGATGAAAAAAAAAATCAAATCGTTTTCTGATGCTTGTTTTAAGTGATTTTTAAAATCACCTAAAACCTCTATTTTATTAGCTAAAAGTTATCACTTTAAAAAGTTGATTAATTATAGCTAATTATGAAGTTGCCTTAATATTTTAAATTTTTTTAATAGTTTAAATCTAATTGACAAGTTGCGTTTGTATTAGGACGCTCAGTACATTGCGTTTTTATTAGAGATTGACAACAGAGGGTATATATTTATTTTGTACAAAAATTATTTACGATCAAAAGATGTCAAATAAGGTAATCAAAATTTAAGACCCATCATGGAAATTTAAGTTATCTTAGGAGTGATAAAGTCGGTCAGGTTGAACAAAAGATCACGATTTAAAACAAAAATGTATATACCACTTCTGCTCTTGTAATTTTAAACAAAGAGTCGAGTATGTAATCACACATAACTCACCTTAGTCATCTTGATCTTTGTTGTGTGGTAGACAACTTATCAATTGCAATTGCAAATAAGTTGAATGTAAATAACGTGTATGTAAATAATAACAGAAACCAAAACGATGCCAACAGTATATTCTTTATTTATTTTTACAATCCTGTCCATAATTATAACGATTAAATTATAGTTATCGGTTTACAACGATCAAAACATATAATGACGGTGTTGCATATGCATTTCGCAGTGTTCTTAGCAATTTACTGATATGCATATGCATTAATACAGTAGACAAGTGGGTGGCTGATTATTATCTCATTTTAATAACGTTCTTGATCTTCCTAGTTTTATAAAATATCTGCTATTACTTTAAGTGCTTCTGCCTCTACTATCATTACTAAATAAAGGTGTTGTAGGTGTGACGGGGAAGCAACTAAATTAATTTTCGTGATGTATTTGCGTAATTTACTGATGAAATTTTACTTCTGTACGGTAGGGGAGACCATGAACTATCGACAACAAGGTGAAAATGTTCCCACATTTAAATTTTGAGTATTTATTGGTATTAAACAGCATAAAATCTAGGCACGTAATTTTGATTTAAGACGTTTTTTCCTTTTGTAAGCGAAATAATTCTGCTTTTTTCTATCCAGGTAATCCTCTGGTTTCTTTTGGCAACAAAGTGCTAACTTAATTAGTTAAATAGGAATAGATAAAGACTAAGAAAAACAAAAAAAAAACCTTAATAAAATAGTTAAGGCCGAAGATCGGTGGAAAATGTGCCCAAGGACCTCTTTTACCAACAATTTGTTTCATTCTGAGTTTGTAGTTCTGTCTTAGCCCTATCTTACAATTAGTCCTGCCTAAGTTCTTACCGGTGGCGTGGGCAGGATGCTTTCATAAGGGAGGTTAATAAACGAAACAAGAGCCAAGGACCTTTTTTAAGGTCCCTTTTTAAGTTTTTTTTTACATTTTTTAGCACAAAATTTACAGCTCTCCGGCTCTTTACCAAAGTATATCGATTTATTGCGACTCTATGTTCTAACCCTTCCTAACTCCTCCCTGTCTACGCCACTGGTCGTTACTTAATACTTAGTAAAAAAAGCTTGTAAAAAAGTCTTTCCTTAATCCTCAGTAAAAAGTATCTACATTTCATCTTTACAATTCTATGGTGTATATGATAGATACCATTCAAGGATATTCCAAATAATTTTCCCTAATGAACAGGAAGTATAATTTTAGTAAAATCGACTAAAAAACTATCTAAAACCAACACCAAGACAGGATTAAAGCCACGTCAGGGATTAGTTAAAATTAACTTGACTAATACTCAGTGCTAGAGGATACTTATTAATAATAGTGAATAATACTGTAAATGTAATAATTTCAGTCTAATTAAGGCATCATCTATGTTGTGTTAGTTTATTTTAATGCAATTTATTTAATTTTTAATAAATGATGGGAACGCGCCAATTAAAATGTTTGTCTTATTTTTTTTTCAAAACATTTGTTGTTAAATTGCAACAATTGTGTTTTAATTAGATTTAAAAAAAACTCCTGTTCCCATTAGTTTAATACATTTCACATGTCCTTGTGATAACTTTTAAGTTAAAAGGAATTTTTAGTTAATTCAGTTACATGGAACTGATAAATATCACGAACAATTCCTATTAATAAGGAGTTATAGCCATTATGGTTTGACCTAAACTAAATTTGTACGTCATGCAGGATGTATCTTTTGCAATTTCATTTCCATTTAGCAGTTGCTGAAGTTCACAATTTCTCTTGTTACAAGGATTTCTGTATGCAACTCAGTTACATGCACTTAGATAATGGAGACGACAACTAGATTGGTAATAAAACAGTAAAGATCATTTATTATAGTTGATATTAAAATTTCAACATAATTGGAATTGGATTTTATAGTAACGTAATACTTTAAATGCGAATATAATTGATTTTTTAAGCTTTTAATGCAGTAGAAAGTAAAAAATTGCAACATTAAGTGTTAGTGTAAGGAAATGTACTTCTGATGATGATTATTCATTTGTGTTTAGTAATCTTATAAAATTTTTATTGCCACAGTGCTCACAAAAAAGTGTTAAAACAGATTAATAAACAACTTGAGCAAGAAGATTCTGCTAAATTAAACGCCGAATAATGTTCCAGAGGTTTTTATACAGGGTGGTCCACTTTTTTGTAGCAAGACTTTAACAGTCGATACAAAAACTTATTTTAAAGCGAATATTCCATATCAACATTGGTCCAAAACGCTTCATTTTAAAGATGCAGGGTGTTGAAATTTTCGAAAAAATATCGATGACTTTTAACCGTTTCCCAACCAGTAGATATATTTAAACCAAATTCAGTATACAGCACCACCTTAGAGGTTACCACAGATTCTTCGGTAAAAGTTTTAAACCCCACAAGCAACCAGTGGCGGAGTTGTGGGGGTTCGGTTTCAATAAATTTTATAAAAAACTAGTACGGCCCTGTTCAAAATCAAACTCAAACTTGATTTTGGATAGAAAATTTTATTTTAAACAAAAAGTGTCTTTTGACTTTTCATCGTGCCGAGCACCGTTTGGCGAGGAATTCGATTTATTTTTCTATTCTCGCGAAAAATTTGCTCATAAATTCGATCTAAAAATATCGAGAAAAGCAGACAATTGCAAGTTGCGGAGTAAATGCTCAAAATGTGGACCATTAATCGTTAATCTAGCGGAACTTTTCTCTCATTATTAGCATGTACTGTTATTAAAAACTGTAAAAATCGGTAATTACTTCTTTATTTCGAACATTAGCGATATTTTTAAAACGAATTTATAAGCAAATTTTTTCGAGAATAAGAAAATAAATCGAATTCCCCGCCAAACGGTGCTCGATACGATGAGAAGTCAAGAGACACTTGTTGTTTAAAATAAAATTTGATTTTGAACAAGGCCGTACTAGTTTTCTTGAAACCGAACCCCCACAACTCCGCCACTGGTTGCTTGTGGGGTTTGAAACTTTCACCGAGTATCGTAACCTGTAAGGTGGTGCTGTATACCAAATTTAAATATATCTACTGGTTGGGAAACGAATAAAAGTCATCGATATTATTTCGAAAATTTCAGCACCCTGCATCTTTAAAATAAAGCGTTTATTGACCCATGTTGATATGGAATATGCGTTTTAAAATAAGTTTTTGTATCGACTGTTAAAGTCCTGCTACAAAAAAGTGGACCACCCTGTATAAAGGTTTATTTTATGGTTTGTTACAATTGTTTTTATTAATATTATTATTATTATTATTTTCTTTCATTTAATTTTGTAATAGCAAACACCAAATACTTGTTGTTATGAAAGTTGAAATCTTTTTTTAAAATAGCAAATGTGCCTACAATAGTTTTAATGTACAGAATAATACAATGAAATGTGCTAATTTGTATATGTCTAACCTGAGCTTGGTTTTACCCAAATTACTTTGTGTTGCTATATATCAAAGTGACGTGTTTAACTTTGCTTATTTAAAACTCTTAAAAACTAAAACTAAAATCGTATTAGTTTCACTTTTTATTTTAAACTTAATATTTAGCCACAAAAAGAAGTGTTCAGCAATTGTTTGTTGGTTAATTATGTGATTATTTTTGTCGAAAACATTGTAAATAACAGAAGCATAAATGCAGTGAAAAATAACTTATCGTACCTATATATTAAAAAACTTCCTTAATATTATATCGTATTTATATTAAAAGACTTCTTAAAGAGTATTTGAGCTACAAGTTTGTATTTTTTTATTAGTTGACGATTCCTTATTTCTTCTTGGATAGCATATCTATAAAAGAGGGAACTATAATCTAAAGAAGTTATTCGTCTTATAAAGAAAAATGATTTTTTTAAATACAATTTTATATATTAATTTATACTTACATCGCACTGTTTAACACGTTGACTGCGGCGCTATTCGACAGTACTTTGGCGTTGACTGCGTTACATACCGCCGGGGTCTTGTAACAGCTCATCTTTGCTGTGCCTTACATACCGCGCGGGGTATGTACGCAAGGTTAAAAACAAACCCATCTAAAACTTTTTTTTGCTAACCGTTGGGATATTTTGGCAATGGAATCTTTATTACAAGGAACCAATTTAATAAGGTCTCACTCCCCACTTATCTCCGGGGATCAGAAAGCATAAATAAAATTGTAAAATTTATTAGAATATTTATTGAACAGTAATGAAATCTAAGCATACAAAAAACGAAAAGTATTGTATAAAACAGTGTAATTGACTAAAAATATAAAAGGCGCTCTTTAAATATGATTCTTATTAAAACAAGGTACCTAAGCAAAATCCAGGATTACCTGGACAATCTTCGCAATAGCTTGTAACTCAACATTATTGATTGCCGGATTAATAGTGCATTTCTCTGTATAGAGCCCAAAATTATCGATAAAAGTTTCAATATCTCCCCATATGTTTTCATTATCTATGGGAGTAGAGGTGTCACTTACATTTGTGTCATCCATATTTATTCCAATATCACCACTATCACTTTGACGCGATTCCTCATCTTCACTAGATGCTTCTCTACACGAAATCTTATAGGTTTTATCACTGATATAATCGTCGCTGCTATATGGATCTTTCTCAGAGCTTTCATCCTGGTAATCATCTTCAAATTGAACACTTGGCTCTTCATTTTCCACATTCTCACGAAATTCTTTTGCCGCTAATTCTAAAATTTTAGCCCAACTAGACATGTTAACCGTTTAACTGGTAATGACGAGCCCAGTTTGTTAAGGGTTTAACGTGCTCAAACTAGTAATTAACTGATTAGCTGAACTAGTTGTCACCAATACCCAGGTATGCCAGGTATGCCAGCATTAGCGGTAAATATACCGTTAATAATAAGGTTAACAACTTTTAAAGTAAGCTGAATATTTACAGTGACAAATTATTCAAGTTAATATTTCTAAGATAAAATATGAAATAATATATATACATTTTCAAGTTTATTACATTATAAAATTGTATTTTTTTGGTGACAACTATGATAAATTAATTTGCCAGTTAAAGGGTTAAACCGATCTTTTTTTAAGTGCAATTATAAATGGTAAAATAGCCGAGAATATTTAATACATGACAAGATACTGCCTATCGGCCGTACCTACCGCCGGAGACTCGTGCCGCACAGAAGTAATAATTATGAATTCTGTTCGTTACATACCGCCGGTGACTTGTATTAAAATATGCTACGATTTGGTTGCGTAAACAACAATAATCTCAAAGCTGTTTATAAAAGTAAAATCGGAAGAAAAATAAAGTTTTTATAAGCTTCGCACGTGGGTAATGTTTTGTAAATTTCGCTCCCGCACAGTAGGAATGACTGCTACAGGACCCCGGGGGTATGTAACGCAGTCAACGTGTTAAAGTATTTTCGGGTTTTTACATGGAACCCTACATATTATGAGCAGCAGTTTTAACTGCTGTGCATAATAACGTGGATTTTTTTTTTGGTTTACACAAAATGGGAACCATTACCACAAACTGCAGGCGAAGGCCAAGGTTGTTAGTTGTTAAAAGCATCAATCACAAGTTTTAATTAAATAAGTGTAGCCACACTGTTTAAAATAATGGAACAGACATGCAAAAAACGCCATGATATTTGTTTAAACGTGTGTGTTTGTGAACAAGTAAGAAAATAACACATTTGTTATTTCTGTTTTCTTATTTTCACCCTACATGACAGGTAAAAATTAAACTGTTCAGGGATATTCAATTGTTTATTTATGTTGATGTGAAATTGCCCAATCAATTATATTTTTGGTAAGCGCAATTTTTTTTTTACGTAAATACCAAACTGCTTTTAGCACTGTTCGCTATTACACGAGCAACCTGCAATAATTTGTAGATAATTTATTTACTAGAAGTTATTATATGATGGACACCTAATCTAGGAACACTATAAATCATAGTGCAAAGAACTCCATTAAGTTTTTGCCTATTCAAATTTAAGTGGAATAATACAACAAAAAAGTTATAATAAAATATTGTGCTGTTCAATTTTTAAAAAATCTGAAAGAATTTTGGAAAATACTACGAAATAAAGTACAAAAAAATATCTTGCAAAGTTTTGACTTTTTTAACAACATAGAGGGGATTTTTAAAATTAACAACGGCACATTTAATTTATTTTGACTTGAATAAGAATTAAATAGGACAGCAAAACATCGAAAGCGTTTGATTAATTATTGTTTAATTATCAAAGTGATTTAGTTATTAATATAAATTAGCTTAATAAAAAGGATAAAAATTCTCGATGAGTACAAATATCTAGGTGTAACAATAAGTTCAGATGGAATAGACATCATCTACACTTTAAAATAAATTTTGAAAAGAAAGAACAAGAACCCGACAATTCAAGGAGAAAAAGTATATTCTTCAACACCAAAACCCACATATTTAAATATTTTATACAAAGATGCGCTATACAGGGTGTTTCATAATTGAATGCTGATCCTTAAGGGTGTTATTCCTTGGATGATTTTAAGAAAAAAAGTTCATATCAATGTAGGTCCGCAACCGCCGTATTTTAGTAGGTAGGTACCTTACCTACTAACTAGGTATAAAAACAATTTTTTTTCAGAAAAAAAGTTGTTCTGTTTCTACCAATGGCGTCCGTACTAACATGTCCTTGAATGTATTTACTTGATTATTAAAAATTAAAACTAAAGTAAAATGTACTCTTTTACTCTTCAAGAGTACCTAATAGCCTTTTATTTTTTTACTCGAAAACCGTTCGTCGGACAAAAAAAGTCAAGAGGCCATTTTTACTAAGAGATAAAGCAAAATTATAAAAATAACATTTATTTTGAAAAAAAACAGTGGCATATCATTTTTTTCATTAAAAATATTCAAGGACATGTTAGTACGGACGCCATTGGTAGAAATAGAACAATTTTTTTTCTGAAAAAAATGTGTTTTTATGCCTAGTTAGTACCTACTAAAATTCAAAAAAATATCTAAAGCGGTATCAAAGATATTACGAGAAAACCGATATTTTTTTCAACTTTTAACACCCTGTATCTCAAAAATACGGCGGTTGCGGACCTACATTGATATGAACTTTTTTTCTTAAAATCATCGAAGGATCAGCATTCAATTATGAAACACCCTATATACGGAAACGAAACTTGGACCCTGCCTGAATATTTAGAAAAGAAAATACGACCAATGGAAATACACTTTTAGGGAAGGTCTTGTCCATTCACGGTAATAGATAAAGTTAAAAACGATGACATATGGGACGATGACATAAGAGTAACCGCAGAAAAGAGCCCGACTGAACAAACATTGATTTGGTATGGTCATATAAACAGTGGCGAACTCGGCTAAAAAGTATTAATTGCCGGAAGACAAAGGGGAGTCACTCATACAGGAATAATATTGGAACTTCTATTATATTTTCAAGCTGCTAAAAAATCAAAATTTTTGGCATATAGTCTAAAGCAGAGGTCCCCAAACTTTTTGTCTCGTAGACCACTTGCCATGTTTTTCGGTTTTGGGTAAACCCCCTGCTTACCAGATATTGATTTTTTGCAAATTCATCAACTTTTTTTTTTACAAAATAAAAACTTACACGCAGAGAAAACAAAAACGAACGCGGGCGGAGCTGCGGGCAACTGCTAGTTTATAATAATTCTTAAACAGTTTCATATATCAGAAAATATACCTAATAACTTAAATTTTAATATAATTCTTCATCACGTTTCATGAACATTTATGTTTTAAAAATTTTTACTTCATAGGTGCTTTTATAATTTATGTAGATAGTTATATGTCTTTATATTATAAGGTAGTATTATGTAAGTAAATAGGTACTATCTGTGTATGTGAATTATTCTATTCATGGAATGCCAAAATTAAAGTCACGACCTGCTTATATGAAATCCACTATCGTTGACCCCCATTTTCATTTCATGGACCCCCAATTTTTTTTTACCGCTGACATGGACCCCTTGCAGGTCGTCGTCGCACCCTGGGGGTCGATATGGACCACTTTGGGAATCACTGGTCTAAAGTTTAGGGAGCTTACTTTATCAGCGACCCACAGGGCTCACTTGCCATCGGGCCAGTTGACAATCTGGGCAGTCTACCACAGCATGTAAACAGAATGCTCAAACATAGAACTCCACATCAAACATGTATTACATCTAGAACAGGGACGATGGATAGACTATATAAAAAAAGCAATATACAAAAGAATTTAACGGACAACATCTGGAAGGATAAGAAAAAATTGCGTTAAGTTGCCAAGTGTATAAAAAAATCGCTCTAGGTATATGTGTAAAATTTTCCCAAGAATATTCTAATGAAACAATTTCAAGGCATATAATCGATGTCGCTCTTCTGACAAACCCACGATCATAAAATTCTATTCGATTAACCTCAAGCAATAAAATATACAAGTGAATTTAACAGTTATGTATGACCTTTAAAAAAAGGAAATCTTGTGGAATAATTAAGATACGCTGCAAATGTTATTCAAATCAGAGCATCATCTACTAACCAACAAGTATCCATAATACTGATGGTCAATGTAAACTGGTTAAGAATGTTACTACATAATAAAGCTGAAGGGTCATAAATTAGGGAACTTAAAAATTCCCATATCCGTAACATTCAGAGTACCCTTGGGGACTTTACGATCTGTTCGCTATAATTAGCGGATTTAAAATACCTCAGCTTTTAGTCATAAAAGTAAAAGTTGAAGCTGGAATATTGTTATTAAGTTTAATTGATAAAGTATTGGACTCACAAATGGTAAAGAGTACAGGTGTGTTTTTGTTAAGTAAAGTAAGATGTGTGATACATTGGGTGTTTTCTGATTATGTGGTAATTAGTTAAATCGTTAATGTCCAGATGCAAATCAAACCATTGTTCCTGCTCATTTTTGTTTGGAAGCATTGTATAAGCTTATTTTAATTGCACAACTTAGGTATTATGTTTTGATTAAATCGATAATGTAATCTAGTGTTCAAAACTTGTTTATATCAACAATTAACTTTTAAGAGTTTAAGCATTGTCAATTTTTCGAGTTTTCTTTTCTTTAATAGCAAAACTGAGCTAATAGTTTGCAACGACATGGTCTTAGTCGCGGAAACAGAAAAAAAAATCTGCAACTAAATCTAGAAACTCTAAACCAGGAGTTGGAAGAAATCAATATGAAAATAAATACAGAAAAAACTAAAACTATGATCGCTACAACAAAGAAAAGGCATAACATCACTTTAAATGGGCTTAGGTTGGACCAGCTTAAACATTTGGAATCATAGAGAAAAATAGAGGAATGGACAAGGAAATAAGCGAATTGACAGGAAATGTGGGAAGAATATTTAACAGTTTAAGAACAACATTTTTTAGAAATAGAAAAGTTCCAAAACGTACAGAAGTGGAAGTAGTTAGAAAAGTAGTAAGTAACTCCGGCACTTTTATACGGAAGTGAAACGTGGACACTCACAAATAAAAATAGTAGCCGAGTGAATGCAGCAGAAATAAGTTTTTTAAGAAAAATCCCACGAAAAACAAAAAAAAGATAGAATCAGAAATGAAACATATAGAGAACAATTAATGATAAAATCAGTTGAAACAACAATACAAAAAGACAGCTGGGATGGTTGGGTCACATTTGTAGGATGAAAGAAGAAAGATTAACCAGAAAAACATATGAAGCAAGATGACGGAAAAACAAAATAGGTAGACCTAGAAAAACCTGGCAAGATAAAGTAAAACAGGCAGCAACGGATAGAAACATCAATTGGAAAGACATAAAAAGATAAAATGACTTGTAAAAAGTCAGCACAACACAACTCAACAGTCCTATATTTAACAGTAGAAGGACTCATGACTTAATAATAATAATAGCAATTTTTACTTATATTTTTTCCAAGATTTAAATGTTTGCGTTCAACATAATAATAACGCAAATTGTATCAAACAGTTTTGGGATTTAGAATGACCTTTTTCTTCAAAAGCGCTTGTTTACAAAAGAGAGTTACTTTGAACATATTTAAAATACAATTTCAGATAAGATAAACTTTATTTGTTATTATTAATAATTCAGCTTAAGACTAGTATCGATTTTCTACAAAAAGCTTTTTCGTAGCTAATAAGATAAGTTATTTCAATTAAACTTAATTAAATTACGGCTATTAAAATTTTTTAGCTAACCTAATAGTACTTATAATATGTAAAATATTCCGTTAATTCATTGCTACCTTGGACTTTAATTTTTTTTAATTATTCGTGGACCTACAACGATAGCACTTTTGGCACTTTTCGGCATTTTTTACATTTCTTTTCACTTTTATATTGCTTTTTACTTTCGCCATACGTAGTATGAAAAAAGTATTGTGACACGAAAATTTTTGAATTCTAGATTTTGACGGATATACACGTTTTGAGGTCCCCTGGACGCGTTTTAAGTATTTTCGCGATGACGTCCGTGTGTATGTAGGCGTGTGTGTGTATGTCAGACGTTAACATTGTAAATTTTTGACATTGGTTATCGATAGAGCCTTTAAAGGTATGTTAAAAACTGCGTAAATTTATTTGATTTTTCAAATATCAATTAATATACAGGGTGTTTAAGCTGTAACGTTAATACATAAACACCGTAATAGATAAAAATATTCTGTTTATGTAAGATATCCTTAACAGAATTAGCCTTTGCAGATTATGTGGTGCTATTACCTAAAAGCGAATTCAAACTAAACGTACGGGCAGATACATTAAGTGATTAAGTAGATATAATATAAATATGAATATAACAAAGACAAAGGTTATCGTTATAGCGCAAAATCATGAACCAGTTACAATTATGCTAGACCAAAAAAAGATAGAGCAGGTAGCAAATTTTAAATATTTAGGAACAATAATTGCAGAAAATGGTAAAATTGTAGGAACATCTAAATAACAGAATAGCAGCAGCGACGAAATTTTACAACGCCACTAATAAATGTTTGATAATTAAGAAGGAGATATCAAAAGAAACGAAGACGCGAGTTTCCAATGCAGTGTACGTACCTATTCTCACGAACAGTTCAGAAACTTGGACACTAACTCAAAAACATAAACAAAGAATACAGGTACAGCAAATGAGATTTTTGAGAAGAACAGAGGGATGTAGACTGATCGATAAAATCAGTAAGGAAAACATTTGAAATAACCTAGGAGTAATAGATATTAAGAAAAAGATGGAGACGAATCAATTAAGATGACTTGGACATCTACTACGCATGCCAGAAAGTTGATACGCAAAAATAGGTTGGAAAATGAAGATGGAGGGAAAAAGAAATAGAGGAAGACCAAGAATAAAATGGGAAAAAGAAGTAAGGCAGAGACTAGAAGAAAAAGTAGTCAGCTGGAGAGATGTGCCACAATTAGCTAACGATAGGCAGGAGTGGAGAAACATAACACAGAAATAGAAAAGCATACCTCGACACCGGAAGGTACAAAAGGAACCGATTAGGAAGAAGAAGATTTTGATCTTTAAATTAAAATATTTCGTATTGTTACCCTATTCATTGGTTTTATTTGGCTGAATCAAATATGCTAGCAAATATATTGGGATCTAGGATAATTCCCCGACAACAATTTACCGACGGAAGATTCCCCGACAACAATTCGTCGACAAACAATTCACCGACTGGAAAATTCTCCGACAGTAAAATTTCCCGACAAACAATTTATCGAATGGAAAATTCCCCGACAAATACGAAATAATAACTTCCCTTCACACTTTATCTCGGAGCACCGTCGTTCTTTCACGGATGTTTCTGATACTTCTCTTCATGCTGGATACTTTCGGCAAACAGGCCGCAGTAGGTTGGCTAAGTGCAACTGATGCAGTAGAGATAATACGATGTGGCGCGTCTTGGGTAGTTCTTGCGTTTTCACGTATTGTATTATAAAATTTAAGCATTTCTTTTTCTCTTGCATCTGCAATATGATTATGCTCTCCTTTTGTTTTAAGAACAGAATCTCCAAGAGTTGTAACTCGCGCGTTGCACTTTATTTTAGAGTAATAATCACATTTCCAGTAAATTTTTTCGTTCTGTTTGTCTTTTTGGTATAAATAACCATCAAACAACAACTTTTGCTTGCCCTTTTCACTTAACACAAATTCTACAGCCATGTTACGATGATAGAATCGAAATGTTATTTCAGAATGGGGAAGCAAGTATTTATAGTTGTGAGGACTATTAAACTGTTATAATAATCCCTTCTTAAATTAATCCTACATTCTTATGAAGAAAAATAAGTTAATTGTACTTTCAGGTAGGTAATGCTATACCGTTACCGTTAGTCCAAAATTATTCTGAATTATCATCAAGTAAACACTTTCAAGGAGGTAATAGGTACTATTACGTTAATCCAACGTTATTCTAAATTATAAACCATTAACTCTTGATAACTTTTATGTTGCTCGACCAAGATTAATTATGATAGGAACATTATTTTTCAGATTGTCGGGGAATTTTCCATTCGGTAAAATGTTTGTCGGGAAATTTTACTGTCGGGGAATTTTCCAGTCGGTGAATTGTTTGTCGACGAATTGTTGTCGGGGAATCTTCCGTCGGTAAATTGTTGTCGGGGAATTTTCCGGTTACGAATATATTGTACCTCAAAGGTTTGCAAATGTTAAAAGAATTGAAAGAATTAATTTTTAATCAGTCTGATGTAAAGGAATTTAAGTTCTGTTCTCTCTTTAAATTTGTTATTGCTTTGAATTTTAAATAAACTAAAAAAAATATTGCCTATTCCTCAGCAAGTCACAGTTCATTGTCTGGAAAATTAGAGGTGGTAAGGAACACCTACAATCTATATATTAACTCTGTTTCAGCTAATGATTTGCTAATAAATCTTGCAAAGTTTAAACATAATTAAACCTATTGTTACAAAATGGAGAGGTCAAGGTTTTGTATGTAAGGATTATTAATTGTTAGACAAACGCTTCGGGCCTGGACCAAGTTTAACGTCCGCGTACTTTAGTTCACAAAAACCACAACCACCTTCGATCAATCGTTATTGATAGAAAACATTAACACCGAATCTTCAAGATACCAGGCGTTTTGTCGGCATGTACCATACGATTACCTAAAACATTTATGTTCGCCTCGTAATTAAACCTGCAAAAAAACACGCAGACGTAGGTGATGAGGGATCGTAAAATTTTGCCTCTATCTGCTTGCAATTTTTTCTTGTCAGAGGATTCAATAACCTTTGCGTGTCGTATTATAAAATATTTTCTTTAATTATCTTCTTGTGAATCGATGTAATATAATAACTTGGTTTCCTAGAACGTTAGGTGTAAAATGAACATCACTGACTCCCATTTTGGGTGTAAAACAAAAGACATATTTCATAATGGCGTCGCCTTTTACGTTGATAATTGTAGCAATTGCATGCACAAATACAATAAATCGAGAGATATAAAAGTTGAGGAGATAATTTAAGAAATTGTGAAAGAAAGTAATAATTTCATAAACAAATTATGAATGAAAATACGTTATAATATTTAAATTGTATGTTGTGGCAATTAAAAACATGGTTGCTGCAATTGTTTGAAACTTATTTGCACTATAATATTTTTATAATATTTAGAGAATCATCCAACGGTTTCAATTATGATTAAACAAGAAAGGATGAGCATGCAGCAAGTTTTAAATGTTTGGGAGCAATAATTGCAGATAATGGCATATTGGAACAAGATCTAAATAACATATCTAAGTTTTTATTAATCATCACTAACAGTTGTAATTGCAATTGCTTCATGTAGGAACAGTAAACAATTCCTGATGAAGTCGGTAAAAAGTTGACCGACGAAAGATGTAGGAAAGTTTATTAAATACTAATTACAATAAAAGTACTGTATATGAACCAGAAAATATACACACTTATTAATAACAGAATAGCTACAGTGAAGAGATTTTACCATGCCATTAACAAATGCTTGATAAGTAAGAAGGCAATCTGGAAAGAAACTAAGACGCGAATATTTAATGCAGTGTACGTACCAATACTTATGGTTCAGAAACTTGGGCACTAACAAGAAAGCAAAAACAAAGGATACAGACTCAGGAGATGAGAGTTTTAATAAGAAAAGAGTAATTGATAATATTAGGGAAAAAAATTGAAAAATATCAGGATTGAAAGATGGAGTCAACTAATTTGTCTGATATATCTATTATGCATGTTGCGAAGTGGAAACGCAAAAATGAGAGGCAAAATTGTTTATACCCACGCATTAAGTACACTAATTCTAAATTGCAGGTCATTCATTCGTTTTATTTGTCTACATTATTACTATTTAGTTTCATATAGGCGATTGTAAAAATGTTTAGCTATTTTAATACATCTCATAAAATATGTGTGCTCTATGAGTGACAATTATGGAAATCTACTGTGACGGCTGCATTAGTAATATAAATAATTTTAAATAAAATCAATATTTTCAAGTTATGCACCTTCAATAATTGTTCTGGCTTCCAAAACTATCGTGGGAATTTTAAAATTAAATAATATTTTTAAACTTAAGTTTGTTTAGTCTGTTTCTTATCAACTATTTCTTAAAAAACATTAGCTTAGCCATGGAAGGGCTACGTTATTAAATACGTAAATAATACACTCAAAAATAAAGTCAGGGTGTTTGGGGTTGTTTCGTGGGCATATGGCCTGACTAATAGTAAATGACATCGTAAATTATCGGTACTTGGACCGATGGTATGCTAGCTAGGTCGGCTAAAGAAAGTATGGAATGACTTGATGATTGAAATATTGTATGTGAACCACAAACTCAATGAACATTCCTAAGGGAACACCTGTTAGTTTATTAAAAGGGCCATGACCTCTTTCAGTGTATGTAATTTGTATCGTTTTTAATGACAATGTTTATTCTTGTAAAATATTAGCATATATGTAATTTTATTATTATTTGATGTAACTTGAATGCAGTTTAACATATTTTAGCGTGTACAACTTTATTTAGGAATTTTGGTGGGGTGAAAACAGGAATCAGTTTTGTTTAGATAATCTAGTTTTGGAGGGGCACAGTCAGTAACAAACTAAAACATTCGGATTGCACCCCCTCTCTGTGCACACAACTAAATAACGAATTAACAAACGACTTAACTTTGTTTTACGCCTTTTTTATTCAATACTAGGATTGTAATTAGTTCAAAGCGACTAATAGGCGTAGTTTAGCTATTTTTCACCCCACGCTTCCAAAAACATGTATAAAAGGATGTGTATGTCAAAATAAAGGGGTTGAACACAGAACCACACGACACAATCATACACATTCCACCTGATATACAGAGCCAGCTTCTGCGGCGAGTTTTCGCTAGATTCTGAAGCTCCTGTTATCTTGTAACCCTTTGGGCCATTGCACGTGCAGTTTGGGCGAGTTTTCGCTACGAGAGCACACGGCTCAATTATTTTATGGACTTTAGAGCGAGGTCTGCGGGCGAATTATCGCTTATCGATCGACCCCATAAAGTCTTCCTACCAACTCCAACAAAGAGGTCTGATGGGCGAGCTTTCGCTATTCGACAGACCTAGTTGGAGTTTAAACAGATACACGCATACACAAACACAATATTTACACCTACACCAACATTTAATTGTACACATAAAACACATAATTTCATACAGACACCAACATTCGGTTACACACACAATCACACGTAATTTCATACATACGCATCCACACACATACTCACGAATCTACATTAAAACTCCAACTACAAAATATTGAACAAAATATGAATAATAAACACCGATCACAAAGTAAATGTTGTTTAATTTCGCCAACCTCACTACCTTACAGCTACTCTAGACCTGGTGCACTACGCTAAACGACGTGAAGGAGTCCTCCAGAGCATCCGACGACACGAGCCACATCAAAAGCAACAAAACCTTTAAGTAAATAACGACGTTGCATAAGCGCACGTCACACTACTATAACTATTTCTTGTCATTTAATACATAATTCTTAGACGAATAAGTAAAATGCCATTTTTTCAAGTACATAATAAAATTAATAATTTTCAAGGCGCTTGTTTATGAAAGGTACACAAAAAAATAGTTAAAATCGGTTTGGTAATAAAATGTTAGTGTCTGTTGTAGTAATTTTATTATACAGGGTGTTGCATGACCAAACGACCAAACTTAAGGAGCATGTTCCTTGAGTCAATTTAAGCAAAAAATGTTATATAAACCATAATCCATAACTCGATGGTTATCGAGTTATAGACCTTTAACCTTTATAATAAAAGGGCAATTTTAATATAAAAAAATATGATATAGGTACCTACCGCTTTAATCTTTTAAAATATTAAATTAACAACAAAATCTTTTTTATAAAAGATGCATTGCTATCTGTTTTGCGCTTTAGGTTTTACTAGATTTTGTTTTGTTTTTTACTGTTTATTTGCTATGGCAACCAACCTAGTTATTTTAAATAGAACACCCTGTATATTATTACATTTGGATTCCTCTTTAAATAACTTTTATAGGCCTAAAATTAACTGTTTTTTGAGCAATAAATTTTTTTCTCGAAAATTTTGAGCAACGTAGTAGATACTTTCAAAAGTTTTGTTAGAAGTGTGTGGTGACAACCGAAATTCGTTTGGAAGTTATTGCTCCTATAACTTTGTACACGATTTGTATTATTTAAAATTTTGAAATTTAATACAGGCGTTGGTTACTTTTGATCGAATTCGTTGAATTCTTAAATACTTAAAATTTTCGAGAAAATAATTAATTACTCGAAAACGGTTAATTTTAGGCCCATATGACCTTGCATATTTTATAAAATACATTTAAAGAGGAATCGAAAAATGTAATAATGTATGGGGTGTTCTACTTAGAATAACTAGGTTGGTAGCAAATAAACCGTAAAAAACAAAACAAAATCGAGTACTTATAGCTATACCATAAAGCTCAAAAAAGATAGCGCTGCATCTTTTATAAAAAAGGTTTTGTTGTTAAATCAATATTTTAGAAGATAAAAGCGGTATTCAATACTTTTTTATAATAAAATGGCCCTTTTTTAATAGAGGGTTAAAGGTCTATAACTTGATAACCATCGAGTTTTGGATTATGGTTTATACAAATTTTTTGCTTAAATTGACTCAAGGAACATGCTCCTTAAGTTTGGCCGTTTGGTCATGCAACACCCTATGTATGTAAGATTTATACTTGAGCAATATATATTTTTATGTCTTAATTCTACAAAATATTATTGTAGTAGTTAACACGTTATCAGCATTAAGATACTTAAAAAAATATTAGAATGTTTTTTTTCAAATACAACGATGTCTTAAAATTTTGTTGCAAAACGAAAAAAATTTAAAAAAAAATAGTTTTTATGAAGAATTATGAAACAAAGGGTAGAATTTTTTAATTAATTAAAAGCTTTTAACCCTCGTTTCCTTTCCGACAGTTTCCAAAATCATCATATTCTTTATGTTGTTATGTTTATGAATATTTTAAAATTATACATAAAACTCTGAACACAAGACAGTCAAAAATCGCCCGGTGTTAATCGACTTGAACAAAATTTTGGGAAAATTTTATCTAAAATTTAGCGTTAATTTTACACCCCGAACATTTGATCAAATGCCAATGACAAAGAAAGCAGACGAATTCTATCGATATTAGTAGCAAAACGTTACTAGATCAGCTAAATACTTTTGTTTTTATAATCTGGTAACTTAAGAAATTTATCTACGTTTTTTATGAAAATGTGTAAATTATTAGATTATTTGAATCTAAAACACGGCAAATTCAAAACAATTGTTTTAACTAAATCCAGAGGTAATTTGTTCGTAGAATTTATTGAAATTTTCCGAATATTAAACAACATGTACGTCGTAAAAGTGTAAAAATTAACTTGACACATAATCTAAGGAAAATTATGTCTAATTTTTCTTTAGACAAAATAATTTTTAAGTGGACAAACGAGTATGTAGTCTCAATTTCGTATCATTTTAGTGCAGTATCATCAACGGTATTTTTAGAACTAACTTTAACTAGTAGAAATAAATTTTATTTTGCAACGGGTGTCAGTATTAATTAACGATTAAAATCCACACAGTTTTGGTAGTTGGACACAAATTAGTTAATCTTATTGAAAATTACGTAAACAATAAATCCGAAACAACCTTCTACCTTCATATAAGTACCGAACGGCCTAAACACACATACCTTATCGATTAAAAGTATCTTCTTCCATACAAAATTCGCCTACAAGTGCTATCCTACTTTAATGTCAAAGTAACAAAATTTGCTTAAAATTTTCATGATTTGTACTGAACTGAATCAGCATTAGACATAATGAAATATCGATTTCCATTCATGTTATTGAATTGAATAAATTAATTACGCCAGTAAGCTGTTCATTGCTTTAAAGTTCAAAGATGATTTAAATAATGAAACAAGTTAATTGTTAGAAGTTCTTTGTATAATAAAACCATCAATTACATCGCAAAGAAGTGTTTGTTTTAAAGAAATTTAGGTGTAGCCATACTTGAACTTCGATTCGTATTATTTCAGTTCGTTTTGTACTCTAAATATCATTGCAATGAGGCGTTAAAAACTTGAAATAGGCTTGTGAATTTATCTGTTGATATTGTAGATAGTTTGTTATTGATTATAAGTTATTTACAGCATTCTACATTCTTTGTAGTTCATCGAATAAAAGTTAATTAATGGGAAAATATGCAAGTGCAGAATATATGTGGGAATCTTGTAAGCATTCTAGTTGTAAATCTCTTTATTTTTTTAATGTCATAGTTAATCAAGGTGAAATAAAACAGTACAGATAAATTTTGTCTATAATTTGTGCACTTGGTCTGACAGCACTCCAAATTTTTAATTTTTTTAGTTGAAAAATGTGCTTAGCAAACGAGTCTTATTTAATTTTTAGCTTATAAGTTTAAGTTAGCGTTAAAAACAGATATAGCGTTCATAAGAAAAAATTGACCTGATGATGGTTTAACTAAAGCGAAACGTCGCAGGGAAAGTTCAATTTGAGATTTGAATTCCTTGCAAGAAGTGGCCATAAAAAAGTTCTTACATAAATGAACTTTGACGTCAAATGAAAAAGTACGGACAAAAAACAAAAATCCACTTTTTTACTTTTTCCCCTATATCTCAAAAACTAAAAGAGCTAGATAAGTTCTGTTTCCGACAAACTATTAAGCACCTGAATATATAATTTCCCCCTTATTTAACCGAATTCGTAACTCTTACCGTTTACGAGATCCCCATAGTGGCCCTCGAAATACGAGAACCCTGTATAAATTCTGGTACTAATCAGGGTTCCTAATTTTTTTGGTAATTAAAAAGTTAATCTAAAAAAAAGAACAAACATAAATTTAATTACTTAAAACATACCTTGCAATTTCTAATTTTGACGTATCGGCATTATAAATCGTCCATTAAAAATTTTCCAATTGAAACTACACCTTTGGTTTTAAATCACATTGATGATTGGTTGGATTATTTAAGGGATGCATTTATTATTATAAATAAGTTTAAATAAACATAATCCGTTTTTGCTAAACATATTTCGTGAAAATGCAATACCAGGTTCAAAACTTAAGAAAATGGACAAAATCGTGATAAATGCCTGAATTATTACAATGATTTAATCTTCTATCTATATATATAAAAGAGCTTGTTTGTGTGTTTGTTTGTTTGTTCGCTATACAATCCTAGGTCCGTTGACCGATCGGGACCAAATTTTGCACATATACTATTTAGGACCTTGCAGATCTAACGCCAAACTTTAAGTACAAGCACATATTACCAATTAAAAAAAAAAAAAATTACTTGGACGGGATTCGATCTTACGTCGGCAAATACCTGGTCAAAACACGATACGGTGTATTTCTCAAGTAAAGATTGTTTTGTATACAATTAGTAATAAATGTACATGAAGTATTATTTTTATTAGTACATTTTTAATTGAAACAAGACGAAAGAAAATAAATTTGAGTTATTATTCAATTTTTAAGCAATAAATAGTTATTTTTTAAGGATTTATAAGAAAATGAAAAGATGATTGTGATCAGAGTATGTCATTTGTGTATGATTTGGAATTATTGGGCTTATTCAAGTTAAAACAGTAATTAAAATTGTAATCGCCCGTGCAACGCCGGGTAAACCATCTTGTTATATTATAAATAAGATTAATTAAAACTTTTATCAGTTCAATCAAGACATCACTTAGGTCTCCAAAAAATTTGCAACTGATTAAGGGAAGAGACTCTTGAATTTGTGCAGTTTTGTATTTATAGTGAACTTATTCGGCAAACTATGTCAATTCTGCAAAAATTCGGTTCGCCAATAAATCCTGACAGTAAAACAAATATGTAAAATAAATTATTGTTCAGTTTCTATTACTCTATTCTTTCACTTAAATCCTAGAGCTAGCTTCTTGTAATAATATAATTAGTTTTAAAGATGTTTATAAAGTTTTATTTATCAAAACTGTTTGAAAAATAGTTTTATCCATACATTGCTCTAGCAATTTTGCTTGATTGCTGAAGTGCTGAAGTGAAAATAATGTTTAAAATTCATTTCCATTAAGTTTGTGCAATTTTTTAACAGTAATAACATCTGTTTTTCCAAATTGATAAACTGTTTAGTGTACATTATTTTCGATGTTGCAATTGTTGTTAAAATGTGTTTTAGGAAAGCATTTTAATTTCTTTTGTTATCTTTATATCTCTTAAGTAATGTTAATTGGTATCCTCTGCAATTTTTATTTGACTCTGTCTTATCATACTTTAATTCTTAATAAATATTTTAAAATTGCTTTTTGTAGTTTTAGTTGTTTTGAGTGTTTAGAAGAGTGCACTTGATGAAATTGAAACACGTTTTGCACTTTGAAAAAAGGATAAGTAATATGTAATTAAGCTTATTTACACTGATTTTATATTTTTAGTATTGCTGTGTGCAAAGAAACTTTGTGCGCAAATAACAATTACTCATTTTTTTCTTCATAATTGAAACAATCGCACGCGACCTTTTATTTATCTAAGTACTTGAAGACATTATTGTTATTAAACAAGAAAATCCCACATCACACACAAAAGTGTGAGCTTCACAATACGCTTGCTAATAAGACATACAGTAACACGATAATGACCATAATTACAGCCACTACATACGTACCAACAACAAGACACCAATGCTAGATGATAATGATTAACCTGCAATATAAACCGAATAGTACTCAATTAATTTATGGCCGAATTGTGAGTGTTGGTAGTTGGCATGAGTGATTGCAGTAATACTATTACTACAGATTGCCGCCCACGTATGACTAAGGATACAATACATGAGATTGTCTTGTGTGTTACGGCATCCAAACCATGACCTCCACGGGATTCTTCATCACAGTTTGGGGCCGGGTGTGGCCGGGATGAACCGGAGCACCAGTGGGGGA
The DNA here is from genome assembly GCA_947652605.1 of Elmis aenea. NCBI lineage: Eukaryota > Metazoa > Arthropoda > Insecta > Coleoptera > Elmidae > Elmis > Elmis aenea. The sequence goes on from OX393580.1 coordinate 23,058,061, forward strand.
TCACTATATAAACATGAAGACCCCCAGGTCCACCACTAACAAGTGTTCGTTAGGATACTCACACCACTATGAAGGTGGTAAGTTTACACTTTTATAATGACTTTAATTAACATAATTACTAACATGCGTTTTTTAATAGTTCCACAATTAAAAATTCAGCAAGGACCAAATTATATCGGATTTTACGGTTTCCTCGTTTATTATTGAACATTGAGCAATGGTTGAGTTGTCAAAATTGGGCAATTTTTTGAGGAAAATACGAAATTATCTACTAAAGATTTTCACCATTAATCGTTTTTGATTGATTGAAGAGAAAAAAAAAAGTCATTATATTATTTTATTTTCCATAAACATTTTTAAATATATCAAAAACTTTATTGATTGTTTGGTATACTTTTTATATTGTTATCTAATGACGTAATTAATTACACTTACCGTTATCACTTCAAGAAATTCTTTAACACGGTTATCATAATTTGTTTTGGCTTACGTTTCTATTTTTTGTGAATCAGTGAAAAGAGTAAAAATAATAGTAGATAAAAACTGCCCAGTTTTGTAATTTAAACATTTCCCCATTCAAATAATAAACCAGATAACTATATTATTCCACCTACTTTGGAGTACCCTATAGAGTCATTGGTTTTATCATAGTCAAACTTTCTCATTTCTTATATTCCTAAATGGTGAATCATAATCATATGCAATGCCAGTTTTTTCAAATACCCCACGATTTAGTAATTTAGTATAGGGTTTTTCATTTAAATTGGGAATTTCCATGTTTTTTCAGTTTTTTATAAATCATCATTGTTACTTGTTTTTGATATTGAGGTACTGCTTAACCCGTAGATTAGGGTTGCCATACTGACCCAGAAACTTTAACATTAAAGGATTTGCATTTTAGTCGATTTAAAAAAATACTTATGAAGTCTGCCCACATTTCTATGAATTTGAATATTTGAAAATTTATTAAGCAAATAATTTTTTAAAGAATTTACTAAACTAACATTTTGGTTTTGGGCCATAAGTAAACTTACAATATTTTTATAATTATTAAAATGTAAATATCATTAAATTTTATTATTATAATTTGAATGTTCTTCAATTACGTTGTTTCAGTCCAATTTGGTTTATAAATAAGAACAAGAAACAAAATACTATTGCTTAATCTCAATAATTATTTACTTATTGATTTCATTTGGTCAAATCATATTTGGATAGGTATTTTAAAATATAAACTGTAAATTGTGTTCAAATAAAACGTTCATACTAAATTATAAGTAAATTATTTGTCGTCCCAATTATTTCCAAAAAATGGACTTAAATCACTTTCAAAATTAACGGTCCATATAATGGTATACCTCATATATGTATCTTAAATTTTGTTCTGATTATTAATAACCTAGCAAGAGCTTTATTAGTTTTAAAATTGTTTACTAACGAGCAGGTATAGTGTTTGTTTATAAATCATTTTTTTTGTTAATAAACATCACACTGACGTTGCGGTGTGGTATTTTATAATAACGGAAATAATTATGTTATTGTATAAATAAACACAGTTTTTGCAAGTAATGGGCTTACGAGTTACGACTGTCTCAAGTAACCATCAACTACACTATTATTTTTAGAGGTACAAGGTTGGTCAAGTTTTAATGAAGTTGTAGATATAGAAATGTAATACTTTGAAGTTTATTTAAAAATGTCTTGATTAATGTTATTTCTAAGTTATTTAACCTAATATATTGAGTGCCCTGACATTTAATTTGAAGAAATAAACACAGCCAATGTTATCCATTGTTTACATCAGGGGTGGCAAACCTTTTTATGTCCGCGTGCCAATTATTTAAAATTTTCACATTTTAAAATGCTGACGTGCCAGGTAACTTTTGCAATGAATTAAAAAAAAAAAAAAACAATACTGATTGTGAGGAGATGAAGAGTAAATAATACAATATTTGTATTAGGAGAATATTTTTTATTTATATATTTTTAATTAAACTATTATATACTATTTTATATTTTAGATATATTACCTACTATTAGAAGTTTGTGATTAAACAACGTAAAAATACAAAACTAAATTTTAAAAGAAATATTAAATATTTTACCAATAAAAAGATATAATCAGACAAAAATAATAATTGCACATTACATGTGTTTACTTTTCAAACAACATTAATGAACCTACAATAAGAATTAGAATTAAAATATGAATTTTTAATGTGATTTTAGTTGTTGAATGCTTTTTGTTAAGTTTTTTTATATCAAGTTGGTATTTCGTTACTTTATATAAAATGCTTGTTGAACTAAATTCACCCTTAACGTATTTTTGAGTTTATTTTTTATCAAATGCATTTGTGAAAACAGTGACTCACATGCATATCTGGAAAAAAATATTGTTAAAATAGCGGACCCTAATTTTTTTAAAGATTTGAACTCTTTTAAAATCGTTTGACAGGCATGAATAATTGTGCTTCCAGCATTATTTTTTATATTTTTCTCCAAACTTTTCCTTTCAATAATCTCTAAATTTTCCCTTAAGTGAATAAACTTTTGCCTCCAAATTGCACTTGATTAAAAAAATCAAATAATTGCATTTCAAAATTTTCTTATCTTTACCATTCAAAAATTTTCAAATCAAGTTCAATAACTTTGATTATATCTGGGTAAATTATGGATTTTGAAGTTTCTTGGAAACTTTTAAATTGAGAAAATCGCGAAATAAATTCATTTATCATTGATTCCGCAGCTGTGGTTAATCTTCAGTCATTTAAAATTGATTTATATAAAAAATAAATAAATTGGAAAATATTTGAAGGCATGAGAAGCAATATCTCGTTCAAACACTTGTAGTTTTGTTTGTAATGCTTGAATTAACTTATACATGGTGAGAACCGTCTTATTTAAACCTTGTATTTGAATAAATATAATTTGGTGTTATCACTACAATTTTTAATTAAAAAAAAAGTACTAATTTACCAAAATTAGTAAAGCAACTATTTCTTCCGCGTGCCAATACAATTTTTCTACGTGCCAGCTGTGACACGCGTGCCATAGGTTCGTCTACATGAACAAAAATATTAAATAATTCGACTAAAAACTAGACCAGTTTAAGAAATAAAATCGAAGAACGGTTGTCAAAGAACGGTTGTCCAAGATACAGCCTCAATTTCAAACATATTTTTATTCAAGCACGTGCAGATTTTTTCACTATCTAACAGTTACAAAGCCTACTAGAAATTAAAAAATATAAAATACAATCGAACTGTTGTTAATCTCTTTAATACTCGGTATATTACAGACCAATATTACTCATTTACACCAATAATGTTTAGGGCACAGTTTTGAAATGAAAAACATTTAAATTATACAAATAAGCTTAATCAAAAATCACTCATTTCCTAGGGATCTCTTTTCGGAATGTAATACAAGACAATTGTCGCTGAATCAGTTGTGGTCTTATTTATTTATATGTAAATAAGCTAACGATTGATTAAGAGATGACAGCTTTGAAACTGGTATTGCATTCCAACAAGAGGCTCTCAAAAAGCGCTTTTTAAATACGTTTATTTAAATAAATTAATGAATTACTTAAATAATTCATCAAACATATTTACATCTTAAGCAAGGTTAATTGAGTTTATGTCATTTTTAAGTTCTTCAGTAATTGTGCTAAATCTATATCTGTAGCATCTAATTCTTATACCAAAATACTCAAAAACGAACTTTAAACTAGGTACAGAAATATTAAAAACATAGTTCCATGTATTTACTAAACCACATTCACTAGTAGTTAAATCTTAGGTATAATCAACTTGGTACCTCACAATTGTTTTGCATTCCAAGACGGTTAGAAATGACAGTGATAGGGTAATAACGATAAAAAAAATTTAAAACAAAATGAATTATTGACATGTTAAACCATGCACAGTAAATCATACAATACTTGAAACGTTATGCAACTGAAAAACACTAACCAATTCACTTATTCTGCTATTTTGTGTGCTGCGAAATTAGTTACTAATTTTGTTTTATTAGCTCACTGAATATATTTCACCCGCAATTATTCGCTACACATGGAATGCGTGTTCTTCCTAATAACAAACTATCATTAATATTTCCTAACGTGACATATTGTAGCTCGTAATTATTTTAATTTGCAATGAATGAATGCATAGTCTTAACATAAATTTGTATTGTTCACAGTTAACGCATAATGAACATGTACAATTTCTGTCAATATGTTTTGTTTATTGATTGTGATTTTACAAGCAAATAATTCTTGTCGACAGCAGTATTACTTACTGTTTACGCGAAACTTTAATATTATTTAGATCTATTCAAAAAAACATGGCATTGCAAATTTTAGATTATGTTTAAATTTGAGATTTAAATATCAGAGCAGGAGCTAAATACGTGAAATTGTGGTTTGAATCTAAACTAAAGGCATCGTGTACTTTCAAAAGCTTTAGATGTAAACGATATTGGGTTCTTCAAAATTCAATATTAACATATATAGTGTTGATTCAATGTAATATGTATAAGATTCAATAAGTCAAAAAAGACAAATTTTTCATTAAAAAAAAAAAGTTGTACAATAGGTATAACATTTTAAAACCAGAAATATTTTAATTATCGTATAAGCTTTAAGTACATTATACACTTGACAATTTTTTTGTAAGTTTGAAAATAGTATATTATATACCAAGGTAGAGAAGTCAACTATTATAGCCTGAGGGCTCAGATTAGATCTCGAGGCGCGAAGCGCCGAGGGATGTAAGGGCCCGAAGGCTATAAGACTTCTCTACCGTGGTGTATATACTATTTTTTTCACTACTAGTAAGACAAACCCATTTATGTTACGTACGCACTTTCTAACCTAAAATATAAAAAGTTAAGTACCTATCTATTCTATAGAAATATTGAATCTGCGTGTTACTCATCTTGCTAAATCACTATTGTTATTAAAAAACATTGTTTTTAAGCGATGGTTTCATCTAAAATACTGACATTATTAAAACTTTTCTCTTTTTTACGTTGTGTCAATCGACGGTGTGGATATTGACAACCCAGACAACCGTCATTTATTACGGCGCGAAAGTCGTGTTATTTAAATACACCAAAGTTTTTAAAATTAAATTAATTTATTTAAACAACGTTTTAAATGCTAAAATACCAATAAAGAGAATTTCTTGATCATACTAAATCGTCCTATAATTTTTTTTTCTTTAAAACTACAACAGCATTATCAAAAAATATAAATTGGTTCATTATTCACCAGTGGTTAATAATGAAAAATTGTTTACCTGTAACCATGCATAGGTAGAGAAATTGAATTTCACGGCATTCTAATATACGTCATATTGCTACGCTATATTACTAGTAGTGAAAAAAATGCTTTTATTACTTCTGAACATAATGAAATCTATTTATAAAAATGCCTTGATTGTCTAATAATGCAACAAAAAAAAGATGTATATCAAGGCGTGTGTTTGTAATTACGTTGTTCGTAGTTGATTATTCAATTCATAAATTATTCATCTGTACGATTATTGGAAATTATTAATAATGGCAGAAGTATAGCTGTTGCATATTAATTGCAATATGCTCGATTCGTTGTCTTGTCATGATATGTTTGCTTCTATTTATTTATACCATATCTAGATTTTATTGGCACGCTTGTTTAGTTTCATTCATATTTCGTACGTGGAAAAGAGCTTTAAACTATTTTTTATTTATATTTTTTTGCGAATAGACCCTGCAAGCGTTTGGTGACTTTAAATTTTGTTTTTATGGGTCGCAATAAAATGTTTAAATGTAATCTGAATTAAAATAAATTAGCATTTTTCAATGTATGTTAATGTAGCTTCTTCAGCTTGAATTATTTTATGTTGTTTTGGGAAGAAAAAATGTTTATAACAGGTGGAAAATATGAATGTCATTAATAAAATTCTTTGTGGCGACAAGTTTAATAAACAAGTAAAGCTTTTTGTAAGCAAACTGATGTTAATTCATTTTATTTGTTTCTTCAAGCGATTTGAATATTTTGTTCCTTATTTCTTAAGGATTGCAAAATTCCTATTTTACTTCTTCAAGACATTTTCTAAATTGTTTATCGGTTCTCTTATACAATTTCAAAATTGCAATGCTGTTCTTTCTAGTAATTTTAAATGTTGCTGTTACTTCAAAGAGTGTCAAAAGGTTTTGCAAGCAAATTGATCTTATTTCATTTTATTTGTTTCTTCAAGCGATTTGAATATTTTGTTCCTTATTTTTTTAAGGATTGCAAAATTCCTATTTTGCTTCTTCAAGACATTTTTGAAATTGTTTATCAGTTCTCTCATACAGTTTCAAAATTGCAATGCTGTTCTCTTTAGTAAATTTAAAGGTTGCTGTTACCTCAAAGAGTTTCAAAATTTCGTTTAAATTTTGTCTTTTTTTTAATCAATTGTTTTCAGTGCTGATCATTTGTTTTTTCGTCAGAACTTTTCTTTGATTTATTTTACTCAGTATTATAATTCTGAAATGGCAATAGTGCAAAACAAGCTTTAAAACGCCTTTACGTTTAACTAATAATGTAATCTTTCATGGTACTAATTTTGCTCAATTTATTATGCAAAACAAAATATACATATTTGTTTTGAATAAGATATTTATCTCACTTACTTATGTATTTAGTCGTTCGTGCAAATAAAATCTGCACAATAGACGCGTCTCATTAACATCTTGTTAATTTATATTTATTACCGACTCGTAAAAAGTTAATAAAACTTCATTGTTTATTACAGTGAATCGTAACAAAACTCACTACAATATTTGTTTACACATGCGGTTTGTAGGCCTTCTCAAGGCTTCTAAAATAGTTAAACTTATTGCGTTGGAATAACAAATTACAAGGACCAAAAGATTTTTTTACGGTCGTTATATTTCAAAGTTGCATAAAATGGGACGCTTAATTAAAATTCTGTATGGCAGATTCATCTTGTACCGTGGGAGCGTGTTGTGTAACTTTACATATGAGGATAGGAACACTGCGGTGAGTCAGATGTAAAAAGGAAAATTGGGTAATCTGGAAGATAAAGTTTTAGTGAGGTTTAACTTGTGGTCTTGTCAACGTAGGAGTTATCAGCATTGATGGATTTAGGTTTATGATGTGTTTATGAAATAGAGTTTGGGTGTGATATTTAAATCAGCAATTTTCACATATTAAAATAAGCCAAATAAAATTTTTGTGGGCTTTGTATTTACGATATAATGCTGCGCTTGCAATATTACAGTTAATTTGGTTAGTTTTGTTCGTTTTTAACACCAGTAATCGATTTTTGAAGTACGTTTCACTCATAAAGTACTTGAAAACAGCCATAATTTATATCAATTTATTCATAGATACGAATAAAAACTTATGGAGAAAAATTTTACCGTAAAACTTGCCAGTTAAACAATAATTATGCCTATGATGGTAAAAAAGCATTACTTTTAACAAAGAACATTGTCAAATAACCAGTTTTGTTTTGTATGGTTACAAAAAAGTGTCGCTTCTAGTACTTGCTATTTAAGTTTTGTTTGGCATAATGGTTTTACATAAGTACAATCAGTGGCAGACTGGATCTAAAAATATTGGTTGTCAGGACACAAAAGGGGGCTACTCACAACCATAAGGATATCATTTAATTTTTTTAAAGAACAAATAAGGTATTTCAAAAAATACGTAATTAAATTTTTTGTGAAATAATTATCCAGGGTGTTTCTTAAATATTGCAAAAAACTTCGAGAGAGGGGGTTTAACATTTCTTTTTCCTGCGACGTCTCCTTTCGGAGTTACACACACCTAAAGAGGAGCGGTAAAATTAGGTTTTTATTTTATTTCTCAAATTTGGATATATGTAGGAGAATAACATTTGGTAGATGTTTTGTACTTACTGAAAGGATTTCCATATTAGTATTTTTAATTATCTCCCACCTTCACAAGGGGCTAAAAAGCGCGACCCCTGTTTTTTTTTATCGGAACTGTTGGAGCTGTTGAAATTTGGCAGTTTAATTTTTTTTAAATAAGCATAATTTATTAAGAAACTTTTTTTTATTGTTTAACTTTTCCCAAAAAACCTACAGTTTTTGAGTAAACAATAAAATAAGTAAACATGCACGATGAAATAATCTAAAATAAAACGATTCATTTCCATGGTTTGTTTATGTTCATATTAAGTAGAATTGACGAGTGTTTTCGTGTAATAATCGTATGATGTGGAATTATACGGTTCGGATACCTCTCTTTATAAAGACACCTGGCTGCTAATGAATTACCATTAACAAATCTGTAAACGAAATGCAATCGCACATCTTAACATTTGTGTAATTCATTATAAAGAACAAGGAGTTTACAACACGAAAACACCCGTCAATTCTACTCAATATGAACATAAACAAACCATGGTAACCACCGAAATGAATCATTTCATATTAGAATATTTAATGATGCATGTTTACTCATTTAATTTTTTACTCAAAAACTGTAGGTTTTTAAGAAAAGTTGAACAATAAAAAAAGTTTCTTAATTAATTATTCTTCTTTAAAAAAAAATCTAAACTGCAAAATTTCAACCGTTTAAAAAGTTCTGATAAAAAAAACAACAGCTTTCGTACTTTACAGCCTCTTGTGAAGGTGAGAAATAATTGAAAATGTTACTATGGGAAACCTTTCAGTACCTAAGTATAAAACATCTACCAAATGTAATTCTCCATCATTATATCCAAATTTGAGAAATAAAATATACACTTAATTTTACCGCTCCTTTTTAGGGGCGTGTAACTCCGAAAGGAAACGTCTAAGAAAAAAAATTATATAAAAGCCCCCCGGAATTACATCCCGAAGTGTTTCGCAATATTTAAGAAACACCCTGTATATTTTTTATCTTATATTTAAGAGTGGGGGGGGGGGCACTTCATGATGGACGCGCAGGGCCCACTTGCCATTGGGCAAGCTGACACTCTGGCCAGTCCGCCACTAAGAATAACAATTCAGAGATATCCCGTTTATTATAAATTTGTAGATAATAGATAACTCCACCATTTTATTAAACATGTTTAAGATTAACAGAGTTAAGATATTGATTGCAAAAAACATTGGCACAAACGTTTGTGGTTAATCTATTATTTGTTCTATCGGGTTAATCGCTTGACCCACTGTTGAAGTCTCCTAATTATTATACTAGGGGAGACCAGGGCTGGTTGTCACAAAATTTCGGTTTTATTTTTTTTAAGTCTTATTTTCATAATTTAAGATCAGTTTTTTTTTCTGTTGCATACCTACATGTGTCATGCTTTATATTCTGAATAGTTGTTTGAGCAACATCGAGTGACTTATGTGCAAAAAAATATTTATCGCGCGCAAGCAAAGTGTGACAACATACCCCGAGGCGGGGCATGTTGTCACAGTGAACGGGGCAAGTCGTCACGGGTCAAATAAATGTAGTAAATAATAAATGAAAAAAAATGTAAGGACAATTTGTAAGAAAAACTCAAACATAAATTGTAATGATAAAAATAGAAACAATGCAAACAATCGAAATATATAAAAATAATTTAAATGCAGATCAAACACATGAAACCCGCCTAGATCATCATCTGAATCACAGTTGTGGCATATTCGTTCAGCCGCAGGTGGGGCAGAGCGATTTGTTTTTTTTTTATATGTTCTGACCATCTGTACAGAAGAACATCTTGAGTAATTTTTATGCGTTGGGGCAAGTTTTCGCTTGTGACAACTTGACCCGTCAACAATGTGACAACATGCCCCGTGGCCACTTTTATAATAAAAATCAAGCTATTTGTCTCGAAATAAAAAAACACCCTAATAATTATATGAACTTTTAGCTGAAAGGTGTAGCTTTGATAATGTCATAATAGTATTCACTTTAAATCCAATCTCAATCGTTCAGAGAACCACAAAAAGGACCAATAAAATTTACTTTATTGTACGTCAAACAAATTAAAATAAATGGCTTACGTAGGGCCGTTTGCACCGGTTTTCCCTAAGTCATAGCTTAGTAAAGCTCCACTTAAATCTAAGTGTCACTTAAAAATAAATTTCGTTGCACCGTCGAGCGGTCATCTGCTCTTAGCTAAGCGATGGTTTATCCGTTAGGAACAAGTTCAGGTGTGTATTTGTAAGGTTATGTTAACGTTGACAGGGGAAAAGTTGTGTTCAGAGTGCAGTAAGTATTTAGTTATATTATAATACTAATACATTAATATGATATGTATTATTTAGTTAACATATACATTTTTTTAGAACTTGATTTTTAAGATATAATACAAACTTGCATTTAAAAAGTAACAGTTGCAATGGGTTTATTAAAAGCCTTCTCTTTTTCTCTCTTTAATGATATTTAACTTAATATATTTATTTTAATCATTGATCAGAAAACTAATAAAAATTATATAAAATAGGAAAAAATTGTAACTGTACAAACTGTAGAAATTTACCATTTTGCTAATTTGTACTGATTTCCTGTAAATAATTTACAGGAAATCAGCACATCAAACCGCCAAAAATTAGGTAGGTAGTAGGGTTTCTTTCCCGGGTTCTCGGTCCATTTTAAGCTATTTTAGATTTCCCGGGAAATGCTTTTTGTCCCAGGAATTCCCGGGATTTAAAAAGTGTTATTTTCGTTTTTTTTTTAGCTAAGATCGTTGTAGTACTATCGTAACTTATCAGAATTTATTACAAAAGATCTTTACTAACAGTAAATTATAAAAAAACTTTATTTTTATTTCAAAATAATAATTTTTCTCCTTTACCTATATTTTTGCTTTTAGTTTGGCGTAAAGAAGCCCGGTCTCCATGACAAATTTAATATCTTCAAAATAATTTTACAGTTTTATATATGTGTACCCTGGTAATACGAAGCAAATAGCTTATAAATGAAATTTTACAGATAAAAACGATGTTTCTTTGCTGCTAGATGCCCTCAAGACAATTTCAACTACAGCAATAGAGACAGACATTTTATACAGCAAGACTTTTTGTTAATAAATCAAGAAATAGACTAAGTGATCGAAGCCTAGATCACCTTTGTTTTTCTTAAATCACATTGCAAAAGTTCATTGTAAAAATGATATTATAGAAAGGTTTTATTTCCCAAATGTATGTTTCTCTCACCAATATTATTTAATTATTTATAATAATCGTGGAGCAAAATGTATTACATATATGACTTGGAGTTGTTTTTAAGTAATAAACCGTTCCCTTCATTTTTGGATTATTTATTTAAAAATATTAACATAAATTATTACATCCCTGGAAATCCCGGGATAAAGGCCGATTTTTTCCCGGAATCCCGAGATAAGCAAAATTATCAAATATGAAGTAGTATATGTATATCTTGATTGTTTTTATTTTAGCATATGTCGAAAGAAAAAAACCGCATGGTTCGAATTATACCAATGCAGAAAAAAAAATGTTATTAAATTTAGTTGCAGAAAAAAAATATGTCATTAAAAACAAAAAATCGGACCATACAATGTGGAAAGATAAAGAAGAAGTTTGGAAAATAATTGCTACAAAATTCAATTCAATATCTCCCAATAGCTTCTACAGAGATGTTGTATCTTTAATTTGGTCAAGAATTTCGGTACTTTTTTTTAACCTAAATCTTAAAAAAAAATTGCACTCATCCATGGTTTTAAAGTAATTTTGTCGTAGATAATTTTTTCTAGGAAAACCGAACTCTATGAGCTCTAGAATGTCGCTTTCATCATCGAAATATTCGTCCAAATCCATTTTATTCACTCACAATGGTAATATACCGTATATTTAACTGCCACTTAACTTTTAAGCCGTACCCAAAGTGACGCTTAGTTTAAGGATCACTATTTGAAATTTAAATCTCGCTTAAATTACGGTGCAACGAAATAAGTGTCGCTTAAGGGATTTAAGCTTCGCTTAAATTTTAAGTGAAACCGGTGCAAACGGCCCTTACGTACCATTTAGGTAACAGGGGCCAAACTCATATGACTGAAGACAGCTACATTCAGTGCTTACGTAGATATGTTGAATATATGATAATAATGCGTTCCAGAGTTTACAGCGATTGTGACAACTTGCCCCTGTGACAAGTAGCCCCGGTCTCCCCTACTAATAATGTGAATAAATGCACCGAACAAGCAACTTTTTACAACTTTTTGTTCAATACAAAAATATGTTACGTTTTTAGTAATTTTATCAAAATTGTTGTAAAATAATGAACAATATTTAGGTGGCAAATATTACACGTACAAATTGCATATTTTTAAACCATATTTTAAAACTAGCTTTTAACTGCCCTTATTTAACATAAATTGTTAATTAATACAACATAGAGCCAGCATTAGATACTTAAAGATTTTCCCTTCATCAAAAAATCGTGTTAAAATGAATTTTACACTAACTTTCGTTGATGTAAATGGAATGCCGTGAAAACACAGTAATTACTAAAAAAAAAGAGTAATTTCCTTTGCTGTTTATTGTTTTGTTTTGTATTAAATTTGGTATAAATACGAAATGTTATTTTTATTAACTATCGTGAAGAAAATAAATTAGCCAAAGATAACAAAACTACAATTGTTGCATAAGAAGTGGCGCTGTACTATTTTTCTCACTAATTTTTTGTTGTTTACAGATATTACTTTGCTGTTTTTTCGCTGCTGCGACAGCCGCACCCCAATATTATAGGCCACAATATCAACAACCTTATCAACCTTACAATAATTATAACCAGTATTCTGGAAAGCCAGTAGTGCCAATCTTATCTGAAACTAACGAACTCAACCCTGATGGTTCTTTTAGTTACAGGTAAATACATAACTTATTGACTACTTTTTAAAATATTCTTAGGTGAGTAAATCATTCATTTAGGTGTATAGCTCGACATTTTTTAAAAATTTATCCGCTATTACTCATCTCTAAGATGATCTAATGTTTCATAACTACTGCTCACGTTATATGATAATTTTCTAATGCTTTACAAGAATTCAATTTTACTTGTTTAGTGGTAATACGGCTTGTGATGACAAACTTTTTTTTAGAATCCCTTTTTTTGTGCAATTCTTTGTTAATTGTAATTACTTTTTGCAGTGTGGTTAAAAGTTTAGTCATTATAATAATGCGGATTATAAAGATCTGTTACAAATATATGTGTAGACTACTGATGAATAATCTTTCTTAGTAGGTACTTACTTGCTTTGTATTCAAAGTTGAATTTGTTTCGCTCGATTTAGGTTTTATCGAAAGTGTACAAATAATTAGCTTGACGTATTTAATACATTAGTACTTATCGCACATATGAAGGGTGTTGGGTTTATTGGATCTTTACAATTCAATTTTGAAGATTTTTAAGTATACTATTTTTTGTTCATAGAGCTGCATCAACAAAAGTTTATTTTATTATGGATTATATTATTATGAATGAGTATTAATCATGAATGTGAAAAATAATTTTTACTAAAACTATAATAATTAGTTCAAAATCTCCAAATTGGTTAAAAACAACATTCCTAATTTTCACCTAACACCCTTCATCTACGCAATTTTTTTAATCAATCCAATCATTATCCGTTAAGTTACTTTTGTCCATTGCTAGTTGCAACGCATTTCTTCATGTCTTTTTCGTGTTTCCCCTTTTTCTTCTTCTGGATGAATTCATGTCTATGGTTGATGTTGAATTTTAGGAGCAGGTGGTTCTTAACCTTTTAGTAGTCGCGGCTCCTTAAATATCCTAAAATATTTTCACGGCCCCCTAGTTTGTAGTAACAAAAATATAACGATTTATTTAAGAAGATATCTCTCCGATGGTTCGAGGAAAATAAGGAGAAAAAAATATTTTTTTAAAGATTTCAATATCTTAAAAAGTAACAATGTTTTATAAATTTTTCGCGACCCCCCTTAAAATCTTTCACGGCCCACCAGGGACCGCGGCCCCCCGGTTAAGAATCGCTGGTTTAGATGACCCTACCGATTGCTGATCTTCGATTTTAATCAGTTAGTTTTTTTTTCTGCGTTTACAGTTTTCCGCATGTCTTCGTTTCTTACTTTATCCATTATCCTGAGTTGACAAGATATACCCCAAACGATTATTTCTATTGCCCTTGTCCTTAATAAATATTTAGACATGATCCCAACTTCCTCCTCCATATACAGGGTGGTCCACATAGAAGCGCCACTATTAGGATCTTGTAAACGGTAAGAGCTACAAAGAAGTTTAAAATAGACAAATTGTTCCTCTTTCTAAGACCTATTCAGTGAAGCTTCAATGTTTTAAAAAAGTTCCATGGCACGCTAGATAATAAACAAAAATCCAAATGAGCAATTTTTAAAAATCGTTAATAACCAGGTTAAACTTGATGGTAGAAAAATATTTTTGGGGAAAAAAATTGTACATTATTATTTACTTATTGTAAAATGAAAACATTCATTTGTTTCAGTTTTGTTTAAATTCTTAGATAAATTACAAAATTCCATTTTTAAAAAATGGAAACCATAGTTGGCTATTACTTCATACAAAAGCTTTTTTTCCAATAATATAAAGTTTAATGAATTTATTTTGATATTTACGCTCACAACAAATAATTTTCATTAAAAAGTCCCTATGAAGCTAAAAAGTGCCATGAATTTAAACAATATTGAAACAAATGCATGTTTCCATTTTACAGAGCGTAAAAAAATATGTTTTTCTCCAAAAATATGTTTGTACCAACAAGTATAACCGCGTATTAACGATTTTAAAAATTGCCCAGTTTGGTTTTTGTTTATTATCTATCGTGCCATGGAAATATTATGAAACATTAAAGTATCACTGAATAGATCTCATAAAAAGGAACAATTTGCCTAATTTAAACTTCTTTGTAGCTCTCACCGTTTACGAGATCTCAATAGAAGTCCTTTTATGTAGACCACCCTGTATAGCAAACTTTGTTCGAGAGATTTAAGAAGATGAGTTTTAATGTTTAAGAAAATACTTTTGCTTCATAACATGAAACTTGATTGTCGACTTTTTGCTCCTTTTTTTCCTAATTTTATTAATACGTCATTGTTGTCTGTTTCATTTGCGATTAAGGCTACACCTAGATTATTTTTGCTTTATAAATATTCGTCTCTTTTCCAAAATCAATGCCTTAAAAACTCTTAAAAAAGAAACATTCTTAAATTGATGGGCGTCTAACGATGCATTTCTTTTATTTAGCTATGCAACTGGCGACAACCAACAAGCCCAAGCCCAGGGATATCTGAAAAATGCAGGACGTCCAGACGAAGCTCAGGTTATCCAAGGATCATACTCATACGTTTCTGCGGAAGGCATCCCCATCACCGTAAATTACATTGCCGATGAAAACGGATACCGCGCGGAGGGCGCCCATCTACCTACACCACCACCGATCCCTCCAGAAATCCAAAAATCGCTCGACTATATCGCTCAAACTCAACGGTATCAACCTGACCAATATCAACACTACGAACCTCAACAATACAGACCTTATCAGCCATACAAACCCTACAGGAACTATAAATAAGCGTTAAAGAAGCAGGCCATGTTGAACGACAATGAATTATGTTTCGTACCTCACAAAGGGCCAGTACAGAAAAAAGGTTTTATTGCGAAATCATATTTCTTTGTTCTACAACTTGATCTCCATACGCATTTTGTACATACAACAATTTTAGCTTTATTAATGTTTTCGCAGTTGTCTTTGTAGCAGTCTGTGTAAAATAACTTATTTTTTTTTATACTCGAAATAACAAGCTGCAGCGATCATTTCAATAAAGAAATGAACAAAAGGATGTTTTTTTTGTCGTTAACTTAAAATAACTAAATAAGAAATATGTCGATGAAGGGGCGGAAATCTAGATAGTGATTCAGCATTTCTACAAGAGCTCATTTCTGGCGCCCTAACCCTAAATCCATATTGATAATGTCACGAAGAAAAAATGTACAATGGGCAACATTTGATAGTAAGTAGAGAGAAGTGTTATTCGCTTCGCAAGCGCGAGCGTATTATAAATGAAAATTGACATTGTCATTTTACTTTTACACCACGTAGTAGTAAACGTAGGTGCGGAGTTCAGAATATCGGGAAATTTTCGACATACATCTCCGCTAGATGGCGATAAGTCCACGTATGAAATTTAGATTGACAATAAATGAATTAACACTTTTCTACATTTTTAAAATATTATACACAGCGCTTTTTACGCTTGGTCAAAATAGTGAAACTTTAAACATATCGACGCCTTAAAGCAATTTTGCTTTTAACGCCAAAACTACAACTTTAGAGTAGAGACAAAAAACAATTAAAGTCTGGGGAATTTTTGTTTTAAATTTTTGGAGTATTTTTTTTACGAATGTTGGTGTTTAAAAATAAAAGGTTTATTATTAGAACAATGAAAATCATTAATAATTATAATTAATAGCGTTTTGGCGTTTACAGCAAAATTGCTTTCCACTGTCGATATAGAAACTCATTTTTCTTTAAATACAACACCCTATATTTTCTTAGTCTCATAGAAAATTTAATTGTTCTTCAAAAAAATAAGCCTGTTTTATAACTAAAATTGATATTTTCTGAGATACCGCGATTTTTCATCAAATCTGGAACAAACAATAACGGTCAGATACCAAATTTTATTGTAATATTTCAATAATATCTGTGGGTTTTCATACTTTTGCGCAGCACTGTATGTGTTATGTTTACATGTGATTTTGTTGAATTTATGTGAATTATGTTTATGTTTTTGGTCTTTAATATTTTTTTAACCTTTTATCACATATTTCCAATTTCAACTAAAAAAAAAAAATGACTTGGCGATTTTGGCTACATCGGCGTCCTCTGTTGGCGACTTTGGCTACTTTAGCGCGGTTTTTTGGTGATTCAAGCAATAATTCACCTGGTAACCCTGAGTGCAAGCGCTATTCCTTTTGTTCATCAGCTTGTATCGTATCGAAGCAAATTATTTTTAAGGAAAACCCCGCCGGCATTCCTTTAGGTTCCTTTCGCTTTTGCATAAAAAAATATAAAGGCACAATTTTATCTCGTTGCTTGCGCCCCCTGATTGACCGCACCCGGGTGCAAACACCCCTTGCACCCCCCGCACGGCGCGCCCCTGAAAAAGGTAAGTGACTTTTTATTTAACTATAAATTTTTTTGCAAATACAGTGGAAGCCGCTTATAACGCGGGTTTGCGGGGAATGTATCCGACCCGCGTTGTATGATGACCACGGTGTAACCGAATTGTTGAAGTATATTATATTGTAGCGTAAACAACTCATTTTATAATTTTGTTTGTTATTTAGAAATTATAAAATAAGAATACACTCTGTTCACATATCAGCAAATACATTCAAAAACGAAAAAATTACGATTGCTTTACAATTACGCACCCAGGAAAGATTCAAAGCTCTCAAATTAAACTACAAAACAATTACAATTTATGATTAATATTATTGAGTCCAATAAGTATTTCAACGTCATTTCCAGTATTTTTATTTGCTTCCATACCTCGTCTTTCACGCTGAGAGCGTCAATAAAAAAAAAGTTCCGCGGTATATCTGAATGCCCGTTGTTGCAACCGACTTTTACTGTATGCGTTAATGGTTAATATTGAAGAGATTCTTCTACGCAGGGATGAATTTATGAAGGGGTTTGTAATCGAGAAATATTGGTTCTCTTATTATAACAGTGAACATTATCTAATTAGAAGTTAATTGGAAGTGAATTATCAGTTTTGTAATGGAACTACTCTTTTTACTAATTTAATGTGCATTTTTAAAGCTTTCATAATTTTTGTAGTTATCTATTATGGCTAATTTCTGAATATTACATAGGCAACAAAACTCGCATGTTAGAATTGAACAAAACATAACATTCACTTCTTGCGAACGCTTAGCCCATGAATTTGATTGTGTGGTTATAGTTAGATACATTTGGTTTGTTATTTATTATATATAATTTGTTTATGGCTTTGTAAACTTTATTCTTTTAATATATTTTAACAAAAATTTCCAAAGATATACAGTACACCGACCTTCTATGAAATGGAAGGACATATAAGCAACTTTCAATCTACCTATCTACATTCATTATCAGTTTAAACTAATTGCTTTATTGTATAATGTTGTTTTTACTATATTTCCATCAGTTTAGTAACTTATAAACGCCACAGTGTCTAGCTAAATTATATTTGTTTTAACTAAATGTGTGATAACAAAAAAATACTTCTTTGTCCAAAGAAAAAAACCTTTAATGTAATAGAAAAATTTAAATTATTATTATAATATGAATAAATGGAATTAAAACTATTTTTTTAAAGGTCATCACATTATACTGCTAACAAGAGGAACATTTTTGGTTTTGTTCATACGTTGTTGTGAAAAGTTTTATAATATTCACTTTGTAAATCGGTCAAGTACAGAAAAACGATTAGAATAGTTGTAAAATTAGCGTTTTATGGTCATATATAGCCATAATAAAACAATGGTAAAAAAGTCATAAAATGTGAATTATACACTCAGATAGAAACAATTAACGGTACTAGTTTACGTGCAAACCAAGCAGTAATGACATGAGAACATGTTCATTGTTAGAGAATCTTATTGCTGTAAATCTGAGTATTTATAATAAAGTAAATTATTAGATTGTTAAAAACTTAGTGTTTTAAAAAGAAAATTTTTAGTAACAAATTTTTGAGGGACTTGTAGTAAAGTAGTGTACATTTAATTATTTCACGTGTACACTTTTTCTAAAAAATATCATTTACTTATAGAACTTAAATACTTTTTACTTTAAATTATGTATTATAGATAGTTAGTAATACCATAGTCAATGGTAATACATAGCAATTAATTACCCTTAGAAGTACTTTGGGTTGCCTAAATCGTCAATGTTTGGTAACGATTTGGTTTGTAACATTGAAGATGCTAGTAGGAATTTAGAAAAATAGTATCTGCTAGTTATGCGCCTTATACTTTCAACTATTTTTATATTTTAATGAATTTAAATATCGTAAAAAAACATTAGTTCAAAAAGTAAATTATTGACTAGGCCAGTGTATACCGTAAATTAAAAACAGTGTTAGATAAATAGTTTAATTGTTGAATAGCTTGACTGCTTTTGTATTAGTTTTACAGTATTAAGGTGAGCGCCACCAACATCTATAGCTGTAAAACGATAATCAGCATCCACTAATACCAATAAGATGATTGAAAATACTTTCTTATAAGAAAAATAAAGAGAGCCGCTATTTGGTGGAGCTTCAATTACCACATGTTTTCCATCTAATGCGCCGATGCAGTGTGGGAAATTCCATTTTGATCTAAAACGTTCTTCTATTTTTTTCCAATCAGATTCGGTAGGCACAGGCATTACAATTGGTGACAGTTTATTGAATATAACAGAGCATGTTTCGTAAACAATATTTCTCACAGTTGACTCGCCCAAGCGAAACGTGAAAGCCATTGATTTAAAGGAATTTCCAGTAGCCAAAAATCTGAAAAAAACATTTTTTATTTACAGCTCAAGAATGTAGAGAGAAATGGAGAAAGATTCGTGATAATTACAGGCGGGCAAAAAAACTACGAAAGACCAAAAGCGGCCAAGGAGCTAAAAATCTGAAGACTCCAAAGTATGATAAATTTTTATCATTTCTATTTCCATATTTAGAAAGTGAAATTGAAACCGAATCAAATTTTCCTACGCAAAATTCACCAACAAATACAGAGAATCTCAGAGAATCAGATATTGACGAGACATCACAGCCTCTACCTCAGCCAGTGTGCCTACATTATGTGAAATTTCTACTCCACAACCCAAGAAAAAATGCATTCCTTATAAACTACACAAAAAATCACCACACGACATTCCTGACAGTTCATCTACACATAAGTTATGCAAAAGCTATATAGAAAAAAATATAACACGCAAAAATTACCTCACAAAGTAATGATTTTTTTTACAAATTTAGGAGAGACAGTAAAAGAAAATGTACAAATTCGGATTAAGCGTGAAGTGTTCAAAATTGTTAATGATGCTGAAGAAGTGTACTTTTCGAAAAAATCTGCAAACATGAATGCTTCTGCAGAAATGAATGCCAATGTTCAGAATATTAATCCCAACCATCGCGCACAACAAAGTACGCAGATGCCTCAAACTCATTCATCCACATCACAAACTGATTCAAATCCTGTGTTTGAAACAAGGCACTTTTTTAAATCCAAACAGTCAAATGCATAATATTCAACTAACTTCTCATTCACAATCATCAAGACCGGTATTTGTAAATCCCAACAATCAAACTCAATGCTCACAACTATCTAAACAACAGACATCTACACAACAAACTAATTTAAGATCTGCGATTGAATGTGCAAACTCTATTGAAGATGTATTCCTACGTTCAGGATTCAGTCGGTGAATTTCTAATTTTTTTCTAACAAGAAACATGAATAATTCAATCATTTTATGTACCTATTTAAGTTTACAATAAAGTCTAATTCGTTTAAGCTACATGTCTTTTGAAACTTTTCCTATCCCACTACTACCATTGATTTTCAAGTATCATAGTCAAGGATACTCCTTCATATAAGTTTAACGATATAAGTATAAATTGTAAAATGTTCAAATTATGTTTTGGGAACTTACTTTGTTTAACAAACTGCAAGCCGTTCTTCTGGGATAATTGGTTCAAAAAATTTGGTTGTTTGTTTTTGGATATCATGACGCAAAATTTCTAATAATTCATAATATTTTCCTAAAATATCCAAAAAACTTTTTCTCATCTTGAAACAAAAATTTAAAAAGGGTATGAAATTCTCCAAATAGCTTTCTTTTTAAACAAATTTCATGACACCAAATGCTACGTTTTCGTTTTTTACTTTTTTTTTAAATTCATTTCCTCATTGAATAGAAGTTGAAATAAATATAATTCTTCGTCAAAACTATCAATGTCAAATGTATTGTCACCAGCAACGTCGACCAAAAATGCAAGGAAAACATTACTCCACATTTTAATGCGATGCGATGCGCTCTGGCCCGACACGCTTCTAGTGTGCGCTGCCCATATACATAATATACCGGGTGTTAACCACCAGCCGTGAACATAGGGAATTAACATTGGTTTTAACTTTTTTCGGATTCCTGCTCCCCAATTTAATTTATATTAAAATTAATGTTAACAATAGAAAGATAAAATTGTTACGCATCATTTGAGACCATTAATAAGCTTAAATGTTTAATATTTAGTTTATAATTGATATTTTAAAATTGGATTAATTTTACAAATACAAGTAGCCATGACTGTCAATCTGACATTTGTCTTCATTAATTTTTATTATCTGTCAATTTTTAAATCAGCGAGCTATTTCTTTTTTCACCATTAAAACTCTTCCTCTATTATAGTTTTTTTTTTTAAATTTTAATCAAAATCGTTAAAGAAATAACTCGCTGATTTAAAAATTGACAGATAATAACAAAAATTAATGAAGACAAATGTCAGATTGACAGTCATGGCTACTTATATTTGTAAAATTAACCCAATTTTAAAATATTAATTATAAACTAAATATTAAACATTTAAGCTTATTAAGGGTCTCAAATGATGCGTTATAAATTTATCTTTCTATTGTTACCATTTTAATATAGATTCAATTGGGGAGCAGGAATCCGAAAAAAAGTTAAAACCAATGTTAAATTCCCTATGTTCACGGCTGGTGGTTAACACCCGGTATAATAAACATATATCGCTGATTCCCCATCTTCCCATGAGCGGAAAGTGAAGCCGAACAATGAAATGGAAATATGTACCTCTCTTTCTAAGGTGTACTTTTCATAGTTGGCAGCAAACATAGAAAATCAAATAAAACTAGGATGACTAACCGAGCCTGCATGAAAATTGTTGAGGTCATGTTGTGAAACGTGATTTTTGTAAATTACGCGTGCAGACACCGACGTTTAACAATCCGAGGCGAATTTGCGAATTAGTACAAACCACCTTAGAACAGGTTTTTGTATATTAATTGTAGTTTTTACAAATCGTAGATCAGGGATGGCAAATAGGATTTGATCAGTGTGCCAAAATAAAATAAAATTTAATACAAATTTTTCCCCGTGCCAGTACCTAACCTAACCTACCCTACCTACCTACCTACCAGAAACAACTGTCAGTTATTTTGTTCAGTATTGCCAACGTCATGATTTTATGTGTCACTAAATACATATGCAATCAGTGGCGTAGCTAGAGGTTGTGCCGCCCGGGGCGGTCCCTAAATTTGCCGCCCCTATAAATAAGGGTTGTTAATTTTTGATTTTTGCCAAATGCAAGCAGAGATCGACACAAAAAGTGGGGGGAAAACAAATTGCGCCGCAGGCGATTTTTTTTATTTTAGACGTTCAAACGTGTTTTAAAGCAAGTTAGATAATGGAGAATACTTTATCATCTTCCAAAATTACAGTTTTACAGTAGAACCTTTTCTGATTTAAAAAAAAATCAGATCGCCCCCACTCCCACGAAATTATTTTTAATAAGGGCGAAAAGTCCCTGTTACAGTAGAGTTTAAAACTGCATCGAATTTAATGCCTAAAATAAATGAATTGTTTGAAATTTTATTGAATGGCTGGTACCATATCGTAAATTTTATTAGAAAGTTGGAATTTCTGTCGTTACAAGGGAGCGGGTTTTCAGTGAAGCAAGGTCAAGTAGCCCGTTTTATCCTCTAACTTCGGTAAGAATTCCTTTTTCTAAAATTAATTTTTATGAATTTAATAGCGCTAGTGCGGGAACTGATTATTATATCTACTGATCCTTCATTGCCCCGAGATTTTCATTTTTACCCCATTTGGGTAGACTAAAAGTGATTCCCCAAGCGCTCCCCCCTTGCTTCGCTACTGTATGCAATCAAAAGTTCCGTGCATCGCTACAGTTGGTATTTTATATGAAGATATAGTAATGAACAAATTATTGTATCGATATAAGAAGAGTTGTTATTTTCTGGTATTTTTAATTTTTTGATATTTAAATAACATATAGTTGTAGATAATTAGCATACTAATTAAAAATAAATAAAACTTTTCGAAAAAGTTTAAAATTAAAAAAAAATTATTCATAGAATTCTTTAGGGTGCCGTCGAAAATCTCTCGCGTGCCAAGTTTGGCACGCGTGCCACCTATTTGCCATCCCTGTCGTAGATCATCAACGTCAAATGTCATATTTTTAAACTGTCAAAAATTAGGTGATCATTACGCGCGCTTCTCACATTGTCCAATCCGATGTATATTAGCTGTCAATGGTCCAATCGCCGCATTAAAAAGAGATGATGTATATCTGTACCGTTGACTATGTTACGCAAAATTTGAACTACTAGCAATATATGATTATAGATATATGGCGCTGCCGCATTTTTTACAATGCGATGCGACCCGCTCCGGCAGTAGTGTGCGCATAGCTTTAGCATTGGTCATTTGGTAAAAAAAAAATGTTGAAACAAATAGATTCGTTTAATGTAAGAAATGTTGCTAAAGTTGAGTAAACAATTAGCTCGTCGCTTGCAGAGGATAGTTCATAATTGTGCGAATTCTCTGTAATTAATTGTGCTCTTTAGGGTAAATCTTATACTTGTAACTTAGTTAGATAAGATAGATATTTTGGGTAATCGTTTCAATTATTATATCGTATTGGCAAAATAATTAAAACAGTTAGTGTCTTTTACATACATTTTGTTGTTGTTAAGAGTCAAACAAAACTCGAATTCATTTTAGGATTTGCCAACGCTTATTATAGTATTACTACAATATACAATTTCCATTTGCCATTTCAGTTTTTCCAGCAAATGTGAAGGTTTCCCCAAAATGGGAAAATTCGTTAATTTAAAAGAATTTTACTCGACACCAAAAGGTACAAGAGGAACCTATTAACTCTTTAATGTGCAGAATTATATTTTTCATTATTTTTAAAAGAAATTGTGGAAAAGCGTAAATATTTGATACTAAATGATGAAAAAAATAGTAAAAAAAATTAATAAATATCCGCTACAAAATTATGGGCATTAAAGGGCTGGTTCATTTCATAATCACATAGCATTTAAGAATAAAGGTGAATGTAAGGGAGCAGTGGTCTATTAAACCAAATAGTTGTTTGGAAGTAATAGTTTCCAGATTTATATCTCGTCTTCTGAACATCTGAAGCAATATTTAGTTTTGAAATTGACTTTTGGACCAGGATTATTTATTTTAATACGACACTAATAAAAGTTATTTTAAAAAAATTTATTGCTCTCAAATATAAGAGAAATATTTTCTAAGCGCAAACGAAACGAATTCTAATAAATGTTTCATATTATTCTACATACAATTACCAACAGATTGGTGTATGATTTATTGATATTATGTTTAATTTTTGTATATATTAAAATTAATTATTGTACTTACCCTTCTTATAAGTTGTTGGACGTGTATTGCTTGAGTACGCTGTGGTTAAATTAGTAACCACATTTCAAATAACTTCTTGATGTGGTGTCTGATCGAACCACAGCGCATCTAGCTCTAGTTATTAAGCGCTTAAGGCTCAATATTGCATATTTTCCCATTTAAATTTCGTTAAGCATGAACTTTTTTAGCTGTGGTTAATAAATCAACCACAACGCGCTAAAGGTTTAAGAAGAAGAATTAAAAAGAATTTTAATTACTAAATATTTCTTACTAAAAAGCATGGAAACGAAAAAGAAAGAAATAAATTGATCTGAGATGCGTTTTTTTTTAAACAATTCATGTAATTTCACTGTGGAATAATTTGTTATGGGACAGTTTTCGATTCTGGATCTATGGAAAAGTTCTAGCAAAAAACAAAATACATAAATCATTTGTTAAATGCTTGATTTATTTGGGTAACTTTTGTAATATAAATAAGTTTAGTTTATTATAAATTACCTTAAGAATATCCAATACGATTAAAATAAGTACCTAAATAAACATCCAACATTGCTACTGTAAAAGATAAGAGTATTGAAACCGATCTAGTAGATTTAAAGAGATGTTTATCCAAAAATAAAGTGATTTTTAATTTAAATAATATACAGGGAGGTCCCACATAAAAGGGCCACTATTGGGATCTCGTAAACGGTAACAGCTACAAAAAAGTTTTGATTAGACAAATTTTTTCCTTTTCTGAGACCTATTCAGCGATGCTTTGATGTTTTAAAAAAGTTCCGTGGCACGCTAGATATTAAACAAAAATGAGGACGGATTTTTTTAAAAATCGCTAATAGCTTGGTTATACTTGATGGTAAAAAAATATCTTTGGGTAAAAAGTTATAGATTTTTGTACGCACTGTAAAATGAAAACATTCATTTGTATTAATATTGTTTAAATTCATGCAACTCTATAGCTTCATAGCGACTTGTTAATGAATTTTATTTGTTTTGAGCCTTAATATTAAAATTAATACATTAAAGTAAACCTTACATTAATAAAAAGAGGAAAAACTGTTTTTCATGAGGGTATAGCCAACTATGGTTTCTATTTAAAAAAATGCAAGTTTGTAATTTACCTAAAAATTTAAACGATATCGAAACAAATGAATGTTTTTATTTTACTGTGCGTAAAATATCAAAAACTTTTTCCCAAAAATGTTTTTGTACCATCAACTATAACCAAGCTATTACCAATTTAAAAAAATATCTTATATTGATTTTTGTATAATATCTTGCGTGCCATGGAATTTTTTTAAAACATTAATGCATAACTGCTGCTTTTATTCTTGCATTGATTTTGTGTTCCATGTTTCCACGTGCGTTAACTATTGTACCCAAGTATTTGAAATTGTCAATTTGCTGTATAGAAGTTATTATTTCATAAATATTTGAATTACTCATACTTTTTTATTTGTAATATAATTATGTACTTATAAGTATAGTTGCAAATTACTCATGTTTCTTACAAGACCTTTTCTTGAAGAATATTTAAAATTTAAACTTCATTAACAAACTAGTAACGGTGAAGAGACCGGACCCTTAAAATTATTCTAGGTATCTTCAGGGAAAGGTTAGTGATTTTCTACGTAACTTTTATGTATTTAAAATACACAAATAATTCTTGAATTAAAAAAATAATATAAAAGATTAAATCATTAATCTATCACATTTTTACTGCTAATGAGATATTGGACTTTCCACAGATGCATCACCGATTTTAACACTTTCTATAAATGCATTAAGAATTTACTAAATTAAAGTGTTATTTATAAACTACATTTCTTGAGCAACATTTTGTTAACATTGGCGCACCTCAACGTTATGATGTTATGAAATTAAATTACTTCATAAACTTTTTTGTTATCGCCGTCTATTTTATGCACCGTCCGTGTCTAATTGGGATTGTCCATATTTATCAAGCATATAAACTTGTACTGCTCACTTCTTGGTGTCGCATTAACGCTATAAATTGCAAAGCTTTGTGAATCGTCTTCTCATGGCTGCGACCCAATTAAGTTGCGAGGTTATACTTTACATTATTGTGTCCTTGAAAGGATATCTGCAAGTTTATAATAAGTGAACGGGAACACCGCTAATTTAATATTACCCAATGATGATTCCTGGTTCGGTTCATCCTTGTTATTTAATTACGTACCAGTAAATCACGTTGTATAATATTATAGCATGTTACGATTATAAGTACTCATAAACAAAAAGTTTGGTCTTTATAATTGGTATTGACTCTAGTGTTTTTAGCTCATTAATCAAATCGAGAAGTCGTTATCACGATGATCGACTAATATGTGAGATTTATGAGCGAGTATTGATATCCAGTTAACCTAAAATCGGTTTTAATCGAAGAAACATAAATATTTAAGAAATGCAAGTGTCAAATTTCGCCTCTAAGTGTTGGGAAATTGTAATTTTACGTCAGTTTAAAAATAATGCTGACCACAAATTAAAAAGTCGTGAGCTATCAAATGATTAGCAAATTTTATTTACAGTGTCTATGCAAAATATAAAGCTTTTCTGATTATTTAAATAAGGATTTCTGCAGTCGTAGCTTAGTATTACTTTTTTTTAAATGTTGGTTTGGCGCTTACTTTATCGTAGTGTTTTCTCAGTCATCCTTTTCTAGGCATAGTTTTTATAAGCTGATGTTACTATGATTATAATTCCGATTGTTTTGTTAATATTTTTGTAAAAATATTATTAACACTTTAGAATGGGTTTTAAACTTCCATGGTCAGACAATTTAGTCGTGCAAATATCTAAGGAACTGTCTAGAATGGTCTATTATTGTCCTGGAATCGTATAAATGCAATTAGGCAACTATTACTAGGGCAAAACTTACTTAAGAAAACTAAGTTTGTTTTTAGCTAAAGAGAGGAAATAGAATGTGATCAATTACGTTTAAATTCTATAATTTTGTCCTATACATGTACTTAGTTTAGGTTGTAGAAAAAATGAAACGTCGTTGGTTTATTGAAGCGATTCATTTATTGAAATGATTAATTAAAAATCAGCTATCAACTTATCAAAGGTTCTGTTCTCGAAATTCAATACCAGATTTAAGACTTTCGCTTTTATATCTGTAGTTACCTATCTCATGCCAAAAATGATGAGTATTTTTTATTTTAACCCAAGTATTTACATTAAGTTAAAAATAATTCATATTTCATTGGTTGTGTTTCTTCTTCATTTGATATAATTTAATTCAAATTCTGCAGAATAATATTTTTCGATAGAGCCTTTAAAAGTATTCTACAAAGTGCGTGCAAATGTTTAATTTTTCAAACAATACATAAAATACAGGGTGCTTAAGTTGAAACGACAACCCTAAATTAAATAAAAACAGTGATAGATAAGAAAATTCTGATTGTGCAGGATTGTAGTCTATTAAAAACCCCAATAACTTTTTTTGGTATTATTTAAAATTACGAAATTATTTAAAAAATTCAAAATTTTGAAAATTTTTCTCGAAAACGGCTTCAACATTTTTTTTCACATTTTAGTATGTTAAAAAGTTTATTTTTCTTAGTAAAATGCTATTAGTGTAAATTTTCTTGAACTTCTGTGAAAAAAGCTAGGATGTATTTAAATTTTGAGAATATCTTTTTGAGAATGCTGTGGTTGTTCGTTCATATTCATAAACATTCGCATGGAACGTCATTTTGACAGACGTCATTTATGTCATGTTGACAGACGTAATTTACAAAAATGAGGTTAGGTAAAGCGCCTGGAGCGGCATTTTAACATTTTTATACCCACTAATACACAAATACACATACGGACATAAATACAATATATATATATATATATATGGCGAAAGTGATTTGGTGGCCACACCAGTTTATTTACTTTTTAAAATTTAAACAGTTTCTCGGCTACAGAAAATTTAAAAAAAGTTTTTGGGTAACAATGTTACGTAACTGTTTATGATGGACATATCTTTTAGCAGTAGTATATAAGTAGTTAAAGACCGAAGAAAAATTTAGTGCTGAAAAAAGGTTTCTATTTTTGGTATTGAAAAAGTAAGTTTTAGGTAATTGAATATAACCAATAGTTTTAACTTATTCATATTTCCTTAGGTTGATTTACAATGTGTTTCGAGTATGTTCGAAGAGCCGTATTTGCTATCACCAATTACTTAAGTAGGGACTGACTTATTGTTAGTCGAAGCTATGAGAAAAATTGTGAATATTTTTAATTTTTGCAATTGCACTCAATTTCGTAACGATGAACTTTCAATTTTGCTCTTGCTTTCATAGAAGGATGATTCAAGCTGTATTATTTATAGTATCTTATTAATGTTGTTATTAGGGCAAAAATTTAACTTTTTTTAAATAATATGTTGTCACGAGTAAAATGTAAACGTACTTCACATAAGTACTTTAAGTGTTCGTCACATAAATAATAATTTAGAAAGATATAGTTCAATAAATTACCACACGTCAAAACTTATTTCCGTATTAGGTCGCCGGCTGGGCCGGCGCCTGGTTATTTAGCGCCCTAGGCAAAACTTATTATAACGCCCCCTTTCACATAAATTTTCACAGAAATTAATATTTGTGACAGTACGATAATCGATAAATAATAAAATTTTATGGTGATTACACATTTTTGCGCCCCCCCAATGGATAGCGCCTTAAGCCGCGTACACACCGGGTTCGCGAACAGTTCGCGAACTATTCGCGAACCCGGTGTGTACCTGGAGTATGCAAACAGTTCGCGAACAGCTCGCCAGTTCGGACAGAGTTCGCTCTTGAGGCGGTACATCAAAGGGGCTGTTCGCGAACTCGTGCCTGCCATAACCTCAATTACTGACTGCACACGTTATTTGTGGTTGGTGTTTATCATCGATAAGCCCTAAGCTTGAAGACATAATTATTTACAAAACGCAAACCCTTTACCAACTGTTTTGGAGCTGTTACGAACACAATAATGTTTTGATGTGGACGTGTTTGCGAACCTGGTATGGACGAGAGTTCGCAAATTGAGTGCGCGAACCGAGTTCCCGAACCGTGTTCGCGAACCGAGTTCGCGAACCGAGTGCGCGAACCGAGTTCGCGAACTCATTTTGGTCAGTACGCGGCTTTAGGCGACCGCCTAGTTCGCCGTAATGGTAGCACCGGTCCTGGTCGCCGGAGTTCTGTCAGTTTGACGTATAATTGGTAAATATTTAATGCACTCATAGGCCATAGAACAACTGTTGTTTAACACATTACTTGCATTACAGTTGCACCTTTTGTACGTACGTACATTTTATATAATAAATCCTTATTAGCTCCTGATCAAAATAAACGAATGTGAAATAAATTCCAATAGATGTCGGGATGTACATCACTTTTGAAATTTATAAAATAAATTGTAAACTTACGGATTTCTTCGAATAGGATGGCAATGGTATTTTAAATTTAAATTAACTAAAATTAATATTGATTACGTGCTCTACAAACAAATGCTACTAAAAAGCAGTAATTGACTGTGAAATAAAAAAGGTACCCCAATCCGGTTAAAATAAAAAATTTACAAAAAAAAATCGTAAACACCTAAATATGCGTATTTATCGCGACAATTTAAATGCACAAAATTATTCAGGAAATACGACTTAAAATAATTTTTTACTTACAGCCAGACTTAAAGTTTTATTAAACAGTTACTAATACTGATGGTGTAAAAAACTAGAATCTACGTTATTTCCGAAAAATCTGGGATCATCCGGCGTATCATCCTCTTAACATAACCATTCAATTTACAAAAAGTGGGTAGGTACTCTCAATAGCATTTTAATGGACTGTTGTAATTTTTTGAATTTTCCAAAATATTATGCAAAATCTGGAAGCTATGAAAGAATATGGAGAATTTTGCGTTAAATGGTAGCCAAACATAGGGTTTTTAAAATGCATGATAATTGTTTATTTTTAATCTTAAATTATTGTATTATAACCATTTTCGTGTCCTTTAAATTACTTATATGTTTATTATTCGTCTTATATCTGCAATCATACTTTTCCTATTTACTGTTTTTCTTACACGTTTTTTTGCCGTCTTAAATAGGTTGTTTTACATTATTCAATTAAGTTTTTAATCCTTTTTAAACAGATGCATGCTACGTCCTTGCTTTTAGAATTGCAATTCACAATAATTAATGCGGTTTATTATTTATTTGTCTATACTCATTGCACTACATGAAAATATACTTGCTGTCGGTTGAGTTCTAAATAAACGAATAGCTATAATTAAATTATCTTTTTATTCCAAGATAATTTAGTGTTTATTACTAGGAATGCCACTGAATGCCTTAAAAGGTCCGAACGCAACATTATTACAATATCATACTTGCAACGTTGAAAATTAGTATTAAATGTAATTTTCTCAAATAACTGGTTAGCAAATGTTTTCGCCAATTACAGCGATTAAGAGAACATGAAGCTATATTTAAATATTTGGCATTTGTGCGCAATTATCTTAGTATGAAAAGTTCGTAGGACGGTTACATGCAAAAACAATTGCCCTCGATATGCGATAAACTAATGATAGCGCCATAAAACTTTATAGGTAACTATCTTCACACATATTTTGCTTTTATATATATAATTTTAGGTACATTTTATGATTGCTTCACGTGTAAATGTCATATGGAGAGGAAGATACCGTAATGCTATGGTAAACTCTAATTGTATAAAATTATGTAACATTATAAAAATACGATATATTGTAAATAGACATCTTAATTTTTTTTTTAAACATATAAACATACACATTTAGTGTTGATGCACTCGTTCAGCCAGTTTCATAATACAAAAGTGTTTTAACTTTGCAAGATAATTAATTAACTTTTCAACACATTGGAGATTTAATTAGCGATAATCCCCTGAGAAATTTAACTTATTTTATCTAATGCTTATCTTAATAATTTGCTAAAGCCAATGTCTACGACTTCGTAACCTTTTATAAACAAATGTAAAACATTTTTGTTGTTGAACTGGGATTTCGTTAAGCAAGTACAATATACATTTGGATAATTATATTACATTCGAATATACATTAATTTAATTTTGTAAGACTGTGTGATAACTTGTAAAAATGGGTTGCAAATAGTTTAAACTTTAATGAGTATTATTAATTATTAGTTATTTTTCAAGTGTAAATTTCTATGGATAACGGTATATTAGCAATTAAATGGTTAGATTATAAACTGTGTATTATTGCGACAAATTTCAATTTTAGCGAATCATTCAACAGCATCAAAAAAATTAAATGGAGTTGCCAAAAGTGTAGAGCGTTTATGCAGATTGAAAGACAGTATTTTGAAATATTTTGTACATAATGATAGGTAGACATTGTTGTCTATAATACTCAAATGAGAACACAAATATGTAAAGTTAACTACTAACATTTCGTTTTTCTTGTATACCTATACCGGTTCCGGAAGATTCACCGAAAACCAATTCACCGAAAGCAATTCACCGAAAGCAATTCACCGAATATCAATTCACCGAATAAGCTATTCACCGAATAAGCTATTCACCGAATAAGCTATTCACCGAATAAGCAATTCACCGAATCATCGAAAAATAAATGGATATAAATTACATGAAATAATTATGTTAATCAAAGATCAGAAAGTAATATATTGTGACTTACCATCCTATTTTGTACATTGGTTGCACTTTTTGGGGTTAAGTACTTATTACTCATATTGTTATTGTTTTTAATTATGGCTTCATAAGGTGGTTGGACCCTCAAACGTTGTTTTACGTATTTATATCCATAGGTGTAGACTGTAGAGCAATTATTACACAGTAAGAAACAAATAAAACAATGAGAAAGTAATATATTTATTAAAAAAATATTGTCAAACAATTATAATTTACATAATATTATTTAATATACTCGTTCAAAATAATTTGAATTAAAATTCATTTATATTCAGATATTAGGAAAAAATTAAAGATTTATACCTATACCTATATGCAGTTAGTCCATAAAAAATGTAGAAATAAAACTATGCCTATTGTTATTTATTTGGTTGTTAGTGGGTTAAGACTTAGTAGGTGATTTATAATTGAGCTCAATGCCATATTTGAACTGTATTTGCATGTACCGTATATGTCATATAAGTTTTTTAATTAATTAAATAAGTTTTTAGTAGTTTTTTTTTACTTCAAAACAACTAAGCATTTATATAGCTCTGAGATTTTTTTAGTAGAACTGCTAAACAATTTTTCATTACTTTATTATACAATTAAAACTCTATTTTGGGGCTCAGTTGTACTTTTTGTCGTATTAATCTGTCCCAATAGATTTTTAAAATAATATTTTTATTTTTATACTAAGAATACAAAATCGATTCCGTAAAAAGACAAATGTTGTGATTAACACTTTCAAAAATTGCATGTAGTATTCAGGTAATTTGGAAAGTTTCGCTTTGAAAAATTGTTTAAAAAATGTAAGTACAAGAGACAAGCAGTTTTTAATTAAGCTTATTAATTTATAATAATCAATTAGTCACTTAATTAACAAAAAACCGATCAAACTACTATAGTTTAAAAGACATATACCGGGTGTTAACCACAGAACATTGACTTTATTTTTAGTTTTTCTCTGTATGTCTCGTTTTTTATTTTGTCTAGTTTTGTGTGTTAACCACCAGCCGTGAACATAGGGAATGAACTAACATTGGTTTTAACTTTTTTCGGATTGCTGCTCCCCAATTGAATTTATATTAAAATTAATGGTAACAATAGAAAGATAAAATTATTACGCATCATTTGAGACCATTAATAAGCTTAAATGTTTAATATTTAGTTCTTAATTAATATTTTAAAAGTGGATTAATTTTACAAAAATATAAGTAGCCATGACTGTCAACCTGACATTTGTTTTCATCAATTTTTGCTATTATCTGTCAATTTTTAAATCAGCGAGTTATTTCTTTAACGATTTTGATTAAAATGAGTAATTACAATAACGAAGAAAGAGTTTTTATGGTGAAATCTTTTTACAGCGGCGTATCTTTGCGGAGTGTACGAGATTTATTTGCCGTACAATTTATAAATCGCCCAATACCATCTACAACCACGATACAAAAATATGTGCAAAAATTTGAAAAATCCGGTAACATTTCTGTAGAATCCGGCAGCACAGGTGGTTAGTGTATTCTATTTTATTAAAATTAAAACAAAATTTTTAAAAAGTAATATCACAGGAAACCGAAAAATTAATGAAACTAGCTTTGTGGAAGAAAGAGTTTTAGGGATGATTAATATTGACCCTACGTCCAGTCTAGGGCAAATATCCCGCGAAGTGGATTTGTCCAGGACAGACGTATTTAAAATTTAAAAAAATCACCGTTATCATCCCTACAAATCGCAGTGTCACCAGGAAATTCTTCCTGCGGATCAAGACCACGGTGTTTGCACTCTTATGGGCAGAATCGAATACTTGTTTCATTGAAAATAGTTGAACCCCAAGCCGTGTAGGTGGCGTGTATGTTGCGTTCATGACTAACTTCATTTATAATCCAACAGACTTACACGCCACCTACACGGCTTGGGTTTCATTCATAATACGCTGCGCAGCGGATTATGAATGAAGGTTTCCATGGTTGCGTACCCTTTATCTATGGTTACCCCCGTTTGGCTATAAAAAGTCAAAATAAAAATATGAATATTTTAATATTTTGAAATATTATAATCAAACATAAAGAAAATATATCATAATTTTGAACGAACTGTTCGGCCTGTTCAATATCTTAAATTGTTTGTGTGTTATAATAATAAGTTACAAGTGCAGAGCAGCAGTATAATTTTGAGATAGTGAACAATTTTGACTACCTGGGGGTAACATTACCAGAAATGAAGAAAAGGAAGAAATAGATAAGAGAATAGCCAAAGGAAGTAAAAGTGCCGGAGTGTTAGCAATAATGCTGAAATCAAAAAAGGTATCACTTAAACGCAAAATGTAGAGTGTATCGAACAGTTATCGACCGACTGTTCTCTAAGTTTGTGAAACGTAGATCCTTAATAGAAATATGGAAAACAATCTAGAAATATGGGATAGGAAGATACTTAGAAGAATATATGGGGGAATCAAGAAGGGAGATATATGGAGAAGACGGTCAAAGAAAGAAATATATGGACAAACTAATATAAAAACTGTGGCAAAAATCCAAAGATTATGATGGCATGGATATATCACCAGATTACCTGAAGGAAGAGTAACAAAACTAGTGCTAGATAGTGAAGCGGACTCAAAAAGAAGGAGGAGACGACTACGAAAGAAATGGATGAAAGTAGTAAAAAAGATCTTGACGAACTCCGGGTCCGAGATTGTTACAAAATATAACATCAAAATATTTAAATAACATAACTTTTAAATAACCATTTTAAAAGTAATAAAGTCATAAAATTTGAACAATAACAGAAGTATAATATATATTTTTAGTGTTAATTGGTGAAATTGAAATTACTTTTCCTTCCCCTTTGATTATGCCATTGTTTCGTAAATGGGAAGTATAAATTTAATGATTTTCTGTTACGAATTATATAATTATAGAAAAAAAATTTGGAACGCATACATTCTTTACAAAAAAGTAACGACCCAAATACCACAATTTTTTGTAAATACAGTTTTTGTTGTCTAATTTAAGTAACAATATAATTTGAAAAATAATTCAATTTAAAACTATAAATATAAATTCAGTCTTATTTATTAAAAATTTATTATAATCATACAGACGCAAGTTCACATGACTAATTCATTTTTCGGGACACCGGGACAGTACTTAAAACCGGGATGGATGGTCACCCCAACAAAAGTTTACAACAAATTAATATCTTGTAAGAAATAGACCTTTAGTTATATTTATATATATAAATATTTTGTATTTCATATAAATAAATATTTTTTATTTTAAAATGCATCTTAATCCTTTTATTTTATCCATAAATAATAAATATAAGTATAAATTTTGAATTCCTATAATTTATACAAGCAAATCCGGTCGTATTTACAGATTACTGTAAATTCTTTGACAAGCGTGCAAATTTAAGTTAACCCCAAGCCGCTCAGATGGCGCAATTTAGTTCAAAAGCATTGTATGGGAGTGTAGTATCTATTTTCTCTCTTATCTATGATCAAGACTGTAGATTTTTTTTTTTGTGACGTAATGTAAGAACGCGCCAACAACGATCCCAGTTTTCTTTCATCAATTTGTTTTACCGACGAATCTACGTTTACTTTGAACAATGAACCAAATGTTCAAAATAGCAGATACTGGGCACAGGAAAATCCACACTGCTACATATCCACCAGAACGCAATATCCTCAAAAAATGAATATTTGGGCTGGCATTTTTAATAACCAAATTGTTGGTCCTTTTGAAATTAAGGGAAATTTAAATTCAGAAAAATATTTAGACCTTTTAATAACTGCGCTGGAAGAAGTTGCAAGAGAAAATCAGGAGATCTGGTTCCAACATGACGGCTGTCCAGCCCATTACAGTTTAGATGTTAAAAACTTTTTAAACGATTGTTTTCTCAATCGCTGGATTGGTAGAGGTGTATTGTAAAATTTATTCTTTTATATTTTTTGTTATTGTTTTTAAACGGTAAGCAATTAAGATTGTAATTTACCAGAAATTACAAAAACTATCACAACAAAGTTATATAAATAGGAAATTGACAAGAATAAAAGGCAATTTTTTATGGTTTACTAGTTTTAAACAGTTAATGAAGGTTTATCATAAGCATTAATGTTTACTCGTACTTTTAGCTACACGAATGCAGAACTAGGTTACAGAACCATGTATGATCCTTTATATGCGTATGCTACAACAATGAAAGAAAATTTGAGGGGGAATATCAGTCATCTCGACGCATATGGTGCTGGAGTATTGTCTGCAGAGGAAGCGGCACATAAAACCAAATCACCCTTTAGGTATCCGGATCCTGGTGCATTTGCCGTTGCACTTTGGTTGAGAGCCGTTTATGAAGCACTGAGACTGTGATTAAATTTTTACTCTTCTTTCGTAAATGAATTTTGGAAGACACAGTTTTAACTTATTTTGTATGGTAGAGATAATGATGTAGGTTTATTAAACACAATAAAAATTATAAAACATAATTATTTGTTTATGGTTCTACTTCCAGTTGCTGGTTTCTAGCTTTTGTTCACTATATTGGTGTAAGGTGAGCGTTTTCGTTTAAAGGCTTTTCCTCATCCCTTCCTGCCTTTTGCTGTGTCTCCTCCTGTTCTGCATAATTTCTCTGCTCATAGCATCTCCCATTACTTTGTGCGTTCAAATTTTCCTTAAATTTTCTTTCCAAATATTCTCACGTCTCTTGCTTTGTAAGCGTTTCGACTCTTTTTTTTTCTCTTTCAATTTATCTTATTTGTTGGTCTATAGACGCATAGGATAGTTAATAGAAGTAGGTATGTGAAAAAAAATCCATTAAAGTTAAAATTTAGTATTACACTAATAATTTTATTCATGATATTCAAAAGCTAAAAAAAATTTCATCTTCAAAACTAGATTTACCAACTTTTGTCTATCAGAAAACCAAGCATCACTGTCTTTAAACGATAAAGACAGACTAACAAAATTTACTCGACCAAAACTGGTGAACAGTTCTTTCTAAATGTTATATTCAATTAACTTTTCTTAAAAGATTTCAATGCCTCTATCTTGAATCTATCTCTTTTTCATTTGTTTTTTTTTAAATCCGTCTTCCCTGCTCTTGCTGTTTATCCATTTCTAGTTTGCCCTTTTCTCTCTTTTTCGATATACTTATCCAAGACATCTAAACTGTTAATATTGAATGATATGATCAATTAATGTTTCTTAAAGGATTCAGGTTTATTTAAATAAACCTATATCTTCCTATTTTTCATCGGTTTTCGTTAAAAATGTTTTCTTATCTCTTGCTTCATATGGATTTCTAGATATTCATTTTTCTCTTTTTTAGTATGCTTTTTCAAACCACCTTAACTGATCGTTGTCTATGTTATGCTGAAATATGTTTTATATCAAAAATTTAAAATCTCTCTGTACGAGTTTTTCTTATAAACCTCATTTTAACACTTGTTTAATTATGTGACACTGTATTAACCAATTTTTCGTTATTTTTGAAATTTTTTGTCAAATAGCCTTTTTACTATACTTACTTCTTTATTTATTTCTCTGCCCATCGTTCTGCTGCAATCTACGAAAACGTTTTGTTATTAATATGGTGTTATTTTTTCTGTTGCATCCCATCTGAATTTTTTGCAGCTGTCGTTTTTAATGTGTCTTGGCCTCCTATAATGCTTAATTCAACAACAACAAAAAATAAGCGAACTCAACAAAAAATACTCTGGTGCTATTTTTATCTATTTATTCTGGTGAAATATTACACTTTTTGTTATACCTTTACTTAAATACCATTAAGAAATCATGCGTTATAATTTTAAATCGTAAGATTACTGCTGGTGACTTTCTGTATCCATTGAAGATAATCACTTACTTTTACGAAGAGATGTGGATCTTCGCAATTATTTTTAAAAGACCAAAATCCGTATACTTGTCCATCAACTATAAGAGGTCCAGCAAGATCTACACAGTGAAACATATCATCATTTACAAAAAAATCTGTGTACGTGAACTTTACCTATTCCACATAAAGTATTTTTTAAAGTTACACAATAAAACGACGCTTCAGTGTGAGTATGGATGTGTTGTTGACAGTCTTTGGCTTTCCAAACGAATGCAGTCTTCATTTGGAGATTTACATCTTCCATCACTGAAAATTGGACGTTGAAATGCAATGTTTTAATGCAAATATTTTTACTCACTCCAATCAACTACAACTCCCATCTTTCCATTTATGTTACTGCTAGATATTTTGGCTACTTTAACATTTTTTTCTAAAGCTATATCAAAGTTTGTCTCTATTAATGCAAGATTATTAATCCTATTAACACTGTCATAATGGTCATGGATTGTAACTGTTTTTATGCCATATAATATTCCGGATTCGTTCCACATAACACTATTAACACGCACCATTCGATTTGAAATATGTATCGAAAAGCAATTAGCAAGGCTTAATAAATATTTAGAAGTAAGCAGAATGCAAGTACATAAAAATATTGTTGGCTCGTTTGAAATCAACGCAGCTACAAAAGGATATTGACTAATATTGGCAACAATCACTGTATTTTATTGTTTCTGACTTCGTGCTTCT
Organism: Elmis aenea; assembly: GCA_947652605.1. NCBI lineage: Eukaryota > Metazoa > Arthropoda > Insecta > Coleoptera > Elmidae > Elmis > Elmis aenea. The sequence continues at coordinate 23,096,774 of OX393580.1, forward strand.
TTTTGTTCATGTTCATCATCGTACGAATCATGTTTATATTTTCTTATCCCAACGCACACCAAAACTGTTATTATTGCTATTACAATAGAAATAAAGATGGTTAAACCAAATATTTTTAATTTTAGCCATCTTCGAGTTGGTTGATTTTCATTTTGACTGGAGGAATCCATTGACTGAAGTCCTAAGGTTCAAATTCTAGTTGTATGGGGCCATTTGACTCGTTTTTGTGTAAGATTTTTAAATCACCAGTCATTGTTTTAATGACAAATTGTAAGTGTCAAATGCAACGTCATAAACAATTATTTTAAGGAAAACAGTTTATCTTTTTAAAAATTAGTAGTGTTATCCATGTAGTTTATATGATCTAAGCCAATAATATTTATCTTAGACAATAACCATCCACACCTAATTTTCAAACCCGAATAGCCACCTGGCGGATGGCGTGAATTACTAAAAACAGTAAATTAAAATTTCGAATAAAATCCCCAATCAAAATACTCAGTATGAAATTGTTCCCAACTTAGAATTTATTTAACACTTCATTGAAGATTTGGAGTATGTGACCGGACTTTATAGGAGTGTGGGGTGCACCATATAAACACATAGAAACTTTGGCCGTGCGCGACGCAACGCGACCACAAATGGGCTCTTATATGGCCGTCCCAATTTCAAATTTTTCATTTTTGTAAGCTGTTGAGAATCAGCTGTCAAATAGTACATTAGGTGGAGCCCTCAGTGATGTATTTTAAATGTCATTTGTGTTCAAAAATGTCATGTTAATACCTTAGATCCTTAGATCATAGGTTAATACTAATAATCAAGGATAGTAAACTATAAGGATGGCCCATTCCATCAAGGATAGTAAACTATAAAGATGGCCCATTCTCATAAGACTAATGTTGTTTTACTGAGCGTTCCGGAAATGACGTCATTAATAACGCAAAAATATTTAAACTGACGCCTTAGATTTTATATTGAATGACATTTAAATTTTGACATGTCAAAAATATAATACAAAAGGTGCGTATTTATAAGCTTAACAGAGTTTTAATCGTAAGTAATTATTTTTAATGTTTAAAAACATCGCTTTTTGGTTACAAAACCGAGACCGCTCTTAATTGGTCTTTTATAATATGGCACTATTGGCACATAAAAACCTACACAATTTATATTGCTGCAAGGATCCAAAGATATTATTTTTATACCCATAAGGACACGAATTTTTTTCTTGTTATATGTTATTGCTTTGTAGATCTTTTATACAACGTTTTAATTCATTGCTCCGTAACTGCAACTGCCTAAAAACTAAAAAACATGACGTATTTTTGATGCGACAGCAGTTTTAAAGGCTTGTGTATAGTACTTTATTGTAAAAAACCTATTACAATAAATTAAAATCATACAGTTTTCACCCTAATAAACGGTATCGTGTTTAAGTTAAACCATGAATACATTAAGAGGAGGTATAGAGGTTGCGCTGTGGCGAATTGCACTAATAACAGTGAGAAAACTAAAGGCCAAAACATCACGTATCATAGATTTCCAAAATAAGAACACCTACAACAATCATGGATTAAGAAATGCCAAAAACTCACTGCATTTAACACAGCCACAAGCCAAATTTGTTCCATCCACTTTACACCAGATTTTTTTTGACTACTTAAATTAAAAAATTGTTTAGCAATACTATATTACTGGAAAAGGGAACAAAACTTTGGTCACCATGTTTTATAATTTATTTATTTATTAAATCACACCCAACAGGGGTAAACCCCAATCATAGGGCGATATACAATAATATAATATACGTAATAATATATGTAACCTTATAGGTACAATAAATGTGTGCATTAAGAAAAATCAATTAATTTTATCATACAAATCTATCCTCAGATATATACATAATAGGTACATAATATAACTATGCTTTTATTAATCAGCCAAAACATTAAAAAAAATATTACAAATAAATATATGTGCATTAATTAATACAAAAATAAATCATATTGAACTGGTGCACGTAAAATCAGTAGAGCTTTGTTTTTGAAAGTTGAAACACTACAATTATAAAAAATATCAATGTCTGAAAAATATTTGCCACCTTACACCGCTTGTGTATGTTCTGTGATGACGGCTGTCCAGCCCATTACAGTTTAGATGTTACAAACTTTTTAAACGATTGTTTTCCCAATCGCTGGTTTGGTAGAGGTGGAACAATAAATTGGCCAGCCAGATCTCCTGATTTAGCACCTTGTGACTTCTTTCTGTGGGGCCACCTTAAAAGTAAATTTATAAAAAACGCTACCCAAATATTAATTCTTTGTGGAATGCAATAGTGGCAGAATGTGCTTTAATTAATAACAGACAGCTATCCTCTGTGAGAAGCGGTTTTTATAATAGATTGGGGTATTGTTTATGTAGGAATGGGGGGGCTTTTTGAGTATTTATTGTAAAATTTATTCTTTTATTTTTTTTGTTATTGTTTTTAATTTTAAGTTGAAATTTAAGTAATAATAGTGTCGACTCTTGTAATTAATCTCCACAAAGATGCGCCACTATAATGCTGTAAAAAGTTTTCACCATTAAAACTCTTCCTCTATTATAGTTTTTTTTTCATTTTAATCAAAATCGTTAAAGAAATAACTCGCTGATTTAAAAATTGACAGATAATAGCAAAAATTAATGAAAACAAATGTCAGATTGACAGTCATGGCTACTTATATTTTTGTAAAATTAATCCAATTTTAAAATATTAATTAAAAACTAAATATTAAACATTTAAGCTTATCAATGGTCTCAAATGATGCGTAATAATTTTATCTTTCTATTGTTACCATTAATTTTAATATAAATTCAATTGGGGAGCAGGAATCCGAAAAAAAGTTAAAACCAATGTTCACGGCTGGTGGTTAACACCCGGTATTTTAAAGGCTAAAGCTGAGCTTAAAATTAATTTCGGCATACCAATAATTTTTTTTGTAGGATAACTAAAATAATATACTGAAAATGTAACTGATTATATTAATCGTAGGTAATTTATTTTAAACACATTTTTAAATACCTATGCACCTAAATTAATTAGTGGTTATTGCCCAACGACGTTATTGAAGACATATGCAGATTTAGTTATATAACATAATGTCGGTGGTTTGAAGAATTGGTAATTACAATGTGCAATTGGCTACAGTGTTTATCTTAACGAAATCTAAGTTGGGACGAGGAATCCTTTGAAGTAACGTGATTGTTATTTTACACTGAAAGTGTGCATTAACGGCTAGCAGGTTATACGCAGACACATTAACATTTTTAGAGCGATTGTAAAACGTTTTCTGTACTTGTAAAACAAATTACTTAATCAATCAATCAATCTATTTAGCGGTTGGTAACATATGCTTTTAATTGTTACATAAACAGTTTCAAGGTGGCTCACCCAAGTCTTCTCACAATAATATTATATTTTCAGTCGAATAATTTTTTTTTAAGTAAAAGCGATATGTACATATAATCATATTAAAGCAGGCCCGTGCAACTTTTTAAGCCAAAGGGCCAATTGCGAATTTTATGAAATTGTAGCGGGCCGCACCACTTTCTAGTGAATATGGAGATTCTTCTAAGGGTGAAGGGTCTGGGGAAATTTTGAAAATTATTATTTTTTCGTGCATACATTTTTAATATAAGCAACGCAGTGATGTATACAAAGAATTCTCTTAAAAATTCGGTTTTAAATATCTTAGTCAGAAGTCAGGAGCGTAGTTAATTCGAAGCGATTTCCTTATTTTTTAATCAGTTTTTAATACAAAATAGAGATTCTCAGCTAATGTAGTTCCTTCCATCCTTATCAGATCTAATGTAACATTTAACTTTATATTTACTTACTCCCTGAAGAAAATTACAAGTTGAGTAGTATTAGATATATCCGTTGATTCATTAAGACAAAGAGAATAAGATAAAAAGTTATTAGCTGAATATTTAAGAGTCAATCTTACGTTTTCTGCCCTTTGATCAACTTATCTTGCCACAGTAAATCTAAATAAAATAATATTAGAAAAAAGCGTTTTTTCAGGGCAAATAATGTTAACGGGCGTTTCAATACATTATTTTATTAAACTACAATTATTAGAGAATGGTTTCAGATGGTTAGTTAAAATAATTTTTAAAAAAATTGTATAACTTGCTATTGTTGTGGGGTCTTGTTTATATGCATCTTTAAAGTTTTGTTGTCCCGCTAAGTTCTCTTTCATTTTACATTATTTCTTCTCTTTTTAAATCACCTCTTTATTTCTCATATTTTTTAGCACTTTTTGACATGCAATGACACTTAATGTTTTACTCTTTAATAACAGCAATGCTTGTAATAAACAACTACTGGACCTGGGGCCGCATCAAAATTTTAGAGGAGCCTGATATAAGGTTTAAACTTACCACGTATCATTTACAAATACAGCTTTAGTGAGGTAGAAATTTTAAAAACTTGCAAAAACCAAATATATAGAAAAATAATCATTCACGAAAATAGTCACGTTTAGAACAAAATACTATACTTAAGCAATATTTGGGCATTCGATTGATAGCAATGTCGGTATTTTGTCTATTAATCAACGATCCATTGTCTGATTTGAACAATATATCTGGGAGGTACTATCTACTCGCAAATGAATTTTAATAAAATATACATAATTGTCTAGTATAGCTGATCATCTTAACCCATTATCACCCACAGCACGCCAGCCAGTACATAGGTTTCTACTGTGTTGAGATCTATATTTAAAGTATTGCATTATTTTAAATTGTAACGTTAAGCCAACATATGAAGACTTTTTTACTATAAGAAATGCAACAGCATTTTAGTGATTTGTGAAAGAATCAATATAGGTAATATATTCGTTGTAGTAAAGTGAATGTAGATATTATTTTAATTTACATTGTATTTCGTATGGCAAATAAGATTCTTCTTCTTAATACCTCTTGTATCTTTCGGTGTCGAGGTATGCTTTTCTATTTCTGTATTATGTTCCTCCACTCCTTCCTATCGTTAGCTAATTGTGGAACATCTCTCCAGCTGACTCCTTTTTCTTTTAGTCTCTGCCTCATTTCTTTTTCCCATTTTATACTTGGTCTTCCTCTATTTCTTTTTCTCTCCATCTGTATTTTCCATCCTGTTTTCGCGTATCCACTTTCTGGCATGCGTAGTAGATGTCCAAGCCACCTTAATTGATTCGTTTCCATCTTTTTCTTAATATCTGTTACTCCTAGGTTCTTTCAAATTTTTTCGTTACTGATTTTATCGATCAGTCTACATCCCTCTGTTATTCTCAGAAATCTTATTTGCTGTACCTGTATTCCTTGTTTTTGTTTTTGAGTTAGTGTCCAAGTTTCTGAATTGTACGTGAGAATGGGTACGTACACTGCATTAAAAACTCGCGTCTTCGTTTCTTTTGATGTTTCCGTCTTACTTATAAAACATTTATTAATGGCGTAGTAAAATTTCGTCTCTGCCGTTATTCTGTTTTCAGATCTTTCTCCAATTTACCATTTTCTGCAATTATTGTTCCTAAATATTTAAAATTTGCTACCTGCTCTATCTTTTTTTGGTCTAGCATAATTGTAACTGGTTCATGATTTTTCGCTATAGCCATAACCTTTGTCTTTGTTATATTAATATTAATATTTTATCTACTTAATGTATCTGCCCATATGTCTAGATTGAATTGCAAGTCCTTTTCGCTTTTAGCTAATAGCACCACATCATCTGCAAAGGCTAATTCTGCTAAGGATATTGGTTTTAGTTTATTCCAACCCCAGTAGGCTTTCTTTGTGTTATGCTTACATTCTTTAATTTTTTTATCCAATAAAGAGCAGTGGACTTAATGTGCCCCTTGTCTTACTCCCACTGTTAAGATTCAATATTATATTAAACATTTGCTTACGCCCTGGGATGTGATATAAGAAACTTACCTTGATTTTTACATTAAAGGGTAAAATAAAATTCATTGTTGAATTGTAGCTACAAAATCAAATGCCTGCAACTCTGGAACGTTTACTTTAAATATAGAATAGAATATTTGTGTCTAATTAATATGCAGAGCACTGTGCGGTTGTGAAGTGTCGTTCTTGAAAACAAGAATACAGAAAAAAAGAAGACTTAAGTATAACTATCATAAAGATATATTGTTGATTGGCTAAAGTAGCTAGGTGCAATAAAAAATATAATTAACAAAAATTAATACATTTATTTTTAATATTGCCTGCCTAGAGCAACACGCAAACATTTTTCGACACCTGTTAGTTAAAATTTGCGTGATGAGGATATAAAAATGGTGTAAAATCAAATGAAACAGCTATTAATCCGAAAGGTTATATGTGTATTGGGCTCTCACGAATACATCTTAACAACGAATTCTGAAACCTCAAATTGTTATCGAAGTATGATCTCGCAGTCCTTAAGTTTAGGCCAGCATAGGTTTCGCATCAAATTTAAGTGACTTATGTCTTCCTGGTTCGTGACGAATAGAACCACTCACAACGCGGCCACCAAGTAAATATCATGCGTCTGTGACGTAATAGAGTCTGAGTTGAGCCGACTAATTAATACCGAGACGATATAATTGAAGCGACATAATGTAATTACGACAAAAATTAGCAATTTTTAATAATCGCGTTAACGGCGGCGTTGCAAAAACTAGAGGAATGCTTCGATGTATCACTTTCTTCTAGTATTTGCCAGATGTACATAATGATAGTGGCGGTTGATAATAGGGACATTGCGTCAGATTTGCCGACAGTTCCTCGTGTAATCATCTTGAGGTTACAGTGTATGTTAAATTTGCAATTTTAATGGGGATTTATTATGAAAAAATTATGCAGAACGTGTTATTATAGCTTATCTGTTAATAGTGAACACTGTTCTTGCATACTTAAGGAAACATTTCTAATGAAAATGTTTTTTTTTTGTCCTGTCTGTTAAATTGTTGGTCTGTCTACTTGTTTGTTTGTCATAATTAAGCAAAACAGTTTTTTTTGTGTATTTGCAAATAAATAAAGTGGTTTAAGTCTGACAAGTTGGCAAATATTTAAATTAATTGTAGGTGACCTCTTCAAAAGCAGAGCTATGGTATTTGACTGCATGTAGCAACTTAAATTGAAGAAAGATTTAATCTTGAAATAATTGCAGGTTGTGATTTCGTTGTACTGTACTAATGACATAGCTGTTCTATGGACTGGATGGCTAGATGAATAAAGAACAGTGTTATTCAGAACTGATCGCAGATAAATAAGGTTATTCTGCTGAATCAATAAAAAAATGAAGCATAGACGGTTTATTATATTGTATTATATACTGGGCGTGCTGTTTAGGTGGACAAAACGGACATTGGAAGTGCTAGAAAATATACAAGACAAGTTGAATTAAGGTTTTTTCTTAACTGTATCAGGAGATATTAACAAGTTGCTGGCCTGTGAGTTGGAAGAAAATTGCGGATCGCTAAAGTAACATTATTTTATTCAAAATAATAATCTTCAATCTGTGGTTATGCAAATAACCAGGGCCTGGTTAACCAATAGACAAAAAGGACAAATGTCTAGGGCCCGTTATTCAAAGGGGCCCGAATTTACACTAAAAGATAGATAAGGTTTAGGTTAGGACTTTTTTTATTATCAAATTCACCGGGACGATATTTTAGTCGGTTTTATTCGCAAACTACTAATGGCAGGGCCGGCCCAAGAATAAGTGGGGCCTGGTGCAAAAAAGTCATGCGGGACTGCGGGACCCAACGGAAAGATTTGTCCAAAAAAACTGAAAAAATGCATTACATATTACAATATTAGTTAATCGAAGTTTTTCATTTAAGCCGCCATCGGTCGCGTGGGGCGAATGAACGCCCAGCGATATTCAAAATTCTCAATATTTTTTAAATTAATAAATATTAAAATACGCCGTTTTGTCTACCTTCATACATCGATAGGCGGCACTGTTTACGCACAACACCCCTCAGTTCGCACTTTGCGTTGATGCACAGTGGACATTGGTCACACGAAGAGGCGTCAATTGACCCCACGCGACCGTTTACGTTAGAAAATAGTTTATGTTTGTGTTTTTGAAAAAAGGATTCTCGACAAGAATTACGTCTATTGAAGTGGTTAGAAGGGGTTAGTGATGAGAAAGAAATAGTTGGGGGTGCAGAAGACGAGGAGGATGGCGGTGATGAAGAAATAACGCAAAATAACTCACAAGATACCAAGCATACGGAGACAGAAGAAGAGTACATTTCGGAACATGAAGATCTGTCTAGTAGTGAGGAAGACATTCCATTATCACAAATTAATTCAATTTCTGTAAAAAAAAATGTGTGCCCGAGACACAGTAAAATAATTTGTAACAATTTGTAGTGAATTTTGAAGGCTGATTAGATCTAATTTTTTGATATTTGTTATAATTGTTTTTAAGTATAACTTTGTTATTAATTTGTATTATTAAGAAGAGTTTAGTTTCGTTATTTTGAAGAGTTTTTATGTTATGTTTTTTTAAAGAAAGACCAAAAACAATGAATATGTTCCTATTTCAGTTATATACATTTTTAAAGACTTTAATAAAGATATTTTTAGTAAGGTTTATATTTTATTGTTAAGAACAGTCTTTTTGACAAAAGCAACTAGAAATAAACATAAATATTTAAAAAATTTGCAATATTTGAATTGAAGGCGTTGACTGACCCACGCGACCGACGGCGTTACAAATATGTAGCGCGACCGATGGCGGGTTAAACTTGAATAATGTATAGGTGTTTAACAAAAAAAGTTCTATACTATATCAGGTACATATTGCATATCTATTTAAAATAATTATAATATAAGGTGTTAAATTGTAATACAATGAAAATGAATAATTTAAATTCATTTATTTTCTGGCACGTTTTATTGCGAAGTCATTTGTAATATCATTAAAATTAAGTTTTTTTTTGTCAGTTCGGATTTAATTGATAAAATTGCCAATGAAGGAAATCTATCCTGGCTTATGTTTTATGCTAGATCTTAAATAATTTTTGATTATTTTTAATCTTGAAAACGACTTTTCTGCTGATGCAACTGTTACTGGCAAACTGGCATTGTTAATATGACTTTTAAAATAGTTACAAAATTAGGTTACAATACTTACAATTGAAATAAATTGTTCTTAGTTCTTATAAATATTTTGCAAAATAATATCATATAAATCATACTAGTAGTCCAAACTCAATAAACATTCCAACGAAGTAAGTTTATTTTCAAGTGATTGAATTTCTGATTTCGTTTTTGTTTGGAATTCAATATGGACGTAGTACCTACAACCTATTATTAGTACCTAATATTACATCCATGGATTATTTAGCCAGCCATGTCATAAAGTTTATAACCTTCGTTTTTACATACCATTATTAAAATTTAACTTAAGTGTTGCATGGGAAGATTACACACGTGTCATGTAAAAGTACAGACATTAAACGAAAAAAAAAACAGTAACATTATCGCACGGGGTCGTGGTAACCGCGGGACCTTGTTGGGGCGCACTGTTCGCACCGTCCCTGACTAATGGGACTCTAGGGCCCTTTAAGGGCTTACTCCGACACTGCAAATAACACAACTTAAAAAAAAAGTCAAACCTTTTGGGGAAAAAACATCTCCTGGTCTGCACACCGGCTTTTTACAGTATCGATCTGTATCCTTTAAAAACTTTTTTTGAGCTGTGGATGACAAAGCCGTTTTTACTAATTTTTTGTGGAGCAAAAGGTGACTTGTAAATAGGGCCTTGGTAAAGTTTTTCACGTCGTTTTCTCACAATTTTGGTTTGAAATTTTGCCAACAAACAACGGAAGTATTATTGTCCACCGAATTTTCTTGCTGCAAGTAATCAGTGAAAATTAAATCATTCTTATAATAGAAAAGGGAGACAATAACCTTTTCAGCAAACTTCTGCACGCAAAATACATAGGGCCGAGAAGAACCTGCTGCTTTTGATGCTTTGGGATTACTTAAAGTTATATTTTATATCCTTTCTTATTATCATATTTAAAAAAAAGTCAATTCGTAGTCAGATACTTAAAAACTTGTAGCGTGCAGTGCATACAGCAAAACGTTGCGATTGCCAAGAAAATTTGCAAGACAAAGAATCTTCACTGATGCAGCAGGTTGGGCTTTTCTTAGCCTTTAATAAGCCTCTCCATGCATAAACCGCTCGCATTTAGTTGCTACACATTACAAACCTCTTTACGCAAGAAGTTATAGAAAATTTATTACAACAACGGGACTCACCGAAGACAATAAAGGAAACAGTTTAAACAAGAACAACTAAAGGTTAAACTAAGTTCAGATCGTATTAAGAATGTTCCCATGAACCTGCTGACATAACGTCTGTGCTATTCTTCGAGTATATCACTAGATACTTGCATAACACCAGCACGACGTAGACGACCAACAAACTAAAAGAACTATCACCCTACGGTCAACTCAAGGAGACAATGACAGCCTGCTAGCTCTTATTCCAACCTGGGGACATGTAAGTTACGCTGTATATTTATGCGGCCACATAAAAAACACAACAATTACATAGAAAGGAGGAAGATATAAAGATTATTGATATTTATGTAATAAATCACCAGAGATTAATGACGTTGAACAATAAGAGAACTTTAGGAAGGTTTATTTTAACATTTCGTACACAAATAGGTTAAACAAGTTTAACTACTGAGTTATTGTTTTTACTTAAATATTAATAAATCACTTAAAAGCATTGACTCATAATTATAATTTCTAGGAACATCGTAAAGATGTTCGTGAGATACTCCGGTAAGTAATACTTACAAAAAGGTAATAAAAATTCATTAAATGTTATAAAGCTTTAATTTCTATTATTGTTGTTTGTAATGGCGCGGTTTGAGTAAGACTGTGTTTAAGTTGAGGATTTATGGTGATTAAGAATGGGTGGTACCGTGAAGAAATAGAATTAGTAGTGAGTATTAGAGTTGTATCTATTAAGTTTTATAGTTACTTTTATACCAAAAACGTGTGTTTGTTTTCGATTTGAGTGATTTCAATTAAGAAACGGAGAATTTTGGACAAAAATTGGGCAATTATTGATTGTTAATTGCCTACATGGGTCGATAAGCCCTGGACCGTGAACTGAATCAGGCCTGGATTAATTTTATAAACTATTGCTTTAAGGCAGGCACGATAAGAAAACCGAAATCTGTAAAAATGGGTTCAGTGTAGACTTAGTTGCACAAGAAAATTACGTTCAGGGTAATAAATTAACATTCTATACCAGGGGTGGCCAACCCAAATGATTTTGCGGGCCACTTTGGAAATGCATCATAACTCCGCAGGCCACATATAAAATTATATATCCCCATATTAGATTTAGATACACTATAGACATTTTTTTGGAGTGAAAAATTGAAACATAATGAGTTGTTGTTATTGTGTTTACTATTATTCTTACATGTAAACATAGATAATATAATAATAATGATACTAAACGTACATTGTAAAGAAATATATAACACTAAAAATTATATATAAAAATTATATAAATATAAATGAAATCATTAAAAAATATTTATTTTACTAGTGCGATATTTGTTTCTCCACTCTTTCACTTAGTCTCAATTTGGGTATTTGCACATCGTAATTGGTGTTGCAGGTTAGCATCCGTTATGTTTGAGCGTGTTTTGTGTTTGGTCAATTTCATTTTCGATAAAAAACGATTCGCAGGTGTAAGTTGAACCAAAAGCACTAATAATGTATTTTTTTAATACATTGGTTTTCACTACTTAGGCTATTATAAAATAAATATATTTTGTAAAAGTGTGATGAATCTCGCGGGCCGGAAAAATGTTCAAGGCGGGTCACATGCGGCCCGCGGGCCGCGGGTTGGACACCCCTGTTCTATACCATTTGGGTTCAGTATTAAAAAAAAACATGTAACATGTATTTCAAAAATATTGTAAATATTTGAACATAAGATAATAACAATAGTCGGTATCAGCAGTAATGTAGTATATTGCTGTTTATCTTATGTTCAAAAATGTTTGATGTTTAAAATAATTTAAAAACCCTGGTAACTTGTACCACATAAGTTTTATAAGGTTTAACACCTTGTTTTTTTTTTGCTTTCACAGCCTACTATAATTTTCTTAAAAAAAAAACTAAAAAACCTTCGTAACTTGTGTATTATTAAAAATAAATACATTGACTCTTTTATATTTTTTTTGAGAAAAAAATAAGGAATTTTAATTGGCCATAGCCAACTATTGCTCCTATTTAAAAAAAGGTAAGTTTGTGTCATAACTTTTTGACGGCGAGCGTAAAAATATTTTTTTAGGATAATCAAATTAAACGTAAAAATATCTAAAAATAATCTTCATAAATATTTTTGGTATTTACAACAATAACGGAGATATGACACATTATTAATATGACAAAAAAAAACGCTTTTTATTTAATAACTCAAAAACCGGAAATGATAGAATATTTTTGAAAAAAACTGCACATTTTGGAAGTGTATCCGGTTCTCTATCTTAAATATTAACCGATATACCCATGCAATCCCATCGAATTTGGACCACCCTGTACCTTTACAACAACTTTCAAAACATTGAAGAACCGAGCTTGGTGGCTGGTTGGTAAAACAACCTAACTTGTAATCGGGAGGTCGTGGGTTCGAATCCCACGGCCGTCTGTCATCGTAGAGGTTTCAGGTGGTTCCCTCTACCTACTATAGGCAAATGCTGTGACAGTACTTCCACCTACCCTTACCTTACCCACCCTTTCCTTGTTCCCCGCCCCCTCCTCCCGGACGCTAATGGCCAAAGTAGTTGAAGCGTCCTTAAGCCAACAATTAAAAAAAAAAAAAAAAAAACATTGAAGAGCCGTAAAAACTAGTCTTAGGCCGTTTTGCCAAACTATAGTTAAAAAAGGATAGCTTGGGCTTCTTTAACATATTTAAAAAATATGAAGATTATTCCAAAATTTTCAAGTTTTTTTTTTGTCGCGGCCTTATGGATTGCCTGACTATGATGAATAAAATACTGACTTTTGATTACTATTTGTGAGGTGCGGGGGCGTAAACTCTAAATATATTCAATGAACATTTAGATTAACTCAAATAACACTCGCTTGCATAAAACTATTTATTAACAATTACTTAACACTTAGCTTTACAAAAAAAATATCTAATACGGGTCTCACAATACAAGAACACTCATTCACCCATAACACAAATCAAACAATAGTCAAACGATACAAACCAATACAAAATGATAACTTACTAGATTTACAGAAACACACAGACCACGGCCTGTAGGGCCAACCGCCCCCAAAGCGGCCGGTGTGGAGTAGTCGCAGCAAGTAGAGTAGGCAGATAAACATTACATCTTTGCTTAAATACTACCCCGTAGCCGGGGTTCTTCCGCCTGAGTTTTGGGTACATAACGGTAAATGATCAAATGTAACGAACCTTGCAACTACAGCCTTACAAAATTCACTTTAAAAATTCTGATTGTGACAATACTCTTAGAACTTTTTCAAAATGTTGAAAAGCAAAGAAAATAATTTAGGGCATTTTAAAACAAACTAAAGGTGGAAGTGCATTGCTTATGGTAAGTTTAACATTTATAGAAAATATAAAGATTATCGCAAAATTTTCGATATTTTTCCAGTAAAAAATGCAAGGGTATACACTTTTTTATTTTTAAAAATTGTAAAGGGCTGTAAAAAATTGTTTTAAATAAAACCTAAGGTGAAAATGTATTGTGTACGATGTCTTTAACCATTTCAGAAAAAAAGACAGGCAAAAAAATTCAATAATTTATATGATTTTGGTGAGTTATAGGTATAGTCATTGAAAACTTACTAACGGTAAAAATAGATGGTTTAGGGTAGTGATTCTTAACATGTGTGTTGCGATCCCCCGGGAGGGGTATTTTCAACATTTTCTTAAAATAAGAAGACCATTGGAAAATTTTTGCCAAGTAAATATGCAAAGCACTTAAATTTTATTTAAATATTTAAAGCTAAAAAAAATGTTGTTATCCGATTTATCTTTTTGGGCTGGACATATTTTCTCTTGCATACAACTGGTTGTATAATTGTCAAAATAACAAAGCTTCAAATCATGTTAACACTGAAGCAATCCAACTGCTCGACCAGCGTGGGATTGTAAGAAGACTAAAAACAACCAAATCTTTGGAATTAGTTTAGTGGACCCATAGCAGAGCATAGTGCGTGTTGTGTATGTGTACCAAACCAGAACAACCTGAGAAGACCTATGGGTAAACTCAGTAAACATTTTAGCTTAAGATACTATTAGGAAAAAATTTCACGTTAATCTTATACTAGATTAGTTGTAATCTACAACACGAGTAGGTGTTTAAAAAAAATAATTGTGTTTTTGTTTTAGATGGGGTCTTCAAATTCCTAGTCTCCCAATAACGCCTAAACAGAGAGTGCTAGTACCTTGGAGACTTCAAAATACGAGTTTTCAGCCTATTATAACATAAGTGTTTAAATCTTCTCTTGTTGTCTTTTAGATATTTACTTGGCAATTTTCTGTAATAATTTGTTTGTTTTAATACCAAACGTGCGTAATATATTATAAAGTTAATTATGACTGCCTGTTCTATGACACTAATAAAAATGTTCTTGCATAAATTAAGGATTAACTTATTACACGCCTGATTAATTTGAGGCTTTTGCTTCCTTCTGTGATCAACTATTTACGGACAATAATTACTTGCATCGCGGTGTAGGTGTAAACATTGCTCAACCACATATTAAATATTTACAAATTGAAGTGAATTGCCTTAAAGCAAAAATTTTAGAATGTGTCAAGGTAATACTACTTTCGTAATTAACGTATTTCAAAAATATAAATATTTTGGCATAATAAGGTTGATGTACTTGCGTTTAACATTCACGACGCTAATAAAGCCGCTCGGGGCCATGGAACATTTGTTCGGACTAATCATACTGAATTCTATGATTGTAGTAATCATGTTACAAAAACCATCAATTACCTACTCGCGATAGCGATACGTGCCGTTTAATTACGAAATGCAAAATGAAAGGTGGAAAAAATGTTTGTTTGAGGGTAAAGAGGTCCGAATTTCGCGCCTTGCGATGAACGATTTATTTGGCCTGTTTGTTTTTGTGAACTTTGTGTGTTGAACTTTCGGTTATAATGCAAGGAATATCTGGGTTACACTCGTTAGACTAAAATGTTTGTTCATTTGTTGTTACTGCTGATGCGATCAACGTATTCATTGTGTATAGGTTATTATTTAATTTTTGATTTATTCATAAGTCCCTTTACTGTTTGTTATACTTTATATTTTGTATATTTTATTAGTTTATTAATAATACTCTTGATTATTATATATAAGTTTTATTCGGAAGCGTTACATTCTATTATATGTGTTTGTTGACATCCGTACTTAGTGTTCTGCCTTACCGGCCGTGTTATACTTTTAAAATACATAACATCTCCCTTTTTTTCTTACAAACAAAAATCTTAAATTCTATAAATACAAATGAGCTTTAATTATATAAAATTATATTATTAAACATAGTCTGCTAAATAAGCAGGTTTTGTAATTGCACGACCACTTCGCATAGATTTTGTTTCGCGAACTGTCTCACTATCTCTAGTTTTTTTATTATCACTTTCCACTATTGTTTCTTTTTCCCCACTGTTCTCCTGCTCCATGTTTTCATTTTCTTCTGTTGTTTCTACTTCCTGATCTTGCTGTCTTGGTCTTAAGAATCTTCTATTTCTATCCATAATGGACGACTCTTTCACCCTAACCGTATACGATCTTGGTCTCTTTGGTATATCAATTATTTTTCCTTTTATCCATTCTTGGCCTTCTCTTACCCAGACAGGTTGATACCTCTCTAACCGTGTAAGATTCTTAGTTCCGTGATTGTTATAATAATATCTCTGCTCTTGTTGATTATTTTGCAGCTTTTCGTAGTGGTTTTTGATCAGCTTTGGTTTAAGTAGTGTTTCTTTTACTGGTAACAGTCCTCGAAGTCTTCTTCCATATAATAATTGGGCAGGACTGTATTTACAATTATTGTCTAGAGGCGTATTCCTATATTCTTATAAAGATAACCTAACATCTTTCTTATCATCTAAACTTTTCTTAATTAATCTCTTTACAGTCTGCACGTTTCGTTCTATGAAGCCATTTGACTGTGAATATCTTGGACTTAATGTTTTGTGCTTAAAATTCCAAGTTTGTGCAAAATTTCTGAATTCTGCACTGTCGTATTCTTTGCCATTATCAGAATATACTATTCTTGGTATGCCATGTCTGGCAAAAATATTTTTTAAGTGATCGATAACTTGACTTGAAGTTAAATTTTTGAGAGTGCAAACTTCAGAAAATTTCGAATAAAAATCGGTTATTAACAAATATTGTACACTTTTGCAATGGAAAATATCAGTTGCAATAATTTCCCATGGATTGGTTGGTAAATCTCTATTTATTAAATTTTCTTTTTGGTTGTCGTTACGATATCTTTGACAAATTTCACATGTACTTATTTTGTTAGTTATATCATTTTGAATATTTGGCCAATACATACAATTAGCCGCTCTTAATATAGTTTTACTTATACCTAAATGATTATAATGAACTGTCTAGCATTTCCGATCTCATAGATTTTGGAATAACTATACAATGATCCTTAAAAATTAAGTCTTTTGCAGTAACATAGCATTCTCTATTTTTAAAATAACATCTTATGTTTTCTGGTAGCTCATTCTTTGCTTCTGGCCACCCTTGCTTTATATACTTAAGTACTAGTTTTAATTCACTATCATTTTCAGTTTCTAATTTTAACTTTTTTAACTGACTTTCAGAAATATTATAATTATCATTTATTAGATTAATTTGAGCTGTTAAATCAGTCTCTATTTCAAATTCAAATTGTTTATCATCATAACTCGCTCTTGATAATGCATCAGCAATGTACAATAGTTTACCTGGTTTATAGCATACTTTAATGTCATAATTTTGCAATCTAATTCTAAATCTTTGTAATCTTAAAGGACACTGAGTTAATGATTTTTTAAATATTGACTCTAAGGGCTTGTGATCAGTTTCGACTAAGATTTGCTTTCCATATACATATTGGTGAAACCTTTCGCAACCAAATAAAATGGCTAGTGTCTCTTTTTCTATCTGTGCATACTCTTTTTGAGCACTGCTCAATGATTTTGAAGCGTATGCTACTGGTGCATTATTTTGTAAAATTACTGCTCCTAAACCATTTTGCGAACTATCAACTGACAAAGTAATAGGCAAGTTTGGATCGTAAAATTGTAAAACTGGGGTGTCGGACAATAAACTTTTTAAATTCTGAAATTCTTCTTTACATTTATCATTAAATTGCCACTCGATACCTTTTTTTATTAATTCTCTTAAATGGTAAGTATTTTCAGATAAATTCTTTATGAACTTTGACACATATGTTATCATGCCTAAAAATCTGCTTAATTCTTTTGCATTTGTGGGTTCAGGAATTTGTTTAATCGCTTCTACTTTTCTGGGATCCACTTTAATACCCTCTTTGCTTAAAATATGACCCAGATATGGTACCTCAGTAACCCCTATCTTACATTTTGCTTTAGTGAATTTTATGCCATATTCTTGAGCTCTCTTTAAAACTGAATCTAACCTCTTATCATGTTCATTTAAATCTCTTCCCCAAACTAACAAATCATCTATGTATCCACTTGTACCTTTTAACCCTTCAAAAATATTAATAAAGGTCTTATGAAAAATTTCAGGTGCAGATGACAATCCGAAAGGAAGTCTTAAAAATCTGTATCTGCCATGTGGCGTAATAAAAGTTGTTAAATATGAACTTTCCTGAGCCAATCTAATCTGGTAAAAACCCTTATTAGCATCTAATATACTAAAATACTTTGCATTATTTAAGTTAGCACAGGTTTCTTCGAATGAAGGTAATTTGTATTGTTCTCTTTTTATTGCCTCATTCAAATTTTTCGGATCTAGACATATACGTATATCATTATTTGGTTTTTTAACTATGACAATGGGACTAACCCAATCGGTGGGTTCCTCAACTTTTGTTATAATTTTTAACTTTTCTAATTTGCCTAATTCTTTTTTTAAAGCATCTGTCAAGCTAAAAGCTACCTTCCTACATGCTTCTATCTTAGGAGTATGATCTTCTTTTAACTTAATAGTACATGGTGTCATTTTAATATCACCTATACCTTCAAACAAATCACTATATTTTTCTATTAAATTATTATTTTGTTTGACATTAACAGTATTTACTCTCTGTAACAAATTTAAGTTTTTAATTGTTTCTATACCAAGTATAGGTATGGAGTTAGTATCCGTTATAATAAACTTAAGTAGTTTCTTCACTAATTTATGCTTACATTCTAAATGAATTTCACCTGTTACTTTTATGGCTGATCCACCGTAACTTGACAGTTTAACATTACATTTCTGTATTTTTTTACTCAAATTTAATCTGTTAATATGCTCAAGGGGTAAAATATTTACTTGAGCCCCTGTATCAAGCTTAAAATTAATTTCTACATTAGGT
This sequence comes from Elmis aenea, assembly GCA_947652605.1. NCBI lineage: Eukaryota > Metazoa > Arthropoda > Insecta > Coleoptera > Elmidae > Elmis > Elmis aenea. Next base: position 23,115,392 of record OX393580.1, read on the forward strand.
TTTACAAATTCTATTTTTTGAAACCAATCTATACTATTGATACTAACAATTTCGTTTACCTCTAGATCTATACAGCCCAGTACCTGTTCCTCTTGATTTTCTTCTCCAATTTGATGTATTTTCTTTTTTCTGTTCCTACACATCTTTGCATAATGATTGTATTTGTTGCATTTATTACATTTCATTCCATAAGCTGGACAGTTTCTATATTTATGTTTGGTTCCACATTTCTGGCAGTTATACTGATCTTTATTTTCCTGGTTTCTATTGTATGTTTTAGCATAGGCATTAAATTTGTTTTCATTTTTTATGTTCTGTCTTTCTCTTTTGACAATTTCTATTTTTTTTTCTTTTTCTTGCATTACCTTAATTTGGGCTTTAGCAATTTCATTAGCTCTGCAAGTTTCAGTAGCTTTTTTAAGGTCTAAATTTTCCATGTGCAATAATCTTTCTTGTAATTCCTTATTATTGATTCCCAGTACGATTCTATCTCGTATCATTGAATCAGTTTGACGTTCAAATTCACAACTTTTTGAAAGTTTTTTAATATCATTTAAAAATTGATCGAATGGTTCTAATTCTTCTTGTTTTCTTGTATAAAATAGGAATCTTTCATATACTACATTTTTTCTTGGTGTTAGATAAGTTTCCAATTCTTTTAAAACATCTTCATAGCTTTCTTTTTGCCTATCTGTTAGCTTTAAGTTATTGAATATTTCCACGCCTTCCTCGCCTATTATATTAAGTAATATTGCCAATTTTACTTTTGATTCTTTATTGGATTTATCCGCTGCCATTAGGTAGATTTCAAAATTTTGTTTAAATCTCTTAAAGTTTTCAGCTACGTTACCATTAAACGACATAGGTGCTGGTAATCTAACCTCCATTTTTTCTGTGCACGTGGCTTTTCTTTACTTTTACACTAAGCTTTACTTTATAATTCACTTTCTATTTATTTTTATCCTTAGACTGCGCCATGTTATACTTTATATTTTGTATATTTTATTAGTTTATTAATAATACTCTTGATTATTATATATAAGTTTTATTCGGAAGCGTTACATTCTATTATATGTGTTTGTTGACATCCGTACTTAGTGTTCTGCCTTACCGGCCGTGTTATACTTTTAAAATACATAACACTGTTAGATGCAGGACAGTTGCGTTGTGTTGTGCTGACTTTTTCCAAGGTCTTTCTGTCTTGTGTGATTTTTTTTTATCTCTTCCCATTTGATTTTTCTATCCGTTCCCGCTTTTTTAACTTCGTCGCTACATTTTTTTTTTTGGTCTACCTCTTTTATTTTTTACTTGTGGTCTTGCTTCATAGTTATTTCTGGTTAACATTTCTTCTTTCATCCTATAAATGAGACCCAACCATCCCAGCTGTCTTTCTTGTATTTTTGTTTTAACCGAATTTTTTAATTGTTCTGTATATGTTTCATTTTTGATTCGATCTTGTTTGGTTTTCCCTTGGATTATTTTTAGAAACCTTACTTTTGATGCATTCACAAGGCTATTATTTTGGTTAGTAAGTGTATAAAAGTGTTGGAGTTACTACTTTTCTTACCACTTCCACTTTTGTTCGTTTTGGGACTTTTCTATTTTCAAAAAAAAATGTTGTTCCTAAACTATTTAATATTTTTCCTACGTTTCCTATTCTTTCGCTTATTTCCTTATCCACTCCTCAATTTTTTCGATGATCACTCCTAAATATTTTTAAAGCTATCTACCTGTTCCAACCTAAGCCAATCTAAAGTGATGTTATGCCCTTTATTTTCTGTTGTAATGGTCATAGTTTAAGTTTTGTCTATATTTATTTTCATATTGATTTTTTCCAATTCCTGGTTAAGAGTTTCTAGGTTATGTTGTAGATTCTTTTCTGATTCCGCGACTATGTCGTCTGCGAACATTAGCTCAATTGTGTTTATTTTTTCCATTTTCCACTTCCCCAGGTGAAACATTAGTTTTACTTCTTTATTCTTTAATAATCCCATCTATAACGACTGAGAATAATAATACACTTGGCACGTATCCTTGTTTTAAACCCTCTTTGGTTTCAAACTCTGCCGATTGTTCATTCTGGGTTTTTACAATATTTATTGTTTTTCATGCATCGTCGATTGTTTCTATTTCTCTTCCCTTCTTGTTTAAGCCTCACTATAGGTACGTCTTTTTTTCTTGTTTTTATCGAATGCTTTTTCCAAGTCTATAAAACGTAAATGTATTTCCTTGTTTTTGATTAGGCTCTAGTCAATTGTTTGTCCTAGTATAAAAACTGGGTGCTGTGTACTCCTTCCTTTTCTAAAACCATATTGGGACTCTTCTAACACGTTTTTTATATTTCTTGTGTATAGTTACCTACATTTAAAAAAAAAGTTTATGTTTCCATACAAAGGCTAAACTTTTTTTAGAAATAAAAGAAATTACACAAGATCCTAAGCTTTTATATTATTTAATCCCCTACTTTAAGTCGAGCTGGTAAGAACCTGTTTTATTAATTTTTAAAGCTGTGGAAGCAGGGTCACCAAGAAGGTATGACGACATCTAAGCAGTGCCGGATTAAGTATTTAGCGGGCTCTAGACAAAATTTAGGGTATAGGTCTCATTTAAAGAGGGCGATTTTAATATTTTTTTTTTTTTTTGTGGAGTCAAATCGGATTTCTCTGAATTACGCATTTTAGACTCTTCTAGACATTAGTCATTTTTTTCTTCTGTTGATTAATCCGGCCCTGCATCTAAGCTCTTGTCACAGGCGTGGACGCGAAATGGGGCCCGGCCAGGTTGGTTAATAACAATTTTTAGGCTGATGGGAAAACTAAATTAACCTTTAAACCTAGACCGCTGTGTTTTTGGGGAATTATTATTTTTATTGTATTTATTGTATGTAGTACAATTGAGTTAAGATGCACAGAAGACATTTGCAGCAAAATGATATACAGAAAAAAAAATCCTGAGTGTTTAGTAGAGTTCCAGAGAAAAGGATTATGCTCCACCACGATAATGCATCTTCTAATACGGCAGCTTCAACTCTTCAGCTTTTGACCCAAAACAGAAAAATAAATAAGGTGCCTAACTTTTTTTTGCTGTTTAATGGACTTTTGCGGGGTAGAGAGTACTTGTCTAGGAGGGAAACTGATGCTACCGTTCACGATTATTTAGCTAGTACACCGAAAGAAGATAGGTTGAAAGCTTTTAAGTAGAAGTAAGAATTGTGAAGCATGTTATTGTTAAAGTGAAATACTTAAAACAAATTTGAAACAAAATGTTTGTTATTCTCAATAATTTTAGTTTGAGCCTCGTACATTCCAATGTTGTGCTTCAATATTATTACAACCTTGACTATTTACCTCAACCTTTCCTCTAATATTTTGGAATATATTTTCATTCCCACACGCGATAGGGATATAATTTAAAAACTGTTGCAAACCATGCTGTCATCTTTTTAAAATATGGACTAAGAACGTATTTAATCGATAATATAGCACTGACCCACTTCAAAAAATGTAAGTCCGGTTTGAATTGAGCATTCCAGATAAATAACTACATGTCATCACTTACATTTTTGTAATCGGTAAAACTACGCAAAAATTTAGGGTATTTTGATAGTGTTTTAACCTTAAAAGTTTATTTTAATGCAAGAAGGATATTTTAGTTTGTATTTAAGCATGTTTTTATTTTACAATAATTTTATAGGGGTATTCGAAACCGGAAAACACAAACATTTAATAGAACTTTAATAGGGTCATAAATTGGAAATACATACATAAGCGGTTGTAAATATGAATAAACTATAAACGCTACAACCGCGTATAAGGTCAGCAGGTACTTGCGGATGAACCCTGCGAGCCGTCCGCAAAAGTCCAACAGGGTGGGCAAATTTCGATGTTTTAATAGGGAATCTCTGTAACTATAAGAGGTATCAAAAAACGGACCGCGCATCCTCGATCTCTGTTTTCGAGAAAAAGTTAATGGTGAAAACTAAAATTGGTTTTTGTCTTTTGTTTTCGAGTTATCGCCGATAACTCGATTTTTCGTTTTATGACTATATCTCGCTTGGTTATGAAAATAAACAAAAATAATTTTGACGTTCTACAGGCACTTTTTTGATAGGAATGCAGTGGCGTAGATGATTTAAAAAAAAAACCGAAATTCGAGTTGTGACATAAAGTTGTATTTTTTTAAATGGAACCCATAGTTGGCTATGACTTATTTAAATTCCTTATGTTTTTGTCATTCTAAATATATAAGGGTTGATTTATTTATTTTCAATAATACGCAAGTTACGGAGGTTTTTTAGTATTTTTTTTTAAACAAAATTATAGTAGGCTGTGAAAACAAAAACAAAACAAGGTGTAAAACCTTCTAAAACTCATTTGGTACAAGTTACGAAGGTTTTGTAATTTGTTGTTGACGATAACTCGATTTTTCGACTTTTCGTGTTATGACTAAATCTCGCTTGTTTATGAAAATGAACAAAAATGATTTCGACTTTCTTCAGGCAGTTTTATGATAAGAATGCAGTGGCGTAGACAATTTTTCAAAAAAAAAATCGAAATTTGAGTTGTTACAAAACGTATTTTTTTTTAATGGAACCTATAGTTGGCTATGGCATCACAAGACAGAGGATTCTTCCCCATTCCAATGATTATATCATGTGGGGTCGATTTATTAATTTTCCTTACATTATAGGAAAAATTAGATAATTTTTCATATTTTAATTTGTTTTTAGTAGTAGGCTTGTGTCATTAAGAACATAACTGGTAAAACAAACTGTCATTCTGTTGTTTTAACGATAGTTTGACAGAAATAATCACGTTTAATGGTTGATTGTTTATATTTTTGTACCTTAAAAACACGAAATGGCTTACGAATATTACGAAAAGTATGGTATATTTGAATGTTTTATTCAAAGTAATAATAATTCTGAAGCTGTAAGTGAAACATATTTAATTAGTTACCCACAATAATGAAAAAATGACCCACAATTAATGAGATTTGGTTTTAATCTTCCAAAAATAGATTTACTAGGTTGCCTTCTTTCTGAGTAACGATTTAAATAAGTTTTACTTGCAAACAAAATCGAGTTATCGGCGATAACTCGAAAACAAAAGACGATAACCAATTTTAGTTTTTACCATTAACTTTTTCTCGAAAAAAGAGATTCAGGAACGGGGGTCCGTTTTTCCATAACACTTACAGTTACCGAGATTCCCTATAAAAACATCGAAATTTGCCCACCCTGACTTGCGATTGTGGCTCCATACAATTTGTATAAGTTCGTGCTATATACAGGACCCGCAAGTATGAACACATCGATATGTAATTTATGTAGCTACTAGGGTTTCTTTCCCGGGATCCCGAGATCCCGGGAACCCGGGATGCCGGTCCATTTTAAGCTATTTTATATTTCCTGGGAAATGCTTTTTGTCCCGGGAATTCCCGGGATTTAAAAAAAAGTGTTGTTTTCGTTTATTTTGTGCTAACATCTTTGTAATACTATCATAACTTATCAGAATTTTATGCTTAAAATGTCTTTACTAACAGTAAATTATTGAAAAACTTCAAAATAATTTTTCTTTTTTAGTATGGTGCAAAGAAGCCCGGTCTCCATTACAAAGTTAATATCTTCAAAATACTTTTACAGTTTTATTTTTGTGTACCCTGACCCTGATAATTCAAAGCAAAATAGCTTATAAATGAAATTTTATTGATAATAACGATATTTCTTTGCTGCTAGATGCTCTCAAGACAATTTGACCTACATCAATAGAGACTGAGAGAGTATTTTATGCAGCAGGACTTTTTGTTAATAAATTAAGAAAAAGACTAATTGACTGAAGCACAGATCACCTTTGTTTTCTTAAATCACATTACAAAAATTCATTGTCAATATTATAGTATTGTATTCATGAATATGAAATAGCAATAGAAAGTTTATAATTCCCAAATGTATGTTTCTCTCACCAATATTATTGAATTATTTGTAATAATCATGGAGCAAAATGTATTACATAATATGACTTGGAGTTGTTTTTAAGTAATAAACCGCTCCCTTAATTTTTTGGGTTATTTATTTAAAAATATTGACATAATTTATTACATCCCGGGATCCCGGAAAATTCCGGGACAAAGGCCGATTTCTTCCCGGAATCCCGGGACAAGCAAAATGGTCAAATATGAGAAAGCTACGGACGAACCACAACTTGCTGTTTGAACGCAGCAAGTACAATAGATTTGCGGGCAGCGACGGGCCCAACTTAAAGTAGTGGTCTCCAACCGTTTGTGATCTAGGATCACTTTTTATGTCAAATTCGTACCCGAGATATACTTTTGACAATTTATAAAATTATTGGTGCTAAATTGTATTCTTTATTAGAGTATTGCCGAGCATAACGAAGGTAAATGTGGGAAAAAATTAATTATTAAATATATAAAATCCTCGAGATTGACTAGTGCGGACGTTGCAATCGACCGGTCGATCGCGATCGACGGGTTGGAGACCCCTGACTTAAGGGGTGTTGTCACGAGGCCAGTTTACAGGCCGCTAGTACTAGCGAACAGTAAAGTTACTCCGTGTAAGTAGGGATGGGTGATATATCGATATTTCGTGGTATGGACAACAAAAATAGGGGCGAGAAGCTTTTTTTTTCAGAGTTTTTTTTACTAACTTTTTAGCTTCCGATATTATCGATTTTCCGATATATCGATAGGTATACAGGGTGTCCCAAATTCGAGTAAATGCATGGGGATTTCGCTTATCTTAAGAGCTACGAGGTTGGTTAAATTAGGGCAAAGTTGCGAAATTAGATGCTCATTAATAATCCAAAGAGAAATTGGAAATATCTCAAACGGTATCCGAGAAAATTAGGAAAAACTGGAAAATACGATTTTTAAAAATCGTCTATAACTCCTTTGGAGTATGAAATATTTTAAATGTGTAAAGACATTGCCCAAGCAACTTTTCAAGCCGAATCGAATAGTGGTCACAAATTTTTCCTAGATCGAATCGTTTTTGTTTTATAACAACCAATTTTATTTTTTCTTATGGGCGCAATTTTTGCTATTTACATAATCAAATAGCATTTATTTTTCTGAATCCATGGTATTTTACTCTTTCTTTCATTGTCAAATTTCAAAAAATACGTTTTAAACAATAACCAGTATAAATCAGGTTGGCCGGTCATTGTAGTTTATGTTGTTTCCATAACAACCGATCAACAAACTAAAAAATTTGAAAGCCTGTTAGTCGTAAAAATGAACTTTAATTACGAAGAAAAACGCGATATGCTGCTCATAAGAAAAAACAAAGTTGGTTGTCTAAAACAAAAACGAATCGACCTAGGAAAAATTTGTGACCACCATCCGATTCGGCTTAAAAAGTTGCTTGGGCAACTTTTTTACACATTTAAAATATTTTAAACTCCAAAGGAGTTATAAACAATTTTCAATAATGGACTTTCTAGTTTTTCCTAATTTTCTCGGATACCGTTTGAGATATTTCCAATTTCTCTTTAGATTATCAATAAGCATCGAATTTAGCAACTTTGCCCTAATTTAACCGACCTCGTAGCTCTTAAGATAAGCGAGATCCCCATGCATTTACTCGAATTTGGGACACCCTGTATATCGGTATAATTTCGATATCGCCCACCCTTAGTGGTAAGTAAAGTTGAAGTCCAGGCTACTTTGCTATCCACTTACCTTGCATGATCTACTTGTGGCTATAGTTACCGCGTGTAACCACCGACTTGCGCACATTTTGAGGTGTTTTGCAGTTCAGTCATGTTGTTCAAGTGGAATTCTGAAGAAATTAGTAGATTTATAAGAAATTTGAAAACTTTGTAGTATCCGATATCCGACATTCTAATTATTCCAAATAAGAAGAAATGTAAGTTAAAAGAGTAGATGCCGTTGAGTCAGCAATCTCGAAATTGCAAAATTTTGTCTAAACGCGCCAAGCTAAGATGACAGCTCTGGCAAACACATTGCTGCATAATTAAGGCAGTTGAGAGTACGTAACTTTGTCATTCTGCAAGAAAAAATCCAAAACAAAAATCACCTTCAAGAAATTATACGGCATAGTAAGAATTTATTTACGAGTTTCTGGAAAAAATCTTGCATTAGTAGATGGTTAATTTATAAACAATAAATCAAGTGAGGAAAAGCTGTCGCCACGGGCGGGATATCAGTCAGTAAGCTCAAGCTTGGTTCTTGCTGCAATTGGCCCTTTCATAAATGTATCTTATTTAGAGATGCAAGCCTTCAATCTTTTCTACACTTATTCAGGGGTCTTCTATACCGGGTGTAAATGAAGTGTGGTACATCCCGTTTTCTTTAGACATATTATGTGTGCGAAAAACCGGATCTTTAAAGTACATGCACACAATTGTTTCACTTCCGGTATCAACGGAAATGACCGCAACTTTGTTATTTTAAATGAAACACTGTATATTTTTACATTTTTTGAAAGAGGAAGCGATTTTGGATACAGTTGCACTATTTTGGTTAATTTTTATAACCTAAAAGAATTTTTGAACCAAAATTTAATTTTTTTAAATGTCTCTATCCTGGTACAAGCGATCATTTAACTGGAACATCTTTTAACGAATGTCAATTACTCGTACAAATTATAAAAACAGTTTGTTGAACTATTGTTGACATAATAAAATTCAATTTATGCAGGTCACGGCACACTTAAAAAAAAAAATAATTTTGGTTCAAAAATTATTTGGGGTTATAAAAATTAACCAAATGTTGTATCCAAAATCGCTTCCTCTTTCCAAAAATGTAAAAATATACATTGTGTTCCGTTTAAAATAACAAAGCTGGGGTCATTTCTGGAGAAGCCGGAAGTGAAACAATTGTGTACATGTGCTCAAAAAAACAGTTTTTTTGCACATATATGTCTAAAATTTCATTTATGTAAAATCAAAACTAAAGAAAAAAGGGGGTGTACCACACTTCATTTACACCCGGTATTTTTGCATCTTTAGTTTCTAATTCTCGAAATAGACACGATGTGATACCCTCCAATTAATCCAGTTTCTACAATTTCGTCGCTAGTTACTTTTTTTCTACTATTTGCTCCAGTTCTTTACTTAAACGATTATTGTAGCATCAATAACTTCATCGAAGTCTGCCATTTTTAAGACACTGACATTACATAACGAATGTCGACAAGTACTTGCCGCTTCAAACTGTCCCCATGTAAATACGTACTTACCCGGTAAGCCTACTTGCAGCTAGTACTATCAGCTTGTAAACTAGCTCCGCGACAACACGGCTTTACGGGCAGATTGCTACAATCGGCCCGCGCGGGTCACCCGCAAGTATGTCGCCGGCCTAACTCTCTAACTACATAAGTAATGTGACTTAAGTTAGTACACGTTATAAATAGGACATCTACGGAGATTTTTATAAGTTTGCATGCTTAGGTTTCCATTTAGAGATCACAGATTTTGCTGTCTTTTTGAACGTCAAAAACACTTTATATCGCTCGTTTAAAAACCCATAAATGCTCACGTTGTACATCGCTTATTTACAATAAAATTAGACTGATTAGATTAAGAAATACATCACCTCGTTAGTGTTTTGATTTTAAGTTAATGTAATTCACGAAGCAAGAAAATATTCATCTCCGCGTGTCGTGTCGGTAAAATTATTAACTAGGATGAGTAAATGTTGTATTTATGCGATATAATTGTTTTTGAAATAATTCGTGATATATAAGTGCTCACCTGTGCTGTGGGTTAAATTGAGTCATGATTTAATCAACGGTTAACCCAATTAGGGCCGGCACGTTCACGAGTACGGCATTCTCTGGTCTTGTCGGATCGGTCTCATCTGTGGTGACGAAATGCTCTTTATAGGCGCTTTGCAATCGACAGCGCGTCGCTGTGCTTACTTACGAGTTTTCTGATGGGATTTTCTCTGTACTTACGCTCAGGGACGGACCGAGCCCACAAGCTTTAACAGGTGAAGACTTGTGGACCACTAGTGAAGGCAGAGTTACTTTATATACATATAAATATAGCGAGTTTTTTACAGCTTCTTCGGCCGTTTTTAACCCCCAGGTACCATTTCTTCCTATCTTCACACATCTCCTTTGTTAGGTTTCTTCTTTCCATTGCATCTTCTACAGTATCTTTCCCTTTCTTCTGTGGACGCCCCCTTTTGTTACGTTCATGTGGTTTCCATATGCCATTTTTTTTTTGGCTATTTATAATCGGGCACTTTGTTAGATGGCCGTACCATATGATTTTTTTTCTTAATGTTGTCGGTAATGTTTTAATTTGCATTATATTTATTATTTTAGTATTTCTTTTATGGTCCAGTTTTGTGACCCCGCAACATCTTCTCCAAAAGTGCACCTCTGTGCAGAGATCGTTTTTGTTACGTGTTCATCACCCAATTTTCTTATACCTACGCTACGCAACTCTTTACGATTGTAATATATATTCGTTTTTTAGTTTTTTATAAAGTTATTTCGTTACTCCATAAGATGGAGTTAAGTCTTCTTGTTATAACTCTCCCTTTCGATACTTTATCTCTAATGTCCGTATCAGCGTATCATCCGACCCATCCAAGGTGAGTCACCCCCAAATATTTATATGTATGTATTCCGTTTTTTGCATATTTATCTCCAGACCCCATTTTGTGTATTCTTTTTTTAGTTTTCTTGCCATATAATCCTGCATCTTCGGCAAATATGACTTGGTCGTCTGCGAATATCAATGTTGGGAAGTGCTCATCACCAGTCTGTATACTCTTATTCCTGCATTTCTTTAACCAGTTAGTCAGTGATGACTTGATGTAAATTTTGAATAGTGTAGGCGACAAGCAGTAGCCTTGTATTAGATCGTTATCTACTTTAAAGGCTTCTGATAGTATCCCTACGTGTTTGATACGACTCTTTTTATTTATAAGGTAGGTACGAATATCTGCAGTCATCTACACTTTCCATTTATTTCTGTCGTTCTCCTCCAAACCTCTAGTTATCATTGCCTCTTTTAAATCCTATCTCCAGCTTTTTCTTGATGCTCCTCTCCTTCATATTATGATCAGGATTCATTCTTCCAAGCCACTTGTTTTCGTCCATCCTCTTAGTATGTCCAACCATGTTATCCTCCTCTTTTCTATTATATCTGCTGAAGTGCCATCCATATTTAACATTTTTATTAATGACCTCGTTTCCAAGTCAATCCAATTTTGATTTTCCACAATTTCTCCTTAAGTAGTCTATTTCGGTAGCAACTGAAGAGAACAATTATAGATTTTCGTCTACAGCGTAAATAGGATTTGCAGTGGAACCCCTATATTCTTCACATTTTTCAAAATTTCTTTGTTATTCATGATGATTTATTTATTCAAACTTTACAGAAAACATTTGCAGTCCGTCCCTTCTTTACGCTTGAGCGTTGATATTATCGCCAAGTCTTTCTTTAGACGAGATTTTGAAAAAGTTGTCACGCCTAACAAGTCAATGACTGTCGCTGTATGCAAATCATGGCTGCATATGGATGAAAAGACGTTAAGGTTGCAAAATTGTGGAAATGAATTACTGCCTGCTGCGCTCACAACTGCATTGTTTCGGTGTCAGTTCGTTCACAAAGGATCTAAGCTCGATTTATCTCAGCTACTATGAATATTCAAGCAACTGCAAAAAACGCAAGATGCGTTGTGTGATAAATGCCACATGAGTAATTTATTAGATAATAAACACTGAAATGGATTCCGTTAAGGAATGTGTTACCACATATCTGCCACTTTAAGTATCTTTTAATTACTTGTGTCTAATTATTATTAATTACTGGACATTAAAAGGAAATTGTACTATTGCAGGAAAAGAGTTCCAGATAAAATTAAATTAATAAGTAAATGTCATTGAAGAAACAAAAGCAAAAATAGTTAAATGATTTAAAAGTGTAATGAAAAATATAAATTTTAGATTCACACAAGACCAGTCTAAAAATATCTGACTATTTGTTATTTTAGGTAAAAATATTTTGTTTAATTTTGTTCTGTGCGATTTTTTGCCCAAAAAGTAAACACACATCGGTAAAGACAAATTGCAAAAGTTTTAAGTTTTTGTCTGCATGTTTAATGTTTTTATAAGGTTTCTTTCTTTAGTTACAAAGTTTTTGAACTAACTTTTCAAATTTCGCAGACTTATTTCATCGTCATTTCGTTTTTGTTCAGGATACAGTAGAGTAGAGTGTTGGACAAAGAAAAGTTTTTCGAAATGGCTCCATGACTACAAATTGGTTAAGTAAATTGTAGTAACAAAAGTAGCAACAGTGATGTTGGATTATTATTTGACTATATTCAAGAAATCTGTCTGTAAAATTATGCAAGTAAGCATTGTAAAACCATGAATGAAGGAAGACTTGTGCAAATTACTAAAACTTTAATAGATATATAAATAAGAGAATATTTAGAAACGTGATATTTTTGTATTGCAACTAATGTAAAATTTGATCGGAATTTAGTGGTGACTATCTAAATACCCTTAATAAATAAAATACTACTGTGAAAGTAGACGAGAATGTTTTATTTAATGTTGTGTAATTATAAGACAATATTCCGCAAACATTATCCTGTAACGAACTTCTAAATATTGGTAGTTGATAATAACGATAAAATGTAGGTTAGCTTAGTCACAATGCCAATTTTACGCTAATGCAACTTTTATTAAACTGTTATGCTGGTAGGGCTTTTGACTCTTTTCTGTGGTTACCAAGTAAGATAAGCAATACATTTAAGAATAAGTTTTTTTATTTTAGCACCATTTAGAATTATATAAAATAATGTTACTTAGTATCTATAAGAAGCCATCTACCTATCACTAGATTATATCTGGCAGAATAACAAGAAGAATATCTTAGCTGAAAAACTTATGACAATGAAAAGGAATGAAGTCAGTAAGGCTGTTCAGAGTTCGTATGGATCATATGGACTAAAATGATTACCAAGGTGAACTGAAGACGTTGCACAATCATGAAGGAGATTAGTAATTAGGGTTTCTCTCCTGGGATTCCAGTCCATTTTAACCTATTTTATATTTACCGGGAAATATTTATTGTCCCGAGAAATCCCGGGATTTTTAAAATCTGGTGTATTTTCTTTTATTTTGTGTTAAAATCTTTGTAATATTGTAATAATTTCATCAATATCATAAATATTAGAAATTATTGTAAATATCTTAACTAATATTAAATTATGAAAAAACGTTAGTCTTACTTAAAAATAGTTTTTCTGCTTTGGAATAACAAATTATGTACAGGGTGGTCCACATTCGATGGGATTGCATGGGTATCTCGGTTAATATCTAAGATAGAGAAACGGTAAACTTACCAAAAATGTGCAGTTTTTTGAGACAAACTCAGAACCGTTTTTAAAAATATTTCATCATTTCTGGTTTTCGAGTTATTGAATAAAAAGTGTTTTTTTGTCATATTAATAATGTGTCATATCTCCGTTATTGTTGTAAATATCGAAAATATTTATGAAGATTATTTTTAGATATTTTTATGCTTAATTTAATTATACTAAAAAAAAATTTTTTACGCTCGCCGTTAAAAAGTTATGACACAAACTTACCTCTTTTTAAATGGGAGCGATAGTTGGCTATGGCCTATTTAAATACCTTATTTTTTTCTCATTCCAAATATACAGGGTGAGTCACGACGGACGCGTCGGAGTTTTATGGCGAAACGGTTTATATTTTTTAATTTCTGTCGCTGTTAGATTATGTAAGTCAATAAGGGCTACATTTTAAAAATATTTTCAAATATACAGGGTGCTCCAAAAAAGAGTGCCATATCAAAGTTATACTTTTTCTTATGGAACACCCTGTATATTTTTACATTTTTGGATTTCTCTTTAAATTTACTTCAAAAAATGTAAAAGGTTATATGGGTCTAAAGTTAACCGTTCTCGTGAAAATTGCATTTTCATGAAAATACAGTATTTTCAAAAATTTTCAACATTTGAAAACTTTGACAAGTCTGAAGAAATTCGCTTGGAGATAAGATTGACAATAGATTATGTAACACTTTGCACCACCTACATTTTTAAAATATTATACAGGGCGTTTTTTACGCTTGGTCAAACTTGTGAAACTTTAAACATCGATAACTCTTTTTTTTTAAATACAACGCCCTATATTTTTTTACACCGTCTTATAGAAAATTTAATTCTCTTTCAAAAACATTAAGGCTGTTTTTCACCTAAAATTGATATTTTCTGAGATATCGCGATTTTATTGTTAATTATTAGGGCAAAGTAATATTTTCAAGTAGGCTATGAAGGTAATTTAAAACAATTAAAAGAAATAACAGGAAACTTATAATTTTGTCGTTTGCCTACACATTTTTGACATTTTTTTATAAGAAAGTTGTAATTTACCATTTTTACGTTTAAATTAGGTTTCTCATCAGGGCCACAATATTTTTCGTATAATTGAGTTTGATCGTTTGCCAAGTCCTAAAAACCGATTGATAATGTATTAGGTACGAGAACGGAACGCTGATTTAAAAAAAAAGTAATACTGACTTGTCTAATTTTACATTTAAAAAAAAAAAACATGGTTGGTACTGTTTTCGGTAGAGTGTCGTAGTATCGTATCGTAAACAGACAAAAAATGGTTTATAGGATTTAGTAATTATCTTATAACACTGAACCAATAAATAAATGCATAAATAATATTAAAAAATCTCTATTTAAACGTAAGTATGGTAAAACTACAAATTTCCTATAAAACTATGTTAAAAGGGTGTAGTCAAAGGATAAAATTATAAGTGTCTTGTTTTTTCTTTCAATTGTTTTAAATTACCGCTGTCTACCTTCATAGCCTACTTGAAAATATTACTTTGCCCTAATAATTAACAATAAAATCGCGATATCTCGGAAAATATCAATTTTAGGTGAAAAACAGCCTTATTGTTTTTAAAAGAGAATTAAATTTTCTATAAGACGGTGCAAAAAAATATAGGGCGTTGTATTTAAAAAAAATGAGTTATCGATGTTTAAAGTTTCACAAGTTTGACCAAGCGTAAAAAACGCCCTGTATAATATTTTAAAAATGTAGGTGGTGCAAAGTGTTACATAATCTATTGTCAATCTTATCTCCAAGCGAATTTCTTGAGACTTCTCAAAGTTTTTAAATGTTGAAAATTTTTGAAAATACTGTATTTTCATGAAAATGCGATTTTCACGAGAACGGTTGACTTTAGACCCATATGACCTTTTATATTTTTTTAATAAAATTTATAGAGGAATCCAAAAATGTAAAAGTATACAGGGTGTTCCATAAGAAAAAGTATAACTTTGATATGGCACTCTTTTTTGGAGCACCCTGTACATTTGAAAATATTTTTAAAATGTAGCCCTTATTGACTTACATAATCTAACAGCGACAGAAATTGAAAAATATAAACCGTTTCGCCATAAAACTCCGACGCGTCCGTCGTGACTCACCCTGTATAAGGGTCAATGTACTTATTTTTAATAATACGCAAGTTATGAAGGTTTTTTAATTTTTTTTTCTAAGAAAATCATAGTAGGCTGTGAAAACAAAAAAAAACAAGGTGTAAAACCTTATAAAACTCATGTGGTACAAGTAACCACGGTTTTTTAATTTGTTGTTGAGATAAACATAAGAAATTTTTGAACTTAAGATAAACAGCAATATACTACATTAGTGCCGATTCCGACTATATCGTTGTTTTCTTATTTTCAAATATTTACAATGTTTATCTCAACAACAAATTAGAAAACCTTGGTAACTTGAACCACATGAGTTTTATAAGGTTTTGCACCTTGTTTTTTTTTTGTTTTCACAGCCTACAATGATTTTCTTGGAAAAAAAAAACTAAAAAACCTTCATAACTTGCGTATTATTAAAAATAAGTACATTGACCCTTATATATTTGGAATGAGAAAAAAATAAGGAATTTAAATAGATTATAGCCAACTATCGTTCCTATTTAAAAAAAATGTCATTTTGTGTCATAACTTTTTAACGAAGAGAGTAAAAAATTTTTTTTTGGTATAATCATTTTAAACAAAAATATCTAAAAATAATCTTTATAAATATTTTCGATATTTATAACAATAACGGAGAAATGACACATTATTAATATGACAAAAAAACACTTTTTCTTCAATAACTCGAAAACCGGAAATGATAAAATATTTTTGAAAATGGTTCTGAGTTTGCCTCAAAAAACTGCACATTTTTGGTAATTTAACCGTTTCTCTATCTTAAATATTAACCGAGATACCCATGCAATCCCATCGAATTTGAAACACCCTGTACACATTTTTTTTTTGTACTCTGATAATGCGAAGCAAAATACGTGTAGCTTACGTATGAAATTTTATTGATAAAAACGATGTCTCTTTTCTGCTAAATGCTCTAAAACAATTCCACCTATATCAATAGGAACTAAGAAAGCATTATATGCGGGAAGATTTTCTGTTAATAAATTAAGAATAAGAACTTTGTGTTCTTAAATCATGATACAAAAATTTCTTGTGTTCATACAAATGATTTAGCAATAGTAAGGTAATATTTCTGAAATGTATGTTTTCTCTCACCAAAATTATTTAATTATTTAGTTATAACAATCCTGGAGCCAAATGTGTTACATATATGACTTGGAGCTGTTTTTATGTAATAAACCTCTCCTTCCGTTTGTGGGTTATTTGTTTCAAAATATTCACTTAATTTATTACGTTCCGGGAGCCCTGGAAATATCGGGAAGACAAGCAAAAATGTCAAATATGAGCAACTCTAGTAGTAATCAATACAAACATTATTCAGATCTGCAGTTGCATTTATCAAACAACTAAATGCGTTTTTGTGTTATTCAAAATAAAATTAATACATTTGATGCGTACCAGAAAAATGCAACAAAACCATTAAAATATTACACTGTTGCAAGAATTGATTTCAAAGAAATAAAGCAACATAATGTGCATTTTTGCGACATAGCTATCAAGATTACCACGTAATGAAACCTTTAATTAGCTAGACTATAACTTTATACTTGCGTTTACATTTAATAATAAAGTAAATGTAGTAAAACGTGTTAATCAAACACGACTTCCGGATAATTAGATTATTGTTGAGAGCTAATTGTTAACAATTTTGACCTTCGTGCCACTGACCATTGATTATTTGCTACTGGTCATAAACTGAGCGTGTGTACCTGCCAATTTGCACTGCTTGTGATCGCAAACCGTCCAGTTTGAAGGTGTTATTGATTTGATTTTATGGTTTTTGAACTTAAAAATACGGTTTATGTTTCTGAATTTCTGTTTTAATTGTTGCAATTTATTGCTGTAATTTGTAGCTAATAAGATATACATTTACGAGTTCTATTGATCGATTTTTTAAATTGTTTTATTACCTAATTAGTACCGTATGTAATTAGTACTTCTGAAGTATTTTTTGGGATTATTATTATTGAAACAATTAATTTAATTTTATTTTCAATGGCTTTGTTAACTGTTATTTTATGACAAATAAAGAGTAATAAATATATTGTTATTTTAATGGTTGGACCTTAACTGGTTTAACAGTAACAAGTTTAATCATCAAAGTTTCAAACACTTATTTTCTGAAGGCCGTATGACACGGTGTTCTATTTATTTTTGTACTGAATTCAATACTGAGAAATTAATGATCGTTGCATACCCGAACCTTAGTAACGTACTCAGTTCAAACCGAAAAATTAAAAACAACTCTATTTTCTTGTCCTTAAACTGCGCAGAACAGAGTGCATACTTACAACCAGGGGTTTGGAGCGGAGCATGGAGCTTGATGGAGCACAGAGCAGTGGAGCAAAGGGTTTTTGCCCGGGGCTGGAGCGGAGTCCGGAGCAAATAATTTTGATTGCTCTACTGCTCCAATTATTATGTACAGTTAAAAAAAAAATATTTTTTTAGTTTTTGAACATTTGAAGATCAATACATTATTTTTACAAACATTTATTTACCTTCACTTGTTTTTTAAGGTAAAATATTGTACATTTTGGCCCACATCCGATATAAGTAAACAAATTGTTCGATTAAATTTTTTTATCAATAGTTGGAGCAGGGAGCGGAGCTGGAGTAGGCATTTTGATGCTGGAGCGAAGGAATTAAAAAATTGGATTGCTCCAAACCCCTGCGTTACAACACAACAAAGTTGACACAATTTGAACAGTTAACTCAGTGGTTTCCAACCTTTTTGTACCTCCGCCCCCCTTTTTTATGAAAAAATTTTTGCGCCCCCCTCCCTTTTCGTAACAATCTAATTTCATAAATACCATATACCATATTCTGTATAAGTAAAGTTCTTTCTGTTGTTTGTATTCAAAAATAGTATGTTGGTAATAGCTGCGCGCCCCCCTAGGGGGGCGCGCCCCACAGGTTGGAAACCACTGACTAACTAGTAAACACGCTGACGGACTCTGCCTGCTTAAATACGTATGCCTGTGGATCTTTCTTTTAAAATTCATTGTTAAACATTTTTAATACGTCTTTGCCGGTTTCCCTTCTTTTGAGCCACTTTTTGGTCCAAGTTTTTCTTGGATAATTTTTTACGATTTTCTAATAATCATCAACAAGGTTATTAGTAATAACCTAGTAACAAGGTTATTAGCTTTCATCTGGAGTTTTATGCCCAGTATATTTATACAAAAATTCATTTAAAGACTTGCAGTTTACTTTATGCAAAGGTATATTAGATTCTACAAATGCTGCACACAAATCTACATAATATTTGGATAATTTATTGCATGGAGTTGTCGGAGGTTTGCTAAGCAAAGTTTGCTTAGCCGTGGTTGTTTTTGCTACAGATCGCTTGTGAATATCTGTATTAACATGGGCATCCAAAAAATATTTTTTTCCTGTTCCGATAGATTTTTCGCAAAAAATGCAAAAAATAATTTGTCCATCTGTGCGAAACACTTCACTTGTTTTATTATGCACTGCAATCCAGTCATTTAATTTCGAAGTCAACGACGACGCAACTTTAGGCATTTTAATTTTTAACGATATAATTAGCCAACAATTTACATACGACTGATCGTGAGGAAAAACGAAATAATAATACATATTGAATAGTGAATATCAGTAATATTACCCCCAATTCCCATTAATTCCCAGAATTAGAAATACAGTTAAACTTGCTAATGGTTAATGGACTAGAACCTAGTAAACAAATTAAGTGGGTAAATTTAATACTTTGTACTGTTACAAAGCAAACAAACTCGACTAGTGACTCAGTGTTTGGCGCATGTAAAATTGATTTAACTAGAAAATTATTAAAATAAGCATAAAAACGATCGAAAATTGCAGAAAAATTGCATTTTTGTCAAAAATTGCAATTTACGACAATTTCATCAAAAATTGCAAAAATTGCAAAAAATTGCAAATGCCACAACTTCCGCTCTTTAGTTATTACACATGCGGCTGTTTCTAGTAAAAACTTATTTCGATTTAAAACTAGAGCGCACTTTAAATATACAGGGTGTTTCACTTTTCCATGTGGCACTATTGCTATTACAAAAATTAAATAAATTACAAGGTTGATTAAATGGGATAAAATTTTGCTATTTAGAAGTGTATTTTAAACAAGAT
Source organism: Elmis aenea (assembly GCA_947652605.1). NCBI lineage: Eukaryota > Metazoa > Arthropoda > Insecta > Coleoptera > Elmidae > Elmis > Elmis aenea. The sequence continues at coordinate 23,135,021 of OX393580.1, forward strand.
GTTGTTCTGTTTGAAAAATCCATGGCTTGCGTGATATAACGAAAAAACCGAAATCGATCAAATTTTCAAACTCAAGTATCTCCGTCATCATTGCACAATACACAAAAATGCTAAGAAAATGTTGCTATAAAATGGTGAATTCAAATTTTTATTTATTAATTATGGTGCGAGATATTTGACAAAACTACTATTTTTAAAAAGCAGTCTTAGGAGGTGGTGGGTGGCTTAGAGGTAAAGATTATTTTTTCTCCTTTTACAATGATATATTTTATATGTTTATTTTCAAACATAAGCGAAATTATTAAAAAATGCAAAATCTAAGATAAACATCAGCATTGATGTGGAAAAATTAATAACAGACTTCATTTGTTTTATTTCGACCGTTGCTAGTTTATCCTGCGTCACTGTTTAGGCGGTGACATTAAAACATGTAATGCGAAAGAAAATTAATCATTTATATTAAAGTGCCTTAAAACATCCAACAGCTGCACAACAATAAAATAAGCCTTTGGACATGTTACTTTAGAGCAGTGTTTCTTAACCGTATTATAAGAATCGCCCCTTTTACCACAGTCAAATTATTCAGCGCCCCCCCACCCCGCCACAAAAAAAAGCAATTTAAAATTTACCCGTTTCTCTATGTAGGTATGTATTTTATGCAATGGATTTCCTACTACAAATAGAAAATGATGAGAAATAGAAATAAAACATGTTATTTATTGCCTTTTATGTCATATTAATATCACATACAACATTATAATAATATTTAAATAAAATAAGTAAATAATTCAATATAAAATTTTTATTAAAAAAATTTAAAAAAAAGTTTATGAGATCCTTGAGCCGCATGTGATTGCGCCAATTTCGTAATATTAGGTTCAAGTTTAGTCAAATATAATCTCAAATCTCCTCTTTGGCTTATTTGCAATCGATTTCGTGATTTTTTCAATATATGCATTACTGTGCTAAAACCCTTTTCTACTAAATAGGAAGATGGAAATGCTATGATGGGTAATTTTACTTCTTTCCACAGAAGAGGGTATTGATGGCGAAAACGAACAAAAAAAGCATTATAATCACATTGATAGAATATGATTTTGGCTTCACATTCATTTTGTAGCTCAATAAACTGCTCTTTTAAATTTGGAATGACGCATCGTGGTAACTCGATCGCGATATTTTATTCGCGATCGTGTACACAATTATTTACAATGGTTATGTGTGCAGTTTACGCAACAATTGAGCAAATGAGCCTACCTTATTTTTATAAATTGACACAATGCCCCCTCGAACTTCTGGAGCGCCCCCTAAATGCTAAAAATTTACAAACGCCCCGCGAGACCTCCAAAACGCTCACAAAGGGGCACTGGCGCCCCGGTTAAGAATCACTGCTTTAGAGCTTTCGTCAAAATGTAGAAAATAATTTATTGTTATCAAGATGTCACCTTTGCATTGAAAAGGTGGCTTTTAATTTGAACACCTTCAATGAAACATATCTTAAATTTAAAACATGTAAAATTTCATAATCTATTTAAGTGAGACGTTTTGTGATTATAAAAGCATACGAATAAATGTATTATCTAGAAATAATTTAAATCAAACTAAGTAAATATTTTAACATCTTTTTTACTTATGTCTTAGTACGAGGTAAGCTGTCCTAACAACAAGTATGATTATTTTAATTTCGCGTTAAATTTTTGTTTTAATGTCACCGCCTAAATAGTGACGGGATAGACTAGTAAGGGTTAAAATAAAACAATCGAAGTCGGTTATTTATTTTTCCCTAGCAACATTGATTTTTATCTTATATTTGCATTATTTATTTATTTCGCCAATTTTTGTAAATAAACATATAAAATATTGTATCATTGTAAACAGAAAAAAATAATCTTTACATTTAAGTCACCCCCTACAAAGACTGCCTTTTAAGAAAAAAATATTCGTTCACCATTTTATGGCAAATAAAATCTAGCAAAATTTTTTATTTTAGCATTTTTGTATATTAGCAATGATAGCCGAGATACTTGAGTTTGAACATTTTGATCGATTTCTGTTTTTTCGCTATATCACGCAAGCCTTGGAATTTTTAAACAAAATAACATCTTGTTTAGAATATTAAAATACACTCCTAAATAGCTAACTTTTGTCCCATTTAACCAACCTTGTATTTTCATTATTTACAGAGATAGCAGTAGTGCCACATGGAAAAGTGAAACATCCTGTATATGACGATGACACTATTAATCTCAATACAAAAATCTATTTTTATGTTTATCAAAGTATAGATAAACAAATTTACGGGTTTAAACTTGGTACTTTAGTTATCTGTGTTATTTTTTTGAATATGCAGTAATTTAAAAAAGGTGCCGCAGCTAAAGGGTTAAACTTGTCATAGAAATGATAGTTTGCGCAAGCGCGTGTATGTAAAATAAGCATTTAAACTTGGACACGTCGCGTAAACCTAATACAATTCTTTTTACTTTAATTCTCATCCTTAAACTCCTAAGAGAACTCGTACTGAATTAAGGATCAGTTTAAGTACCGTGTCATACAGCCTTAGGGAACATTAGCAGAAACGTTTAACTAGTTGCAAGTCTGTTAGAGTTCCATTTAAGATACAAATAAAACCATGTGTTTTCTTTGTTTTAGTCGTTCCATACAGGTAAACAAGAAATGCCACCCCCAGTTTCTTAATTTTCTTTAAGGAGAAAATTAATTTCAGCTACTTTCACAAACGGCTTCTTATCTTATCACGTGCCTACCAATTACAACTTCTTAAACCATAATATGATTTATATCCTAATAAGGTGTAGATGAATTGATTATATCAATTAATCGTTTGCTATTTGTTTAAACTAAACAAACAATCATTTGTCATCGTTTGTTGTAGCGTATGCCCTGACATATACTTACTACTTAACAATAACCAGTTATCAGTTTCTCTACTACTCATAAAGTGTTCTTCAGTCAATTACGTGTCGTGCCACACCGCAATAACAGCTTTGATGACAGTGACAACTTACCGAGTACAATAACTACATCAATTCTAGGATGTTCCTCGCAGAGTCGTGTCGTACCTGAGTATTTCCTTTAGTAATATAAAGATGTATAATAGCACGGTAATTACAGCATTATAATAATATCATTCACTGTTTAAGCTTATGATAGATTGGTTGTTATTAGACCCTGTCAACTTTTTATGAGTTTGAAGATGTGCAAGGCAATTATTTACCTCGTTCTGGCGTACTTATCTTGATAGCATCATCAGGAGAGCGTTGAAATTGTTGCGAATTCATGGAAAAGGTATAATAAGGCGCACCCCCCTATTCCACAATATTTAAATGCAACAATTTCTGTAATTGCAATATATATGGGCAACAAAATTGTGGTAAAAGCCTAAAGCAAGGATGAAAATAATTTAAAAAGTTTTGCAAAACGAATTTTTGGATTAGAGTTATCAAAAAATAGTTGGAAGGCAAATTTAGTTATTTTTTGGGGATTCTCTTCTATGGTTATATGAACTATCAATTATGCTCTAACTTACTAAAAAGTAGATCTTAAATGTTTGAAAAATAGCTTAAATCCGCACATTGCCAAGCCAGGTGAGCACGGCGAATACTCAAATTTTTTTTCATCCAAAAATCTGAGCTGTTGTATGGAAAATGCATTATCGTTATGGACCATTAACCCCCGCTCTGGTACCCTACTGAATATTTCAGGCAATTATTTTTCTGTACAATTTTGCTGGAACTACTTAAAGGAAACTGTGCAATAGTTTAGATTTTCAAGGCCTACTAGTTATTTTTATTCCCAACAAATTTTGCTGGGCTCTTGTATATTATACCAAGATTTGTTTCGCTTCGTAATAACAGATTAACAATTTCCTGCTGTTTGTAAATATATTAAGTAACCTGCAACAAGCTGACTTTAAAAGTTATGATTTAAACATTAGAGTATTTGTTTTAAAACAAATGACTGTGCATATGGCCATTATACATTTGTTGCTTTACCAAACGTAGAACAAAACGTAATATGACTCCGATTCACGAGTATTGACGCAAATATATTCACAGCAGGTTGCTAAAGAATTCTAACATCTTCACTTAACTACCTCTTGTCATTTTTATAAAAAAAATGTGTTCATGTTTATGAAACAGTGTATGCAAAAATAGGTTATCGAGCCTTGAGCGCTGCATTACCATCAACAATATGTTACTATTACAATGAAAATTATGGTTCTGACATGAAATAGAAAGGGATATTAGGGTAATTAGCATAGGCGCAGACTTTTCTGTATTTTGTAACGTGTAATTTCCGATTTAAAGTTCATGGAAAAAATGAATTTCTGTGACATCATTTACTAAGCATGTTTATAAAATATTTTATGTGGTGCATTTCGAGTAAATGCATGGGGATCTCGCTTATCTTAAGAGCTACGAGTCGGTTAAATTGAGGCATAGTTGCGAAATTAGATACTTATCAAATATCTGCAAAGAAAATTTTCATGGCTGTCTTAGTTCAAAAAGTTATTTAAGAAAAACTGAAAAAACTGATTTTCGTTTATTTACCCCATTTCCTACATTTTTTAAGATATCGACAATCTGGAAGCACTTCTCCATGGCAACTTCTTACGCTTTATATTTTGAGATAAGATAAAATTTCAACAACGTTTCGTCTCTTCAGAAACATCATCAACTTCATTTTTTTAAATACGGCGAAAAAATTTTCATTTCATAGTCGGATAGCATTTTGTCTTCTGATTTCAATGATATATGACACATACTATTTAAAATGATATTTTACGACAAAATTGATGAAAAACTCATTTTCTTCAATTTTTGAATAAAAAATATAAAATAAAAAACAAAACAATTTTGTTGTTGTTCTGTTTAAACTGTTCACTTTGACTGACATTAATATGATCGTGATTATAATTTGCATCCAGCCAGAAATTCTTTGATATTTCTGCTTTTGTTCGCAATCTTTTTTCACTATGTTCTAGTACATAGTACATTTTTAATTAATTTATATGTTCGCTATCCCTTCGTGTATTGCGGAGTATTCAAAAAAACTTATATTAACTTGAAATTTACTTTAACTTTATAGTTTGTACATACCATACAATATACATTTTCACATTCCTTTAAATCTTACTAGCAACACATCTTCCAATAAATCTTCTTTTACATTAGTCCTTTTCGAAGTAAGAATAAATTTTACTATTATTATGTCTAAACGCAAATAAAACATACACATTGATAATATATATCCAATCAAGTGTATATTTCTATATTGATGATCTAAAAAACAAATTAGAAATATAGAATATCTGTAGCTGTACCGTTAATTAAGTTACAAGAAATTGCAAGTATAAACAATAAAGTTGTTAATACATATTCACGTAAATATATGGAGAAAAGTGAAGCTCACTTATTTCAAGCTCGTGGAGTCTCCCCAGCACAGAAGGTAAATTCGCGTTTGTGTTTAACAAATAAAATTGAAATAGCGACAAAACCGGTTAAAACCGGTTTTGGAAAATATTTATTTCGTTTTCGTTCTTGAACGAAAAATAATATTCGTTTTCGGTTCGTTTTCCTTCTTAAAAAAATTTCGGTTAATTTCGTTTAACGTTTTCATTTTCGTTCCGTTCTCAGTCCCTGGTTATAAATATGATATTGTAATTGATTTTAATAAAGTAAATTGTGTTTTCTCATGACATGCTTTTTAATTTTCAACAGTTTATTTAATACTTTATAAAAAATTGTTTTGTTTTTTAATTTATTTATCTTTTTGTTTAAATCTTTTTATTCAAAAATTGGACAAAATGAGTTTTTCTCCAATTTTTGTGGTAAAACATCATTTTAGATATTAAGTGTCATATATCATTGAAATCAGAAGACAAAATGCTATTCGACTACTATGAGATTAAATTTTTTTAGCCGTATTTAAAAAAATGAAGTTGATGAGGTTTCTGAAGAGGTAAAACGTTGTTGGAAATTTTATGTTATTTCAAAATATAAAGCGTAAGAAGTTGCCATGGAGAAGTGCTTCTAGATTGTCGATATCTTAAAAAATGTAGGAAATAGGGTAAATAAACAAAAATCAGTTTTTTCAGTTTTTCTTGAATAACTTTTGAACTAAGAAAGCTATGAAAACTTTATTTGCAGATATTTGATAAGCATCTGATTTCGCAATTTTGCCCTAATTTAACGGACCTCGTAGCTTTTTAAGATAAGCGAGATCCCTATGCATTTACTCGAATTTGGGACACCCTGTATAGTTTTGAACAGTAAAATTAAGTTGTAGCTATAATTTTTCAAAACACTTTTATAATACCTACTTGTCTCTAAGAAATAGTTATTTACGTGAAGTGGTACGGAAAGTGATACTTTACTGGAAGAGTAGACAGTTTTTGGACGAGCCATAGGCGAGTCCTGAAAAGATACGAGTCCAGTAAAGACACTTCATATTACGTACAATATTGTTTCTGCGTCCGCCACTTACACCAAAATCACTATCATCACTATCCATAATTAAACAATAGCTTAACAAACTACAGGTGAAAACCCGCTTGGTGGTATAATGATGCTTGTTTGACAGCGCAAATCAACAAAACAACTCATCACCATAACAACCAGTTACTTTCTGGCCTAGACTAGGAAAGATATATTTTCCAGCCTAAAAATTGATCGGAAACAACTGATTTTCTGGACGGACGCAGAAAAAGTGTTTCATTGTACTTACTTTCTCTTTGTTGACATTTCAAAAACTTAAAAATAATTGTGGCTTAAACATGTGAAAATATATAGAAATTTGAGCTAATTTCAAGTTGGTTTTTAAATTTAAAATAACTAATGAATGATTTCTTGTAGAAATGCTAGAACAGTTCAATAAGCATCGTATCTTTGTCTTTAGCTTTCTCATAATAGATAAGCTTGATTCTGACAAAAATACTTAAAACTGGTTCAGCTTTTCTATAATAGATCCTTTATTAAATGTGATTTTAAATTTGTTTTTTCTACGACCACTGATGTAAATGACTCTTACCGTACAGCCTGCATGCATAGTAAGTGAGTCCTAACGCACGGTAAGCAAAGCGCACACTTGTCTAGAAAGATCGAAGTAGCCTTACGTCAAACATTGCCTTCATGCATAATAAGTGAGTTATAACGCACGGTAAGCAAAACGCGCACTTGTCTAGACACGTCAAAGTACGCTTACGTCTAAGTAGGCTTACGTCAAAATTGACAAAACGTAATTACACGTGTATATTAGCCAAAAAGCCGTTAAAATCGTATGTATTATGTGTTCGTAGAAAAAATAAGCTACATAACACGAGCTGTAAAGCAATTACGCACTCGTGGAAATACGCACTTTTCCACTCGTGCTTCGTAAAACTCTCGTTATGTAATATACTATTATTGGCATTGAATTATTAAAGCCTTTAATAATTAGATGAATAATTTGTATTAAAAAAACATTGTTTAAACATTTTTACTAACCGCTTTGAATACAAACAAGCTGTATGTACAGTATTGCAACACGCTTTTAGTATTTACGGGGCTAAAAATTTTGCACTTCAAGTGAATTTAAACAACTTACCGCGTTATATAATAACAAATATGTGAACCTACAGAACGTGATAAACAATTATGTTACGGTCAGGAGGCATTAGAGAGCGTTGCCTCAATAAATATTGTAAAAGTAGTCATTTAAAACAGTAATTCGTTTTAACTAAACAACAAACTGTTGTTTATACACATTCTTGGATAGACTGAAAACAATTGGACAAGACAAAAACCATTATTAGATAATAACGAACTTATGTTTCTTTATGAATAGATATCTGCAATATTTTGTTTTTGTGCTCAACCGTCTTTACCAACATTAGATATGAAAAAAAAAAACTAATAAAATACCAAGATAACAATTTTTTATGGAATCTAATGTAATTATAAGCAACTTTTAATAACTACTGTATTAAAATGTTTATTTCTTAAATGTTAGTTTTAGGCATACAAAAGTTTAAAAATGTTGCGTTTAGTTATTCACTTCCTTGATAATGTCGAAATGCGAAGTGGATTAATCTCGCAAATTTCATATTTTGACCTCAGTATCGTTCAAAGTTTAAATTAAATTGCACAACTATCATTTTGGGCAATAATAGCGTTTTTATTACATTTCCTGTACAAAAATTACTTCATTATTGTGATTATTGAACGCTTGTTTTACCTAAGTAGTTATTATTTGTAGAATTTTATTTCGAAATAGTTTTAGATCATTTTTTTTTTTAATTTAAAACATAGCCATTATGTTCAGATAGGGCCGGTCATCTATATGTCGGGGCCCGGGTGCAAAAATTGGTTTTGGGACCCCCTATAAAAATTTTATTTGGATAATTTTTACATTGAACTAATAAAATTTGAATTATCAGATATATACGTTCCTAAATCTAATATTTCGGGTTGGTATTTACCGCAGTACATAGTAAGTTTATTAACGAAAATAAGTTTTTATTGCTACACAACAAAACCACAATATAATTTTTTTTTAAATTCTATGAGACATCGGTTTTATTTAGATTAGGCATTTAACAGCCCATTTTTCAATTACATCTTCAAAGTTTGTCATTGTAACTTTTTTATTTTCGATAATATTGCCAAAGAGTTATGTTTCTTTTGAGATATTGTATATCTGAGGTATGTTTTAAATAATTTTAATTTACTAGACGAGCGTTCTGTACTGACCACAGTGGCCAGAAGTGTTAAATAAATTCTAAGTGCAAAGTAAATGTTGGGAAAAATTGTATAATACATATATTTTTTTGGATAAATTAAAGCAGATTAGTGGTTTGATCGTAATAAGGATTTTTATTCCATTATATTTAATATTAAAAAACTTCGTTTGCAACTTCTTTCTCATTTAAAACATCAAAAAATTTTTTGTAAATTTTTTTTACACATTTTTTTAAACAGTTTTAGCGAGCAAGTTTCTTTAACAAAAAAATCAGAGTTTTATAATTTTGAAAACTTTAAGGAACTGACTTAAATCGTTCGTCTATTTGAGAAATCAAGGTGTCGATCAGGGCACAAAAAAAAACAGATAATTTGTTACAGGGTCATCCAAAGTTTCACCAGTACCTATCTCATCGAAAAAAACGTTTTTATTTTACATATACGATGGGTAGGAATTTTTGCACTTTCACCTAGTTCTTAATCCTTGACAAATTGTTTACTTTCTCTTAATGCTTTTTTGAATTCAATATTTTAAATGTTAAAGTAGGTACGTGTTGCTCTGACTTGATAAGTAAAAAAGCTGATTCTGGCATGTCTTTAAAGCTAATAATTTATTATTATCCTCATGTGTATATTTTGTTTTAATTTCTTTATTTTCGCTTTCCATTTCAAAAACGATATTATGTCCTGTACAATTTGAACTGCTCCTGCCCTTTTTATCTTCTTTTTTAAACAACTGTTACTTCTCATTAGTTTTTAATTTTAATTTTGAAAGTTTTTATTATTTTACAACTGATATTATTTTTTATCGATTGCCATTTTGGGGCCCTCAACGTCGGGGACCCGGGTGCATTGCATCCACTGCACCCCCACTTGACCGGCCCTGTGTTCAGAGGACAAAGAAATGGGTTTAAAATCAATTGTATCAATAATGGGAGCGAAATTTTTTAACGCTAACATTTTCATGAAAATGAAATCAAAAATTTTTTGAAAAATAAATTTATAACTTTTAAGACAAGAAAAACCAAAAATTTAAGTATTGCCCATTTTATCTTTCTGGTTTCTTGGGTTTATATGTATGATTAAAGTATTTTAACTTTAATCCTTATTTTCAAGTGTGGTACTTCTGCTTAAAATTAGCAAATCTTGATGCACTCTTACTCATATACTGTGCTTTAGGCAGGTTTTGCTTAATACTTTCACATTTGCTAATAATAATTACACTAGGTTGCTAGGTATGGAAAAGTCATGTTCACCAAATCAGGTCCTTTTCATTGTTAATGAATTAATTAACATTAAATATATAGTCAAAGGCGACTAATACTATGTTTGTTGTTTGATGTAAGGCTAAACGTGTCAAAAATAACGATTTAACAATAGTGTTTTGGTAATTCGATGCAACGTTACAGTCAATAAAAATCAGAGCCGTAATTAAACTTGATGCTTTATAATTTTGGGGTACACGCGTGTTGTAACACTTTTAACGTAAAATGGGTTTAATTTTTTATGGAGTTTTGCAAATAACAATGTTGTTCTAAAGTAGATATATAGAAATAATTGGGAACTAATGTAATTTGACACCTTAATTTGTGGTTCATTTATCTTTTCTATATGTGAATGCAACCCTGATAAAATTGTTGGCTGTACCAGAGCTGACAGCTTTGTGATTCTTTAATGGTTATAAGTTATGTAACTTTGGTATTTTACTTAAATTAAGATTAAGAAAAGCGGAGAAAGATGCTGGTTGACATGTTATGTTTAAGTGAGTCAAAAACAATTAAATAAAAACTTCTAGAAGACCTAGGGAACTTTTTTTTTTAAAGTTTAATGATTCTCTAAAGATATTAAATTTAAAAAAGGAATTTTTTGTTGAAATATAATTTTTATTCTAAATTTTGTGACGATCAAAAACCGCCAATGTGAAATACATAATTGTAAAAAAAATATTGGGAAAGGTTCCTTGTAAATAAATAAATTTCTTACTCTCTCAGTATCTTTAGCATAGCTCAGTTTGATAAATTTTAAATCTAGTATTGTTATTTCACCTATCATTTTTGATTTGAATTGTATTTGTATTAATATATGTATATTTTTAATTGCTGGTATTTAATGCATGTCCACAGATTTCATCGTATGTCGTTAAATTTTAAAATACCCTGAGTAAATTATGCCCCACGGACAAATTAGAACAAATATTCGATTGCTATTGACTGTATAATAAAACCAATCGAAATTTTAATTTTGTCTACGTTTGGTGTGGTCAAATATACGTCCAATTTTTTTACAGTCGTCAGTTTTTAATTGTAAAAAGTAAATGGCAAAGATGTAACAAAAATTAATTTACTTGTTCGCACCTCAACTAATGTTTTGACGGGGTATTTAAATATCATGTCAGTTATATTAAAGAAAGTTGATAGGTTTTTCGGGTTTTATAAATAGCAATGCAACAAAAATTTTACATCAAAAGGTCGACTACGTAGTACAGATATACCTAACCTTTTTTTATGTCAGTAAGTACACTAAAGTATAGTGTGTTTAAAAGATTTTGTTGGTCGTTAGTAATTTCAATAAGTGTGATGTATTAAGCGACTTCCATACACAAAATAGAAGATGTATTACAAAGTACTGATTAAAAAAATATAAGAAGTTGGTGCAAGGATCAGTTCGGAATTGTATTCTTGACATTATCTTCATGGTTTTTCTTACAGTTTTTATTAATTCAGGTAGTAATTATTATTCCATTAACCTTTCCAAATCATTTTAATCTTCTTTGATTGAATAAGGATGTAATTTTTGAAAGTTGTTACTGTTTTAAACTGCAATAAGAATATATTTAAACTCTTGTCAATGAGAAGAAGAGAAATGATCTTACAAACCTCAGTAAACCATTTTTTTTAATGAAACAAGTCATAGGGATTAATTAATAATCACATGTACGAAGCATCCCAATATAGGATGTCCCAGAGAGTATAACCATCTTCAATATTACATTTACTATAAGAAATAACCCGTCAAAATCCTGTGTATTATGGCGGAAAACTACTACATTAGCATAATAATATCTTTGACATTTTGATGTACCGTGGACCAAATTTGAATGTTTTACTGGGTATCTCGATTACCATGATAGTTGGCGAAAATCTATTATCAGTTCTTAGGGCTATATTTTTTTTGAAGAACGCCTGTGTAATCCAATTTATTATATCGTTTTTTTGGCACTGCTGACCAAAAATGAAATTTTTGAAAATTTGCTTTAACTTCTTTATTTATTAAAATAGATCAAAATGTTATTAAGGTATTTTATACAGATTTTTATGTTTAATTTTAACACAAAATATTTTTTTTTAAAGCGAACTTGACTTTTAAGATATGAGTTAAACTTTTATTTTCTTTTAAAGGAAACCCTAGTTGGCCATGACTTTATATGAAAGAAGGTTTTTTAGGCTTTGCAAAAAATTAACGAGATATGGCTAATTTTCTAAAAACTTCCTTACCATGATTTCGTAAACAAGTGATGTTTGCCATTAATAAACAACTAAACGTCATTTCCAGGTAAATTCTGCAGCTGCCGCTATGTTTTAAGCATTTACAATGTAAATTTTTAATGTATTAAACTTTTAAAAGTATTCAAATTTAGCCATGTTCGCAATACCACAATAAACAGTTATAAAATACAAAAGAACTCATAGATTTGCTTAAGAATTTTAAAAATGTGCATGGATATGACGATTACTTGTTTATTAATGGCAAATCTTGATAGCAAACTTTTTTCATGACAGCCATATTATCTCGGTTATTTTTTGCAACACATGTATAAAACTATACACTTTTAAAAAGCTTTTTTTTAAAAATAAGTTTAACTTTTAGAATCCCTACCTCTCAGTATCTTTGAAAGTTGGGACGAGCTATATTGGATTTATGAAATGATCCGAATAAACTATTTTGTAAGGCTGTTAAAATCCATATAGGTCCAAATCAATTTCTTTTGATTCCTTATTGGTTTAAATATTTCTCCTTAAAAAATTGTAACCAGGGATATTAAAATATTTGCATGACTGAAAAGTTAAGAAAATGTGCGAATTGACTTTGCTAGTGCGTTAAAAAAAATTGCTTAACCTTTTTTATAAACAGTAATATTTCTGCCATTAACAAATATATATTTCAAAACCTTAAGAAATTTTCGAAGTGGTAAAGTCCCTAGGACACCCTATATAGTTGTAATTTCACCCTCGATACACAACAATTCAATGTAATTTTTAGTAATGATTTTTATTTCATTATTATTGACATGCAAGTAATTTTAGTTGAAATATTTCAGTTACGTGTTTAAGAATGCTGAATTATAATGCATTAAATTAATAAGGCGCTGACTGCGACTTTGTTCAAGCTAATAGAACAATCCCTGTGATGATAATTACTAGATATTGCATCTTCAGTTTATTATATCCATTAAAGGTTTCTTAACACCAAGGAAGTTAAAAAGTGACTATTACCACACAAATTGACTTATCTTTTGTATCACAAGTGCTTTAATAAAACGCAGCCTTGAAAAGGACGAAGTGAGGAATTCACACAAACATCGTCTGTAAGGACTCGCGCCTATACAAATATAGAACGTATTAATGATCATTTTTTATTCGATATTGTAATACATATCAAATGTGTAATACTTTTACTGGCATTTAATATTTGCTTTGATGAAGGTTTCGACTAATTAGCTTTCTCGTTAATATTACTTAAGATTATCCGTATTTAGCATAAACAGCCTCGGGATTAATCTCGATTTGTCTCACTTGAATAACAAAAAATTGATACGCAAAATGTTAAAGTTAAAATTATCGTTAACGGTTAAACAGCGGCAGAACTCGATTTGCGAAACTGGCGTGCAATATTTCAAACTGCAAACGTGTGTATACAAACGTTTAATTTGTGTAATTTATGAAATAATGCATGTGTTTTTAAATGAAATTGTTGCATTTGGCGATAAACCGCTTGTTTGGTTGTAAATGATGATTTAAGTAGATGAAAATTATAGATAACGCGACTGTGTACAATTGCATATAGTTTTTAAATTCTTTTAAGTACATCCAAGTTGATTAAGTAATAAAGCGAGCGTTATTGTTGGACTATAAACTCATTTTAAGCCAAATTTTGGAAAGAAAATAGATATAAAAGACATTTATTTGATCTTTTACACTTTTTGCAGTAATTTTAGTTGTAAAAAATGTTAGGAAGAAAAATCTTCAGAATCAATATTATACCTAATATAGTTTTAGAAAGATCAACTTACTCTGATAAATATCAATGAAAACATGAGTGGGTTGTCGAAAGTAATATTCATAAACTATTGTTTCAGCGATAAACAAATTTTTTACGTTAAAAAAGTAATGCTTAATTAAGTATTTGTTTCCCACGAATTACTGCTTTTTATAATTTTTTTTTTAACTTTTGCCTAGACACTGTGATTTTTGAAAAGTAGAACAAATTTTCAGCAATGAAATCAGTTGTAAATCCTTAAACTTTGTCGATTATACCGGGTGTAACTGAGTTCTGGTACACCCCAGTTTTTTTTCTTTAACTTTAATTTTAGATAAATAAAATTTTAGGTACATGAAATGTGTAAAAAACCGGGTTATTTGAACACTATTGTTTCACTTCCGGTTTCGACGGAAATTGCCCGAATGTTGTTACCTATTTCAAATGGAACACCCTGTATCTTATTACATTTTTGGAAAGTAGAAATGATTTGAAATACAACTGCATCATTTTGGTTAAATTTTATTAGCTCAAATAATTTTTGGACGAACATTATTTTTTTTTATTTAGTGTGCCTTGACCTGCATAAATTGAATTTTATTATGTCAACAAGTGCCCAAAAAACGGTTTTGACTAAAATTTCATTTATTTAAATTCAAAACTGAAGAAAAAAGTGGGGTGTACCAGTTATTCAGTTACATCCGGTATGTGAAGTGTTTTAGTTCTACGAAAATAATTGTTTGTTTTTGTAATTGGGGATATTTTTCAGGTTGTTAAGAATATGCCTTAAAAAATGGCTTAAGCATTTAATAATGTTCTTGTAGGTAATCAGGAAGATTTATTTAAACACATTTTAATTAATTTCACCCATTAAATCACTGTAAATGTGACTGAGGTAAGGAAATAAATTTTTGAAATGAACAAACAAATAAATAAACAAAATCATTTTTTTGGTCTTTTCAACAAGTTATGTCATACTCTAAACCAAGATATCTATGATAATATGAAATTCTCTGTAATACTGATTTTGTTGTTCTATGTGTTGCCTCGTCTAGCTACGAATTGTTCCCAGTGCAATTAAATTATTACACAGCATTATCGCTAAGAAATATGTGGCAAATTCTGTTAAGGAAGATTGCAAAAATAAAGTTTTTATTGCAACAGTGTAGGTTAAAAGTGATTTTTTAAATATTTTAATATGAGTGCATTGACTGTAGTAATCGTGATGACCCCCAAAAACTTATATTAACTAGTTTCTAATATGGATGAAATGCTTATTTGTAGACCTTTCCATGAAGAATATGATTTGTAGGAACACTATACCAGTTTTTTAACAAAGGAGAAACTTTATAGATGATAAGAAATAATTGTTCACCTAACTGAGTTGTGATACGTTTAAAACAATTCTCTTAAACAGCTCCAACAATAAGGATGATGATATTTTGTTTTGGATTTTAATTCTGAAGCAATAGTCTTTAGGATAAATAATAATTAAGGAGAAGTACAATTTAATTACATTAATTAAATGTGTGTTTATATATTTGGTGTTTTAAATTTTCCAAGATGATTTTTTTTATTTGTAGTGGTTCAAAAACTACTGTCCATATGCACAAAGCAGCACTGGTGCTAAAATACGAGTTAATACACAAAACTAGCCAATACCAGCACCAACTGTGCTGCGATTTTGCCTAGTTCTAGATTTAACGTAGTTTAACCCCGGGGTTAAGTGAAGTGTGGCGCTCAAATAACCTACCAATTCAAACCAAAATTAAGGTATTTAATGTCGTGGTAAAGCCAGTACTGTTATATGGATCAGAGTCGTGGTCGACAACAAATGCTACAAAGCAAAAATTATAAGTTTTTGTAAACAGATGTCTGCGGGGCAGTGGCGTAGCGAGGGTACACGGCGCCCGGGGCATATAATTTTTTTGCGCACTTCCCTCGGCCGTATTTTTATTGTAGTTTGTGAGTTTCAAGTAAAATAATGTTGTATTATTTATTCAAATACTCTGTAATGATCGATACCCCCTTTGCCCCACCCCTGTGTCGCTACGCCTGTGCTGCGAGGTATATTGAGAGTATGTGGCCGGATATTATCAGTAATGAAGATCTCTATAAAAGAACAATGCAAATCGACATGAACACGGACATAAAAAGAAAAAAGTATGGATGGTTGGGGCACACACTACAAAAGAATGGAAAAGAAATTTGCAAAAGAATACTGAAATGGAACCCGGAAGGTCGTAGAAAGAGAGGGCACCCAAAGAATACAAGAAGAAGGGCGATAGAAAATGAAACAGAACAGAAAATCGCAGAACTGGACCACATAGCAAAAGAAAAATAAATGGAAGGAATACACCAATAACCTATGTCCCAAAAGGGAATAACGGGTCTATTATATTATTATATATTTTTAATAGAAACGGCGCTATATTTATCTATGTTTAACGCTTGCCTTAGTGTCTGTCGTGTCGTTTTCTCCTTACGTGTATACATAGTCTATGTCTATGTAACATAGATGATTCCAACTCTTATATTATGTACTTCTGTTTTAAACAATACCACTAGAAGTTGTATGCAATAGAGGTTGCAATGCAAATGATTTTTAGAAATTAATAAAGTTAAGCATTTAGGGATTTCTTGATATAGGAATAGTAAGCAGTAGTATTTTAAATTAAATAAAAGCTCTTATTTATAAAAATGGTTGTTACATGTGTTATTGGTAGATATTAATTCATTATAGTATGTCCAAAATTTTTATCGACTATGAAAACCATTGCACAATTTACGATTACTAAAAATTATACTAAAAATTAGAGTATTATTAAAAAAGTTCTGGTTCAGTTTATAGGTTTAATTAAATTTGTCGAGAACCGATTAATCGGCTAAAGGGTTAATAACTTATCATTAATCGGCAAAACGGCCGATATGGCTTATTACCGATTATCCACAGATTAATCGGTGCAGTATTGCATAAGGTAACGCGGCCATACAGCAGCTGCATGGTATTCTCTGCAATAATAACAACCTGAAATAAAAAAATAAGAATGTATAAAACTATTGTGGGAAGTATTGCTCCATTATGGATCCGAGCTATGGATAAATAAATAAAAGGGCGCTTTTAAGATACAGACGATAGAAATGAACTTTTGGAGAAGCTGTTGTCGACTCACTAAGAATGATGGTAAGAATACTGAAATTAGAGAAAATGGAAATATATATTGTTATGGTTAAGATTATTGAAGCTAAAAGATTAAAATGCTGCGGACATGTGCAGAGAATAAATGAAACATGATGGCCAATTAAAATTTTAAAGTGGCATTCACCAAATCGCAGAATTAAAGGAAGACCAAGAAAAACATGGGACAACGAGTTGGAAGAAGCAACGAAGAGAAAAAGCCTTACCACAGATGACTGGATGGACTGCAAGAAATGGTAACTAGGCAACAAAAAACGGCGATTGCTGTAACAAATTCGCATCTATAAAATAAATCACCATTGCATCCCTAGTTCCAAGTGAATGTTATTATTTACTTATAGTTTCATCACGTTAAGAAGAAATTGTCGTTGCATGTCTGTGTGTCATTAATATTATATTTATCGCTAATTGCCGTCTAATACATAATAAATGTTTACACCTTGAAAAATTTAATCGAAAAATTGATTTACGCCTAAATTAGGCTTGTAAACACATGAACACATTGTAATCGTAAAAACACTATCAAACATACATCATTATTTAGAGATATACGAGTATTTTGCAATAAACATTTCTACACTTTACGAAATCGTTCTTATTATTTAGCAAATAAATATTGAATTGATTGGGGCTAGTTATAAATTTTACATCTCGTAAAATTCATGAAATTTTTGCACGAACAACTTTTATTATATAAATTACACCTTCGTACAAAATTAACAGCGTGCGTTTCTGCCATCTATCAATACGTAAAATGACATATTTTGTTCTTGTCAGTTATGAAACGAGTAAATTACATTGAGCACATGAAAAAATAAACAGTTACTTTGCCGTCTTTGAATCTGCTTGTGAGTTATTATGTAGCGATTTCATCAAACCATAATTTACTGTCTAAATTAGTTATTAAAAATTTTTAGTTGACTGATAAAATATACGTATATCTCCAGCGGTTTCAACAGTGCCTAAGACACACAACTAAGGTTAAAACATTTAAAATTAAAACTACACCACAAATGGTATCAGTGTACTACCATCTGAGAGTGCATGACTTTACAGAGTTTTTGGATTTTATTATTATTTTTAATGCACTCCATTCTTCGGCTAATGTAGGTTTATTTAAAAAATTATATTAAGCAATTCATTTACAGTTTTGTCAACATGAAATAATTTTCGCTCCCATCTTAATGTCTTAAGCCATAAACTGTTATGCCTTTGTGATTTGTTTTAAGTTGCCATTTAACTACAAAAACGATACATGTTGCTAATTAACACTTAAAAAATGCAAGGCAGTTTAATACATCACCTTTGCATTTATTAGAAATCATAAAAATGTACCAGTTTTGTTTATGTAATATCTAATACGTCATTTTAATAAAAGTAAAAATTAATTGTGGGTCTAATAAGGTTGTCGGAATTTGTTTAATTAACGAGTTATTTGCATTGCCACAGCAGATTAGATTATATTATGTATTATTTTTTTTTTTTTTTTAAATATTTTTAAACTAATTTGATGGGAGATTTTCATGAGAGAAAGACGAAGCTGTGTTAATACATTATTTAAATGTTGTCATAAATGTTACAGACCAGCACGTTGATAATAAAAACAACAAATCTATTAATAATTTTGGTATCCGGAAGATTGACCGAAAAGCAATTCACCGATAGCAATTCACCGAATATCAATTCACCGCATAAGCAATTCACCGCATAAGCAATTCACCGCATACGCAATTCACCGCATCATCGAAAAATGAATGAATATAAATTACATGAAATATATTAATCAAAGATCAGAAAGTAATATATTGTGACTGAACATCCTATCCTGTACATTGGCTGCACTTTTTGGACTACTTATTACAAATATTTTCATTGTTTTTAATTATGGCTTTATAAGGTGATTGGGCCCTCAAACTTTGTTTTACGTATTAATAACCACAGGTCTAGAGCAATTATTACAAAGTAAGAAACAAATAAAACTTAACCCAAATACGATAAATACTATAAAAGCAACTTATCTGAATCGATTTTGGTTGTAATAGTTGCTTTTTTTAAATATTGTTATTTTAAATAATATTATGTAAATTATAATGGTTTCACAATATTTTTTCAATAAATATATATTCATTCATTAATATATTTCATGTAATTTATATCCATTTATTTTTCGACGATGCGGTGAATTGCGTATGCGGTGAATTGCTTATGCGGTGAATTGATATTCGGTGAATTGCTGTCGGTGAATTGCTTTTCGGTGAATCTTCCTAGACCCAATAATTTTGTACCGTCTTTTAATATATAGTTTTTATAGAGTGTGTTTAAAAAGCAGCGTAACGGATCAATAGATATCTAGTCTTGTGATCACTTTACAAAAAAAAAGTTTTTAATGAAAATTGTTAACGGTCATTTTCTACATAACCTTAAATCATTTTCAACTATATACAGTGTTTTGTTTTTGCGCACCGATACGTCACTTTGTTTTTTTTTAACGGAACACCCAGTATATTTTATAGTTGTTAGATATAAATTAAATTCTATTTCAAAAACATATAAATTTTACCTAACTAAAAGCAGACGTTTTTGAGTTATTCAAGTTTTTATAAAAAATATTGATAAGAACAGGAGTCTAAAAAAATAATGATATTTCACAACTTGGCTGTATCAGAACGAATTCTTTTAAAACATTGTAAAATGACTGATTTTAGAGATGTAAAACCTATATAATTTTGAAAGAGAATTAAAATTTACACCTAAAAACTATAAAATATAATGGGTGTTCTATTTATAAAAAAAAACAAAGTGACGTATCGGTAGCATAACAGATCTATATCTATATTGATCCGTTATGCTACTTTTGTACAGACTGTATATTACCCACGTATTTAGATCTATTTACAACAAATTTGTTTTTGTATAATACCAAAAATTTTTAAGTGTTTTTATAAAATTCGTTTTCCATGGTAAGTGTACTAAAACAGATTGTAGGAACATATCGTACTAAAGGGATACAATTTTATGATGCAAAGAATAGGTTTTAAGCTGATTTCGTAATTAATTTTCAGTTAATTAAAAAATAAAGTATATGGTATTTTTGATAAAATATACTCCTACATATTATAATAACGCAATTTTATTAAAAATTCGCTCTTAAGGCAAGAATTAAGGTACAGATAAATATTAAAAGATAAAAAGTAGGTGTGAAATAGAAGATATAAATAATTTTGTTGCTGTTAATGAGTAATAAAAAAAATTGATCATGTTAAAGTGCAAACGATGAAATAAATAGTGTGTTCATCTTTATTATAAATGTTTATGACAATACCTAACAATAAGCGTTTATATTTATTGTAAAATTCATACTAACATAAGTTTTTATTTTTCTAAAGAATATTTATTGATCTTTATGACTTCTTGTAAGTTCGTTATAGAGGATAAAAAATACACAAACATAATATTTGCACACAACATACACAAATAAACATTTTATAACAATATTTGTAAACAATATAAGGGAATAAGAAACATTCTTTATTTTAGTAAAGTTTTTAGGGGGTATCAAATAAAAAAGTAGGTAGTTGATTCGTGCAAAAATGTTATTAATTTATTAACAATTGTTTGTGACCATCAATGGCACGTTTTTGCTTTAAGCAAAATTATTATTATCATGTACGTTTGGTACTACAATTTGGTATATACAATATGCAGATGAAAGAACAAAAAAAACAATTTTTTACTTCTTAATTGATAATTTGATTGAATGTTCCATTAATTAAAGAACAATTACAACCCTTAAGATACAGCATTCGTATATTTAAATTTAAACTCAGTAGTAACTTTAGGCAAATGGATATTTCAGGCAAATAGCTTTTTCCGGGAAGATTCTAACAGGTTGGGTAAATAGCTTTTTAATACTTATTTATATTACCTATATAAACGAAGTTTTTCTACCCAAATAGTATTTGACGGAACCTTTGTTGGGCAAATAATGTTTAAAGCTATTTGCCTGAGATTACTATTTGCCTGCGACATATTCATTGTATTGCACGTTGTTGAATACTTTAAGTCTAAGTTTAAGATACTCGTAATTAAAAATGTTCCAGTATTTAAAAAAATTTACAATCTGCTAAAAAGTACACGGTCTAAAGGCATTTGTTGAGTAATAATGATTTTAAACTACTTATTATATTTCGAATTTTCCAGTTTCTCCAAAACTTATTTTTTTGTTTATCCCGATTTTTAGGCTCTTAAAAAAATTATCTATAATTATTTTCTAAAGATGCTTGGGATGATTATCAGAAAACCTGTAAAAACATTTTCGAATATTAACCTATTTATGAAAAGTAGGGCAATCGAAATTTATATTCCTGTAAGTAATTATACGTAGTTATGTATTTGTATTGGCGAAAATGTACAGGGTATAACCAGTTTTAAAATTAGTTTTTTTTTCAACAATAATGTTCTCACATAATTTATTTTTTTAAACCGATTGTCCTTTGATAGCCGAACGTACTTAATATTCTACTTCTACACTGCAAAACTATGTTAGTAGATTACGTTTCCCGTCGAATCAGATTTCGTATAAAGATGTCGTTAAAGTTCAGGAAGTAAATTGATCCATTAGACCAATAATAACGCAGTTTAAAACTATCATTGTTCTTCAAATGCCAGATTTGTCCATAAAAAGCTTTATGCATAATACAGTTATGTCGATATTTTGCTCACTTATGGCTTAACTTGCTCAACAATCGACGATTTTTTTACCTGCAGCGGGCAGATCAATAGCAAATTGGTCAATTTCTTCATGTAATGCAATGATAATTAAAAGTAACAATTTACATATTTATGGTCGAGGTAGGGGGATACATATGATGTGTGAAAGGACGGTATGGCACGCAATCTCAGCCATTAAATTCACTTTTATTTTCATAAAGCAGATGATCTCGTTTCGCTTACTATTCTGATTAATGGAGGGAGTGGGGTTGAATCTTATGCTCCGATTTTATAGTATATAAAGAGGATCATCTTTGGGTACATCACAGTCATCAGTTCTTGCAGCTGTTAGTGAACCAAAAAGAACATCAAGATGAAGTTGGTGAGTGCCAGTCATGCATTTACTCTGTGGAATAACTCAGTGGCGTAACAACGAATTATTACTACGGGTTCATTTAAAATAATTCACATATTGGTTTTACAAAACGCGCTCGGTTTAGTGATGTAGACGTTTTTTTTAAGCTGCTGTATTAAATTAAATTAAAATCTATGCTTCGGTTAATATAAATTAGTCAGAAGAACCAAATAACAGGAAAAGTTTTGTGATATATGAATTAAATTGTTTTTCCTTAATATTGTTCTCAAAAAATGTTGATGCATATTGGATCCTAATTTTCTAATTAATTGCATTCATTTAATCGGATTTGACATATTTTCACAAAAAAGCATCAATTAAAACATATTTTTTTAAATTTGATTTTTGTTTGTCATTCGTAAGCATCAATTAAAAAAAAATTAATGTTTAGAAGACAAATGAATTGAGTAATTTGTAAAAGAAATCTTTAAGTGAAGAATATCTATAAATAATTTCGAGACTCTCGTCTCTACACTGAAGATTTAATCATTGATTTGTTGTATTTACGTTAGCATTAGCAATAACTTTTGTAATTTTCACTGTTAAATATATAGGTTGTAAAAAATGATTCAGGAGACACAAATTTATTTATTTTTATAAATCAATTTATACCACACAACTAATTTAAAAAAATTTGATTAATAATCTTTGTGTTACATTTTTAAAGGTTGTTACTGGTTTTTCTAATAGACTCTTTTTAGTTAATTTTTTATTGATAGCAAAATTATAGGATTAGAAATAATTTGCGTTATATTTTCTTAGTAGTTTAAAAAATTTAAGGAAAATTACTGGTAATATTAAAAGTAACAACTTTTATATATAATATAGACCTCTCTGGCCTAATTCGGTTTAAATTATTAAGATTTAATTAGTTTAAAACTTGAATTAAGTTACTGCAAAAACTAACGATAAAATCAACTAAGCTTTTTTTTGTATCTAAAATATGATAAAACAAAACTCAGTTAAAATTGTTGGAGCCTGTTAATCGTTTGTTAACTAAAGTTGCATTGTGTAAACGTGTAATAAAATTTTTGGTTGTAAGTGTTAATAAATATAATAAAGCTTTTAGAAAGTAGTATACAATATTCTTATATAGTTAGAATCATAGTGCTAAAAAAAGTAATAGTTGGCTCAGTTGGAGCAGTTATAATATTATCAAATCAAAAAAAAAATTAGTTACATTGTTTAGTTCCTTCTTTAATTATTTATAAAAAAATTATCTACTTCTACCCACTGAAAAACGAAATATCATGTTTAGCATGTAGAATTTTTAATTTTTGGAAACAGAAAAGTTAAAAGTTATTGATGATGCAAATAATTTTGTTTTCTATTTTAAAAAATAAGTTTTTTTATTGGTTCAAAATACAAATATTGTGAAAAAAATACTTGGGTTATTTAAAGTCTGTTTTATACTACACTATTTTTTCGTTTAAGAAAATCGTATACGATTTTCTAGTACGGTGTCAAGTAACCAAAATATATTGGAGTTTTCGTACGAAAAAATAGTACAATGTAAATGGTTCATATTTTCCATGCTAAATTCTTGAACGAAATTTTTGTATCAAAAATCGTATACGATTTTCTTAAACGAAAAAATAGTATAGTATAAAACAGTCTTAAGACATTAAAATAAACAGGTTTACATAAAAATTTAAAATATACCTATCTTTTTTCGAAGCATTTCTTATTGAAATGCTAGACTAGTCTCAAGACTCACCAGTAGCAATCTTATTAGTTTATCATGAACAATAAATTATGAATAAATAGGATTGCTACTGATTAAAAGACCAGAGTTATAAAACTGGTCTAGCATTTGAAGAAGTGTTCCTTAGAAAAAACGTAAGTGATTTTCATTACACTTATTTATATTATAATAAAGGTATTCTATTCATGGTATGTAAATTTATTTACAAAGTTTATCTTAGCATTTTTTTACAAGTAACTTAAACTGAAAAATTAATAATTAAAAAGACTTATTCATTATAGTTTTTCGTTGATATGTAGACTGCTAGGGAATGTTAAAAGAATTAAGCATCTTCTCACCAATCATTGAAAAGTTTTATCTCATTTTAGTAACGTTTTCGATATATCTTTACCGGCCCGAACTTTTTAAATGAATTGTTAAATGGATACCTCTGTTTATGACAATACATGCTAAGGTACGCTACTGCGTTCGGCATCGTCGTAAGAAATCGCAAACCAATCTAGGAAGATGCGTTCATTTTAATACAGAGCCCGTGACCCGAGCGAAAACTTACTAGCTTAGATCTAAGAACTCGTTTAATTCAGCATAGCATTGCATTGAAACTTGAGTTAATTACTAAAAAAATGAGGTTACAACTCGATTACGTAAGAAAACCGTTTGCAATAATTATATTTATCCTTTGAAAATATGATTGTAAGTGCCGACACCGGTTTTTTAAGAATTTTTTATGTATAACTTTTAAAGTTTGCGTGTCAATCACAACACACAACATATTTGAATAAAAATTAATGGTTTTCTCATGATAGTGAATTAGTTGAAATTTTACTTGCACGGGGATTTTAAAAACGAATTTGTTGTATTTTATTAGTCAAAACTCTTTGCTAATGAATGAGAAATGGAAATTTAAAAGTTTGTTTTGCCTAATTTGGTATCACATTTTCACAGTTTTTGTAATGAAAATAATAAAAAGTTTACTAAACAATCAGTTTTTTTCAAAAATACGGTAAACTACATTTTTTTTGCAACCTTAACACAGCATCACAAACAACCTGTGTATCATTTTAAGGCTTTGAATATTCACCAACTACCATGAAAGCTTTATTGATACAATTTCCATATTATTAAGCTTTTTTTCAAAATCCTGATGGAAGAACTTTTCACTTTTCTTTTAGCTTGTTGTTTTCTAATTTTTTTAAAATCTTAAATCACAAATAATAAACGAGATATGTAGTGTTCTCTTGATGCTTTATTAAAATTAAATTTAAGAAAATATTGCGTTTCATTAAAACGTCAAAATTTAGTACCTCTTGAGCAAATGTTTTATGAAAATTAATGGCAGGTAAATATTTTCGAAAAATATTGTAATACAGCACAGACATTTTACTTTATTTATTAGCATATTTGTCTAAATATTATTTGCCTTCATTACTCATTTATTTGCAATCGCTTCGAAGGTTTAAGGCAATTACTTTAATTTTTTTTTGTATTAAAAAATATATCAAAAATGGTATCTATACTATTGGTTTTAAAATATAAGTTAAACTAAATAGACTTTTCACGTGTGTAGCAGAAGACTGTAATAGAGCCTGTTTATTCTGTAATATCTTGTGTATTAAAACAAATAGACATAAAATTTTGTATTACCTATTGAAAAAATATTGAACATATTTTACGGAATTCTTAAGTAAGTAACATTGATTGAGTACAAATAAAAGTATTCTGTAGTCAGAAGTGTTCTTCCATTGAATATGAATTGCTTTCATTGAAACTGCATTTACACAATCAACACTTACTACATTGTAAGTGCTATTATATTATTATATACGATATAAGTTTGTTGTAATTTAATATCCATGCTCAAAGGCCGCAAATTAGCGATAGATTTCAGTTAAAGTAGCTTCGATGGTAATAGATTAATGATACTAAATACGCTGTGTCGTACAAATGGAAAGTTAAGTGTCTATATTTTTCCAGAATGTTGATTTAAATTGCTATGCACTTTTTGTCAGATTCGCGATTATATTCACATGAGACGATTATATTTATGTAATAATATTTCATAATATTGCAACCCAATACTTACTTTAATGTTGGCTAAAAACTTATTTTTTCAACCTCCTCAAATGTAGGTAATACATTTTAAATGTATACAACTAAAATTTAAATATAAATACATACAGGTTGTTTCGCTAAAAATGAAAAATATCGTGTGGTGATTCCTTATCGAAAATTAATGGGGATCTTTTATATAAATTTTTTTTCCTTAGACGTCTCCTTTCGGAGCTACACCCGCCCTAAGGGATAGCGGTAAAATGAGGTTTTTATTTTATTTCTCAAATTTGGACAAATGTAGGAGGATGATATTTGGTAGATGTTTTATACTTATTAAAACGTTTCCCATAGTAGTATTTTAATTCATCTCCCACTTTCACAGGGGGTTGAAAAAAGCGACCCCTGTTGGTTTTTTAATCAGAACTTTTTGGTGGGTTAAAATTTTGCAATTAACAATATTTTTTTAAAGCTTGCTTTATTTAGAAATTATTTTTTTTTGTTTTTCTCGTAAAACCTACTGTTTTTGAGTAAGAAATAAAATAAGTAAACATGAACCATCAAATATTGCAATAAAAAATGATTCATTTTGGTGGTTGCCATGCTATTCAATGAGAGACGGGTGTTTTAGTTTGTACAAGTGCTTTTTTGGCAAACAGATATCGGATTTTTAATTATTATTATAAAAGGCTTTGCTGACTATTATTTTTCGGATAGTCACTCCGCTGTTTCTGTTCTTTCACTTCACTTTCCATGTTTTCCTATCAAGCATTTTTTTCCTATTTTTCCTATATCAGTTATCACTTGGTCTTCCCAGCGTATTTTTGGCTTTCCTCTCGATCTAGTTTCAATTTTTAAATGCTTTTTTTTATATTTTAAACCAATTTTCTAAATAATTCTTTGATATACCAAAATTTTCAATTTTAATTTCTTAAGAGACTCATTGAAATAAATAGACGGTCTTAGTGTAAATCATTTTAATTTTGATGAATGGCACCTTTAAAAATTTAAAAAATCTGTTTGTGTTGGTCATTATTGCAGCAAAATTTTTAGGATAGTTAGGCATAAAAATAAGACGTTTTAATTAATTTAAAATGCAAAAGTAATTAAACGCTTATAGTTGTGGTCAAAATCAGTTAAGTGTGATATTTTAATTGATTCTTTTGTTTATCAGTTTAAAAGCAACAGTTTTCTAGCCTCTTGACCATATTTTATCTCCCGAAACGGTCTTTATCGTCCTTCGCTTATTAATTGCTAAGTTTGCTTGATAAATCACAGTTTTCTGCTAAATTTTTTCACACGATTAAGGATGCTGTATAAACTTTGCACACATAACATGTTACTTAAACAAAAATATGGATGTGAAATGTTTTTAACCTACTGAGCTATCATTTGAAATCATTAATAAGTCGCTGTGGAATTTGTATTTAAAATTAGAATGACGTGAACGAAACACATATTTTTAACATAATGACGAAATTTTGTAACACTAGAGGTAGGTTCTTACAAAATAAGCTACCGAACAAGTTGTAATTACATACAATTATTCAATTAAAATCTTTTACTTTTTAACCATATTATTTCGTGTTTGGTGCAGGTTAATTATGATGCTGGAGCCAGTTTCATAACTTTTTTTCTTTATTGTTGATAATAACTGGCGGTGTTATAGAAATCTTTACCTTAAACGTCTTTACTATTTACGATAATACATTTTGTGCAAATATGGATCGCACATTTATCAAAACAAATATTGGTCCAAAAAAATCTATTTTACTTCACACTTTTTAAAAATCACTAGATTTTTGAAATATTGGGCAAATAAAAAAAATGTAAAATACATTGCTTAAAGTTTTTTTTATTGCTTTAAAAGTCTGCAATTACATAAATAAATATTTAAATATGTTAAATAATATGCTTTTATTTTGACTATAGCTTAAGCAGAAAATCAAAACATTCGTATATAAGTTATAGGAAAAATATGAAAAATAGTTGAAATGGTACAAAATACCAGATTTTATAGTATATCTTTAATATTTTTGCCAATTTGTACACAAGATAATATTGGAAGTTGTAGCTTGATCTCAAAGGCAATTACTGATACATTTTAAACATTTAACCAGAAAGAAATTAATTTGTTGCAAAGCTTTTTGAGCCATCGTTAAAGAGCACGATTTAGGCAACAGTTCTCCTAAATTGCATCATTTATTTCCAAAACCAATTCTCCTCAGTCGTAAACCAAATTGTCGTTAGGTGCAGGACTTACTTTTTTTTAAATTAACAGTTTTGTGATTGGAAATATCTTTTAAAAGAGGTGATTAACAAATAGATTCATTCATTAGTATATCACATTATAATTAATAAATAACGTATGTTTGTTGTTGTTTTAAATCACAGTCGAAATAATAATAGATTTAGTATTTTTAGTACTCCTTTAAAATTTTTATGAACCCATAGAGAAACCTTGTGGTGGCACGATTTAGAAAAAATGAGACACTTTAAAAACGATTGATTTGACCTTCATAATAATTGTAATATATACATTAAGTGAATGAAAAATGTTCTGTAATTAACCTTATTTTATAAAAATGTGTAAATGCAGAGTTAAACAATATTGTTAAAATATTATTAGTAAGTACATAAATTAGTCAAAAATTACATTAGTCAAATCTGCTTCTTAAAGTGTTTGTAGAGCACTTCGAACAAAATGGCATCTGTAAAGTTGATGCATGGATTTAAATTTGTTAATTTATTTATTATATTAACCAGCAAAAGAGCAGTAATAAGAGGAAAATTGATGAGGTACGATTTAAGTGATTGTTGAGCATTTTGAAAATGTTTGTAAATTTATACTTACTACTAATTTAACAGCTCATTTATATTAAATATACTTAATTTCAGCATATTATTGACAAATTTCATTATTCAGTGAGCAAATCTGTCTTAGTAGATTTAAGAAAAGTATCAAAGATTAAGTGTCATAAAAACTATTAACGTAATAATCAAAAACTACAAAAATTGTTGGCTGTAATAAAAGTACAATGACCATACTGGCAATTAACATAAATCAATTATTGAGGTAGGTTGGTCTTAAACGCGGGCAAGGTCGCGGAACGAACTGGTTTAGTTGTATAACATCGCGAACTAGATTAATAGATCACATACTGCGAATTCCAATGAAAGTGATAGTTACCGCTTTCACTTCCTTATTTAACACTGGAAAGAATAACTGGTTTGCGTTACGTTTCCTGGTAGGTAGTGAAAATATTTCATTGCCAATGTCAAGAGTTTTAAAGATTTCTCCTATGTTATTTACAATTTCCGTTTAAGTTACTTAAATAAGACGAAAGCTCTTTGAAAGGAATATATGTTGTCCTATTTAGCCAACTTCCGGATTAAATAAACACTTCAGTTTTTTATATTTTATCGAAAAGAACTTGTCATTTTTCACATTATTTTAAATGGTTTAATCATAGATTGTGGAACCCTTCTGCACATGTTCAATTAATAAGATTCCATCCGTATCTAAGATTGATTTTCTGTCTTATTTGAACTGTTTAGACTAATATTTTATTGGAACATTTGTTAGACAGTCTTGCCCAGACGCCGGTTCCATTTATTTTTTGATTTATTTAACACATTTGTTAAAAAAAAATTAATATTTCCTTATTCAAGATTTATAAGAATAAAATAATAAAATAGAATATGACACTTAACTTAACAAATACCACATTTTTAAAATACCTAGATATAAAGTTGCACTAACAATGAGGCAATTATTATAAGTTACCTGTAATGTTATCAAGTTGTTAACATAAGATACTTAATTTGTCGTATTGACCTTTGACAATGCATATAAATGTTAATAACTTGTTTCTTATTTCAGTTAGTTTTAGCCGCGCTGGTGTGCGCGTCCTTCGCAGCACGACTGGACAATACATATTTACCGCCGGCTGGTGCTGGTTCAGCTGGTGGAGGTCCTGGACTTTCCACGCCATTTGGAGGAAGACCTGGTGGCGGAGCTCCCGGCGGCGGTGGTGCATTCGGTAAGTTAAAATTTATACGTGTAAATGAAAAAGCTTAGGGAAAACAATATGCACTTTGTGTTATGGGTTTTACTGTAGTTTAATAGCTTAAAACAATTTTAAAGGTTTGAATGTAATTAAAACATTAATAATTATGGGCTGAAAAAAATGTTATATAACAGCAATTCTTTGCACAATGAGAACAAACACTTTAAATAGTCAATATCCGTCTTGTGAGTTAGAATGTAGTGTCCCCAAACTAAAATATAGTTAAAATTATTGAGAGCTCTTACATTTCTCGACAATCTATATTTTTAAAATGTAGCTGCCATCATCTACCCCCATTCGACTTAGTAGTGACCCCACTTTACCAACTACACTTCGAGGTGGGAATTTGACTAGATCATTTCTAAATGTTCCAACAATTTAATCTGGCGTTTTAGAATTTTGCCTTTTTTTAAATTGATAATTAAGTAAATTTCTTTAGATTGCATCAAAAAATTGTTTTGTAATACAGTCAAGTTCACCAATTAAATAATTTTTAATAAAAATAATATACTTAAATGGTGTACACTCAGAAAATTAAAGCAAAGGCCCTATTAGCCTTATAATTTATACTTTTTCAGTTAACAATCGTTAAATTTAAATACCAGATACTACTGGCAAAGACATTTTAAACTGTAAATATTATTTTAAAAAAAATGTACTTGAAGTCAGTATAGCTAATGTAAATAATTTTACGGTAAAATTTTAAGCTTAAGCAAAGTAATTTTAGTAAATGTATACGAATTGTTTCATTTATGTTATATTTAATACTGATAACAATTAACAATAAAATTTAAACAAAAGTCATGTTTCTTGTCCAGCATTGCGTTGAAGTCTTCGATGTCAATGCATTGCTTCGGTTGGATTAATCAACAAGTTAGTGTTTGAAAATTTGGAGTATATGATCAGCAAGATAGTAATCTAAGCTTTTAATTAAACATTCTCTATTAAGCATAGGTACAATATAACTGTGTTTAAAATATTATTGTAGCATC
This sequence comes from Elmis aenea, assembly GCA_947652605.1. Lineage (NCBI taxonomy): Eukaryota > Metazoa > Arthropoda > Insecta > Coleoptera > Elmidae > Elmis > Elmis aenea. Next base: position 23,166,152 of record OX393580.1, read on the forward strand.
TTATACCCTTCGTTATTTTTTTTACATTGTAAGCGTTTTGATGTTTAAATTTTATTTTTAAAGCGATTTTATAGGGTTACTATTAAATATTTAGGTAAATATTTATAATAATAACCTAGACACTTCGTAATATTATTTATTTTAAATTAAAGTTTGGTAATCAATTTGTTTTTAAGTCGAAATATCGTAAGTATTGTTCTAATGAAGACATTTGGTTTGATCTTTTATAACATTTATTGTGTTTAAATAACTAAAAACTTTAAAGTAATGTAAAAATGTTAAGTATTAGAAGTATTGACTGATCAACGATGTTTAAAAAAGTAAAGAAAGTAATAAATTTTCATTATGATCCGTATACCTACAAAAGTTTTTAAAAGTAAATAATGCCTAATAAGTAGATATTAGGATAAAATCTTAGAATCTTAGAATTATGAATTACTTAATTAGTTATAAAAATATAGTTTGGTCATAAGGCTAGCAAGCGATTACAACATGGAAAGTGTAAAATTTCCACGTTCATATCGTGACCGTAAATTAAAGTTAAAAATGTCTCGTTCTATTTAACTATTTTATTCTGTTGATCTCATCAATGAACGATAAACATTAATCACGTGCCAAACGTGATAGGTTATTACTTGATCTCGATGCTTTAATATGCCAGAGTAAGGTTGGTGAATTACATTACCGGTTCTAATGTATCTGTGGGTAGCAATTGAGGAAATTACGATCTACAGTTGTAAAACGTTTTAACTCAAATACGTCACATTATTTAAATTTTAGGATTAATACTGGAAGTTAGAGAACTTAAACATCATAATAAAAAATGATTTTTAATTCACAGGATCGCATTCAATTGTTGATATAATAAGCTCAACCTATTAAGACAAATTTTGCTTGGAAAATGTGGTTTACTTATTCCACTCTTTGGAATAAATGTAGGTACCACATACATAATTATGTTGATTTCAAAAGCTTTAAAATTGTATTCTATTACATAAGGTGGTTTACAATTTATACGGATACATTGATGTGTAGATGGTTGTATCATCTTAAGGTGTCGTTTTGTAGCGTAATTTTCATCAATGCATACGTTAACACGTTTTATGTATTCACTAATCCAATAAATGTTAAATTAACAAAACAAAAGAATATTATAAATGCAGGACATATCCTTCAAGCCTTATTTTTGTACCGATGATTTAAAATAATTTAAAAAAATTATGTACCTACATGGAATTTGTGTATATTTTAATGTTTGTTTATTCGATTGATAATTTTAATTTTAATGCAGATAGCTGCATATTAAAATTCGAAAATCTTTGAGCGTAAATTATTATTATTTGTAAATGTTACCTACTCCTTGCCAGTCCTTACTATTTTTAATGAATATTTTATGATGTAGGTGGTAGACCTAGTTTTGGCGGTGGCGCACCTTCTCCTGTTTATGGCCCAGCTGGTAAAGGTCCAGGTGCCTTTGGAGGTGCCGGAGGCCCAGGTGCCTTCGGAGGTGCTGGAGGTCCAGGTGCCTTCGGAGGTGCAGGAGGTCCAGGCGCTGGAGGTCCGGGAGCCTTTGGTGGTGGAGGACGTCCAAGTGGCTACGGAGGTGCAGGAGGTTCAGGAGCCTTCGGCGGTGCGGGAGGTCCAGGAGCCTTCGGCGGTGCAGGAGGTGGAGGAGGAGGAGGTCCAGGTGCAGGCGGTTTTAGAGGTCCATCTGGTCCAGCAGGTCCTATAATTCCCATTACCTCATACGAAAACTACCCTAATGCTGGTGATGGAAGTTATAAATACAGGTAAAATCAGTTTTTAATTTATTGTTCCTTTTTTAAAATCTACGCTTGTATCGTTCTGAAATATTAAAACTGGTGTATAAAAGACCAACCAATAATTTCTTTCGCAACTCTTAGATCTAAAAAACTTTATTATTCGTGCAGCCATTTTGTTAATTTCAATACATATTTCACCAACATTAAGAGTTATCAGTATAAAAGTGAACTGATTTTGATAATAGCGAAATCCATTTCATTATTACACTCTACATTCTTGATTCTTTTTAACAAGTTACGATTGTACCAAATTACTCTGAAGAGCTTTTGTTAAATTTACAAAGTGATTTTAATTTTGATTCTTCGCAGTTATTCCTCTGCAAACGGAATTCAAGCTGAAGAAGAAGGTCAATTAGCAAATGCAGGTTCCCAAAATGAGGGTGAAGCTGTTCGGGGATCATTCAGTTATACATCTCCAGAAGGAGAGCAAATTCAAATCTCATACACCGCCGACGAAAACGGTTTCAACCCACAAGGCGCTCATCTTCCAACACCTCCACCTATTCCAGAAGAAATCCTCAAGTCTTTAGAAGCTAATGCCGCTGATGAGGCTGCAGGACGTGTCGATGATGGTCAATACCGCGGAGGTGATGGTGGTGGTGCATATCAAGGAGGCACTGGTGGTGGATACCAAGGGGGTGCCGGTGGTGGATACCAAGGAGGTGCTGGTGGTGGATACCAAGGAGGTGCCGGTGGTGGATATCAAGGAGGCGCTGGTGGTGGATACCAAGGAGGTGCCGGTGGAGCAGGCGGCAAATACCCAAGTTCCGGTGGTGGATATCAAGGAGGCGCTGGTGGTGGATACCAAGGAGGTGCCGGTGGAGCAGGCGGCAAATACCCAAGTGCCGGTGGTGCTGGCGGTGGATACCCAGGTGCTGGTAGTGCTGGCGGTGGATACCCAGGTGCCGGTGGTGCTGGTGGTGGATACCCAAGTGCCGGTGGTGCTGGCGGCGGTTACCAAGGAGGTGCTGGTGGTTTTCCTAAAGGACCTGGAGGTGCAGGTGGATTCCCTGGTGGTGCAGGTGGAGCAGGAGGTTTCCCAGGAGCGAGACCAGGAGGTAGCAGGCCTGGCTTTAGCCCACAAACTGGATATACTTATTAAGTAATAGTGAGTACTTTATTTTTATTGTTAAGTAAATTATGTGGAATACCGAAAAATGCTACTGTTCTTTAACAAAACCAACCAGAAACTGTATTGTAATTGATGAAACATTCATGATATTTTGTACATACTCTTACGTTATCCAAAAGGTTTTTTCATCTCTTTTTTTAAGTTTATGTGGGTGGTCTAGAATAAAACTATAATAAATCTCTTAACAGTCTTTTTACAACATTTGTTTTTTAACGTAATGGCATAAAATAAGATGATGATAACTTGTAGCAACATCTGGGAAGTAAAGTATCCAGATGTGGTCTTAAATGATAGTAGGTTCGTGGTATTACATTACTTAATGCATTAAAATCCATCATCAGTAGGCAAGTATAGGTCATTGTTCATAATGGTGCCTATCCACGTGAGAGTAAACTATTCTCGATAGCAGCGTCGCCAAGGATACAGCCAATCGTGAGTTACTCTCAGGGGCTGTATCCTTGGCGACGCTGCTATCGAGAGTAGTTTACTCTCACGTGGATAGGCACCATTAGACTTTAGAGCAGACGATCAAAAAAAATTTAACAGCAAACGTTAGAATCAGATTTAAAACATCAAAATATGAAGTTTCTTGAGTAGTAGATATAGTGCATATTATGAAAGAGTTAGCAAAATAATGTAGATCTCAGTTAGGATTTCATATATTACTACAAATAATTAAAATATGTTCAGATTATTGGAATGGTATTTTTGGAAAGAACATGATGTACCTATAGAGCTTTAAAAGAATGGTAAAAAAATGTTGTAAATGATAAAAATTATGGAAATATAAGAGCATAGGTTATTTAATGTCTAACTTTAAATAGATTGTACTAAAAAAATGCTTATTGGTACATCTTAAAATATTTTGAAGAAATGCAGTGTGTATGACGGTCAAGTTTTTTTTACTGTCTTTATCTCGCTTTAGTGATGTGTAAACTAATTCCTGCTTTTTCTTTTCAGATTACATGTAAAGAAGAACATTAGTATTTATTGAGAGGGATCACTGCCATCACAATCATCTCATATACATAGAATTACGTAGTTATTGAATTATTAATGTGTACTCTTACTGAACGTTGGTGTCGCCACCGAATTATTTTCTAAATTCGTCTGCGAACAATGCAGACCTGAATTTCGTACTCTAAGTTATTTTGCATAATGACGATGTTATACTCACGTTAGTTTGTAAGTCAGTTACGTCATAGTTACCTGATTGAACTACTTTATAAAAAGTACAAGTTCGTGAAATTTTTTTGCCAATATGTAGTCATTACCGCGTGGTATGTGTATTAAGTATAGATTTGTTTTCATATGACGACATTGCTACGATAACGGAATTGAACACATGTAAACTTGTGATGCTTAGATGGTGCTAATATCTTCGATAAAATAACTGTCTCACACAACTGAGTTGTGCATGGTGCACGAGTTATGGTATTGAAGAACTAGATATAAGTTACCAGATATTGTAAATGTGAATAATTATTTTATAAAATGAATCATTAAAATGTTAAAAAAATGTATATAGCTTATTTTTATAAATAAAACAACACAGGAATTAGACAATTTGTTTTAATGCTACCAGTTAATTGAATTTAAACAAACCCATTCGTATTAGTTTTAGGCAGTAGACTTAAAACCAATATAGCTGATGTCCTATTACCAATTAACTGTAGTAAGAATTTTCATAAAGTGATGGAAAAGCACTAGCTGACGACAAACAGTAGTGATGGATATTGTATTTTATGTTTATATATTAAAACAGTTTGAATTTTTTTGTAAACAACTATAAAAATCTGTTGTAAGCAGAAATGAAATAAGGTTTTAAATCGTCACGTTATTGCATAACGTTATTTGTTATTTCTTTTCTTTACATTAACGTTATAAATAACATTAAAATAAGGTTACATAAATTATGATATATAAAAGTTGTAAAAATAATGTTTACTTGTAACTCTGAAATTATTTTTGGGCTCTGTAAAATGTAAATTTAAAATATACGCTAGTACAAAATTACATTAAGATATTTTATTTTCATTTTAATTTTAAAATACAAAAACATAGGTATATCTTCTTCTAAAAATAAAAAGAACTCTATATTCAAATTTAATTCATAAAGAATAACGATACAAAATAAGTTTTAATAAAACGTTATTAGTTATTATAACGTTATATAACGTTATCAAAATAATTGTTACGTTATTGTATTAGAAATTGTAGTTGAATCGTTATTATAATGTTATCGGGTATCGTTTCTACGTTTCGTTTTCCATCCCTGGTTGTAAGACTCATAGCAAAAGCAAGCCACGTAGAATTCTTAATACTTCTTAACCATCCTTTTGCATACACTACCCATTTGTTACGACAAATGTGATACACTGTAGATTGTTTGAGGTTTTTTATTTATTATTTTGTGTTAATTTAACAAAGTTATATTGAGCTACTAATTTAAGCATATCTATTTAATCATTCGTAAATAATCAATGTATAAATGACCACATTTTCACACTTAAACAAATAGTAGAAAAGTCCCTTGATAGAAATATCGAAACGTATCAGGCTTTTATAGACCTGGAAAAAGCCTTCGATCGAATTCCGAGATCCAAAGTGCGAACAACCCTGGAAAAGAGAAATGTAGAGGACAACCTAGTAGCAGCAATAATGAGCTTACATGAAGAAAACAGGAACTATATAAGAACGGACAATAGGCAATCGCAGGAATTTCCAGTCAATAGTGGACTAAGACAGGGAGGAGTATTAAGCCCAATACTGTTCAATCTGGTCCTAGACGACACAATGAAGGAAACAAGAGAAAAAACATCGAAGTTGTACATCGGACATAGACATATGGAGCCAGTATACTTGAGAGAATGCGCCTTCGCAGATTACCTGGTAATATTCGGCAAAAACGAAAGAAACCTTCAGAAAAACCTTGAAGCATGGAACATATCATTGGAAGCTAACAATATGAAAATCAACGAAGAAAAAACAAAAGTAATGGTCACGGGCAAAGGCAGTACGCAAGCAAGCATCACGCTGAACGGAAAGAAATTGGAACAAGCCGAGACGTTTAAATACTTAGGGGTAAACATCAACAACAAAGGGCACCACGACACAGAATTAAACGCAAGACTGGAAAACACATCTAAACTATATCACAGCCTAAGAAAGTCTTTCATAGAGAAAAGGGAGATTGCAGTGGATACTAAAATAACAGTATACAAAACTGTATTTGTACCGACACTCACTTTCGGATGCGAAACCTGGGTCCTAACACCGACCATGAAGAGTAAAATACAGGCCATGGAAATGAAATATCTGCGCAAAGTAGCTGGCGTCACCAGAATGGACAGAATAAGGAACACGGAGATAAGAAAACGACTGAAGGTCGAAGCTATATTAAAAACAATCGAAGACCGACAGCTCACATGGTTTGGACATCTAACCAGGCTAGGAAACGAAAGACCCGCCAGACAAACATGGGAAGCAAGAAGACACGAGAAGAGACCCAGAGGAAGACCTAGGAATACGTGGGACGATAGTGTGACAAAAATACTAACAGAAAGAGGGATTAACATGACACAGGCAAGGAATATGGCAAGAAATAAAAAAGAGTGGAAAAAGTTTATACACAGCAGCAAAGAAAGTTAATTTCCGATTTCACACCCTACACCTTCGGGTAAAAGGGTTAGATTATATATATATATATATATATATATATAAATAATCAATACAGTGTTAATGAATAACTAAATTGGCACAAAGATAAAGTAGTTCTAGATTGATTGCTAAATTAAAAAGAGAAGATATTGTAGACTTTAATTTGCATTAAAAAAAAAACATACGTTTTGAATTTTTATTGACCATGTTTGATCACAGTAGTACAAATTAATAATTGAATGCCTTATTAATACTAGCTACAAAAATATTTTTTTAAAACAAAGAATGGGTCTCTTTAGTTGTCTCAAGCTTTTGCATTTTTAATTACTTTATTTTGTAGTTTTAACATAAGAACTGCCCACTTCATCATTTTTGAATGCTTTTGCTGACAGCTACATAAATATTTATTGAATTTTGTGGAGTACTATACAGGGTAGTCCAAATTCGATTGGATTACATGTGCAGTTTTTTTAAGACAAACTCAGAACCGTTTTCAAAAATATTTGATCATTTCCGGTTTTAGAAAAAGAGTGATTTTTGCAAGGGTTTGGAGCAGTCTAATTTTTTAATTGCTCCGCTCCAGCTCCGCTCCGGCATCCAAATGCCTGCTCCTGCTCCTGCTCCGCTCCAGCTGCGCTTCAGCTCCGCTCCATCCTGCAAATATTGTAAACATTTTTAAAACAAGTTCTTTAATTAAACAATACTTTCTTCATACTACGTATGGCGAAAGTAAAAATTTGTTTTTAAAAACCATATTTTAATTTTATCGGATATGTGGCTGTTGGTCAAAAATTACAATATTTGACCCTATTAAACAAGTGACGGTAAATAAATGTATGTAAGAACAGATTATTGATCTTCAAAGATTGGAAAAAAGAAAATAAAAATAGTTTTTCTTTTTTAAATTTTACAAACTGGTGCAATGGAGCAATCAAAATTATTTGCTCTCCACCTCCGGGCAAAAACCCATTGCTCCACTGCTCCGTGCTCCGCTCCAAACCCCTGCTATTTTGTCATATTAATAATGTGTTATATGTACGTTACTGCTGAAAAATTCGATGATAATAAAAAAAAATATTTTACGCTCCAGTTGGCTATGGCCTATTTGAATTTCTAATTGTTTTCTCATTCCAAATATATAAGGGTTGATGTAGTGATTTTCAATAATACGCAAGTTACGAAGGGTTTTTTAATTATAATTTCTTTTAAAGAAAAAAATAGAAGGTCGTGAAAAAAAAAGAACGTGTTAAACCTTTTAAACTCATTTGGTACAAGTTACGGACGTTTTTTAGTTTGTTGTTGAGATAAACATTATAAATATTTGAACATAAGATAAACAAGGATATAGGTAGATACTATATAACTGCCGATTCCGACTGTATTGTTTAATAAAATGAAATGAGAACTGCCTTAAATTAAACAAAAAACTCTGTAATAAGAATCTTTAAAATTATTACAAAAGCAAAAACGCAGTGATCATAAATTAAATAATTAATTTTTATTACTTAACACATATCCATATGTAAATGTATAATCCGTTTTCGTTAAAAACGTAGTTAAGATGTTAATATTGTAAAATAAAGAATTTTTTTATGTAAGGATAACATAAAAATTTAAATATTTATGTCATGAGATATAACTATTTCTTTTAGGTTGTATTTACATATGCTGGGAATAAAACTACGGGCAAGTAAATTAGTTTGTTTTTGTGGTACAATATTTAGATAATTCTTTCTCATGACAAATGTTTTATTCAAAGGTTCACCAATGATTTGTTAAGCGAAGTTAAGCGAAGAATATTAACAAAGATATTAACAATTTAAAATAGAATTAGGACTTTATTTAATTATCAAAAAATAAGCGTTTTTATCTTGACATTAAACATACATTTTTACAAAAAACAAATCGAAATTGTGTTATTAACATTTATAAGCTAAAATGAGTGTGTTTGGAAGAAACAAAAAAAAAACATATTTAGGAAACTATTTTATTCTTGAGGCTTTCGCGGCCGTTATCCATAATACAATCTTGGTTTCCGGGTTTGGAACCGCGTCTTCTATATTTAGAAGTAGTTGACGTTTCGACCATTGTGTCTTGGTCTTTTTCAAAACGACTCGTCGTTTTAGGAAACATTCATTGCCAGTTCAACATTTTGTTACAAGTTGTTTTTATAAAACTATATAATTTTAGGTTGTTTTTAGTAACCAAAGCTATACTTCAAATAATATTGTTTATACTTAGGTGTGTTATTGGTTGCCTTCCTAATGTGGTAAAAGTACAAATATAATAATATCTAGACTGCAATATTGGTTAAAATATTCCCTCCTCATTTTTAGCTAAACAATTTTTTTGGAAAAGAAAAACGAGATGAAACTGCTTATGAATATTTTACTTTCGATTTTATTCAGATTTCGCAACTCAATAAATGTAAATTTACTATAAATGAGCCTTTTTGTGCCCTGCTTTAAAACAAAAAGGTGGGTATGATACAAATTTGAGTTTGTTAGTAATATTACAAAAATGGGAAGTTTAGTTGACTCATTTAGTGGTTGATAAATGTGGAATTATTTAAGTGACTTATTTTAAAACGATGTTCATTTTAAACTATGTGTACTGATCTGGTTTTAAGTAATTTCTTTTGCTTAAATTTAAATTTGTGGCAAAAAGGCCCTTTTATTTTCATATTTTTATTGATTTGCTAATAATTATTTGATTATAGATTTTTTTGAAACCATACTATTAGTAAAAGGTATTAAATATATAACAAGTGCAGATTTTTTTATTTGTGTGGTTTATTTAGTTCCTATAATGGGAGAAAGTTGTCAAATCATACCACTTAAGAAATTTTGATTGTCAAGAAAATTTGGTAATATTTTCTTACGATAGATATTAAGGTATTTTATACTTAGGGGAAGGTGGTATATACTGGGACACTTTTTTTAAATTTTGCGTAACTTTTGAACGGCTTAATTTGCATACCTCAAATTGATATGAGATATTCATATTGCTTTAGTGTATCATTGCATATACAAAAAAATATTTAAAAAAAATAAAGGTACACAAATAGAGGGACTGTCCCACTATACACCACTTGTCCCCACATAAACCACCCCGTGGTACATTGTGGGACAGCAAAAAATATATATGAAATAAAGCATAAGTAATTAAAAATTTTAATTTTTTATTTTAAAAACTTTCACTTTTCATGGGCATTGAGACATTGTACTTTGAAAAATCAAACTAAAATTGAAAATGTTTCTTTGTTTTTTCAGTGCCCCCAAACGTAGTCGCACCGAAGAAAATAGGTTAAGCGCACCGCTTAACCTACACAGAATATTTTCTTTTTCAACATAGTCTTTATCTCTGTTTTTAGAGAAAGAAAATCTAAAGTCGGAAGTCTTTTTCAGAAAATTTACCTAATTATCATCATTGTCCCACAATGCACCATGTGATCAATTTTTAAAAGCAACGATTTAATGAAAAACTTGTATGATTATTTTAAGTTTTAACATTGTACATACATTTAATATACTGTAAGGTACACCTACGCCAAATTTTCTAATTGTTGTTAAATAAATAAAAAAGTTTTAGCACATAAACTGAATAACCACAAAAAAACAATGCGCAGTTACCAAACATGCCTCACATGTGCAAGTCACTATGACATTGTTTACGACACATACTGTAGACAGGATATAATGGGACTGCTTAACCGCTATTTTGATGTAAACAAACTTCAAGTACGGGGTAACAGATGGCCAAAATCTCTGTTGTCCCACTATATACCATGTCCCAGTATATACCATCTTCCCCTACTTACTTACTTATTTAATCCATGGCCTATCTACCCTCACGGGTGTAAGGCATTGGGGGAGTTGAGTTTTCATTTTTCATATGTTGGGAGTTTTCCATATCTTCCTCCAATCTCTCCTGTTTTGAGTCGTATTCCCTACGTCCTCCACTTTATTCCTCTACTGTGCAGTGCTTGTTTTACTCCTTCCTGCCACCTTTTCCTTGGTCTGCCTCTCGTTTTCTTCTGGTTACTTCTCGCTTCGAACACTTTTCTTGTTAACCTTCCATTCGTTTTACATATCCGAATAATCGTAGTATTCCTTGTTCTATTCTATTTCTTATTGGTTTTACATTTAAATTTTCTCTGTATGTTGTATTTCTAATTTTGTCCACTTTGGTTTTATTTTCTATTTTCTCAGGAATCGCATCTTGGTTACTTCCAAATAGGGGTGGGCGATATCCAAATTTCGATATCGAATATCGACATCGAAATATCGGAATATCGATATATCGGAGCATCGATATATCGAAATTTCGCGGCGCGAAGCTAAAAAAGTCGGTAAAAAAGTGAAAAAAGAGACTGGTGACCTAAAAAAAAAAAAAAGCTTCTCGATATATCGGAATGCGAGATATCGATATATCGAAATGTCGATATATCGAAATATCGCATATCGATATATCGATATCAAAATTATATCGATATATCACCCACCCCTACTTCCAAAGCCTTTTTGTGTTTTTCTGTTGTGGTCCATGTCTCCGAGGCATATGTCTGCATAGGGGTGACTACTTTTGTATGTATTTCTGTTTTTATCTCTTTCGGGTTCTCTTTTTTCCCTAGGAATGTGTTCTTAACCCTGCTGTTCTGTTCGTATTTGCTGCGCGCTTGTACCGTTCGGGTACATATGACCCGATACCTAATAATATAACAAAAATAGCTTTATAACAGATTTATTACTAAATAAATAAACATAAACACATTGTAAATGAATGAAATAAATTTAAACATATTTTAAATGCAATAAATAAACTTAAGCTCATTATAAATATAAAAAAATAATAGTTCAGTGTCTGAAATATATGCTATAAAATGTTACATTTTCAATTTTTTTTGCAATTGGGGCAAATATAAGTGACGTGCCTTGCAAATGTATTTATTACAGTAAGAACACAACATATTTGTCTTATGATCATTTTTCGATTAACAGAATTTACACCGTGCGCGTTTTACACCACTAACCGTTGCTCCAGAAGATCCCGAGGCCGAGTTTTGATTTGTACTTTTCTGCATGTTTTCGACTATTTTACGTGATTCTACAGTTCTTGGCATGTGTGTCCTATTAACTAAGTTATATTTGATAAGTGACATTCCCAATTCCTCCAGAAATAACCTTCGTTTCGTCAATTTTTTTTCGTGCCATCCTGGATTTATGGCAGTCATAAAACAAATGCATTATAAGCTGAGATATCGAGTATATTATAAAAAATTATTAACAGCCAGCGGTTGGTTTTACGTTTGCACGTGTAAGTATTTACAAGCTGATCAAGGGTGTCTACAGCTCCTTTAGTTGCATTGTACTCTAATATCATTTCAGGTTTTTTATCATCTCTAGTACTAAGTGCTCTATCATTATGCAATGTACTCATTAGAATCACGTTTTTATTTTTTTTAGGAATGTAGTTTACTATTGTCGTGTCCTTTGTAAAATAAAATGATGAACTATGCACCTCTTTATTACACAAATTTTGAGGTTCTGGCTTATTTTTTCTAATTGTCCCAAGCATTGTAATTTTTCTCTTCAGAAGAAATTGGCCTAAATTATAAGATGTAAAACAATGATCGCAAGTTACATTATGTCCTCTCAATTCTGTTGTTAATCACTTACTACTTGCATACCTTGGTTTCTTTCTAGTAGCGCTCCTAATTCTTTACCGGTATATATTTGAGACTTTAGGACATATGACGTTTTACTGTCACACAAGGTCCATATTTTTATTCCGTATTTTGATGGCTTACTTGGAATGTACTGCTTGAAAGGACAGCGGCCGCGAAATCCAACTAACTTTTCGTCTATAGTTATATTTTCATCAGGGTAATATAATTTTGGGAGCACTTCCACTCATTTTTCCCATATTTCTCTTATCGCCGCAAGCTTATCTCTGCTTCTTTTTTCTTGACGGGTGGATTTATTGTCAAATCGTATAACACGCGATATAGTACAAAATGTTTCTAAAGACATTGTTGCACGAAAAATATTACGGCCAGTTTCTTTATTCCACTAGCTTTAAGTCGATTCCCTGTACGATTTGTAAACTCCTGCTAGTAACAATAGTTCAATGTATGCTTGAAAATTGGCACTATCTAAACTTTTCCATTTTTGGTTAAAAACTCGTTCACCTTCAATGTTTGTCATTTTTATAATTTCTTTTTCAATGTTTGAATTAAAAATTGTTGTAAATGCACTTTTCACATCTGTTATTCTTGAAGTAGCGTAAGTAATAATACCTGGAGTATTTTTTTTATAACATTTGCAGAAGATAACCGTCCTTGTTGCTGTGGAGGTTCCAATAACCACTCTATGGTACCATTCTTTGATTGAATTGATTGAATGCACTGGATAGCAGCAACAGGCAGTGCAGGAATATCGATATCATTGTCAGAAGTACTACTTTCACCTTCGTCACTAGTGTGATTTTCATATTCCGATAAATCTTCGTCGGTGTCAGATAATTCTTCAAGCAGTTCAGCATCAGTCAGAGGTCTACGATTTGCTATAATTTGCAGTAAAACTATAACACTTTACTTACTACCCAACTAAAACTGAAGGCGTATATGCGAGTTCGTTTATTTTATAGCTAGGGCTAATAAACAAGTCAAAACTTGTCGAAACTTGTAATGTCTGAGCACATTATAATCGACTTGTATCAACGTCAGTAAAACAGCCTCGTAAAACACACAAACGTTTGCATAGCTATTTAAATTCAATTCGATTTTCACATCGGGTCATATTGACCCGAACGGTACATTAATAAAAACTTCGAAAAAAAAAAAAATTGTAAATAAAAAATGCATTTATGCAAAATAATAGTGCTTAAGTATAAAGTAAGAAAGTCGTAAAAACTGAAAATAATATCTCCATTGTATATTTTATTATAAGCAATTAAAATTCATTTTGGGTCATATATACTCGAACAGTACAGCAGGGTTAATGCCATTAAATCCTTTTAATCTTCTTTCTGTGACTTCTTCATCGATTTTTCCGTCTTCTGTTATCATGGATCCTAAATATTTAAATTTTTGTTCTTGTTTTAGATTTTCACCATTCAGCTCCGTATGGTGTTGTTGTGTATTTTTCCCTATAATCATTGTTTCCGTCTTCTTTTGGTTGTTCCGAATATAACCAGATGTCCTTTTAGTGAATATTTTATAGTAAGTGTATAAATAATATAAATTACGTACAATTTTATTAATATACATGAAAGTGAAATTGAACTATTCTTAAAAATCATATTGCTTATTTAAAATTGATAAAAATTTACATCAGAACTATCTGATTTTTAAATTTGAATTTGAAAAGCACAAAGAAGCAACTTTTGAATCAAATGCGGTTTCTATAGTGACGGCAACAAATTTATATACGAATTTTGTCACTAGTAATCGCCATTTTTAAATAACAGTATAATAATACAGGGAGTACGATTTAGGTGACCAGTACGATTTTGGCAACTATTCCCCATGTTCTTTTACATGAGTTTTTATGTTAATTGTTGGCACAAATGCCCAACCTGGTGTGTAAGTTCAATAAATAAGCAATTCGACACCAAGACGTTCGATTATAAAGGTAAATTTTAATCGGTTTTCGCTTTAATAACTTGAAACTTATTTACAATAATCGTAAAATAATAAAATTTATTATTATTGTTTATATGTTTTCCTTGATTATTATTGGTTTTCAATGTGTGGAATGTGATCTGTGACACACTATTACGAAATTTTCTAATGAAAATACCGTGAAAATTGTGACGCACTTATTCATGATCATTTTCAAGGCTTGTAAGTAAACTATAGAATCATTGTGTAATGTCAAACAGCATTTGACTTACGAATTATAATACTGAAATTTTATTGATGAAAAGAAGCAACTTCTTTAAATTTCGTTTTTATCATAGGGCTAGCTTAAACAAAAAATATGTAAATATTGCGGGACACTGCTGTGAAATGGTTAAAGAGGAATTGGCGGGGTTGTTACGATAGTTGTGTTGATATTATGCTAACCGTTTCTACGCAACGCCGTCATTTATTTCTTAGTAAATTTATTGTATTGAGTTCAAAGCCTACATGATTCAAATGTTTTAACCTTTTGACCTAGGCCCACCCTTTAGTTAACAATCTGACGTCTTAAACGTAATCGATACCAACATGAGTGGGATGGCGCAAGCGATATATCTGCAGTGTTGTCTTTTGTTAAATGTCACCTCTTGCGTTATAATTAAAACTAACAATATGTTACTAGATTATACGATAGAAATTATATTTTAGTGGGTGATAAGCTGTTATCTTGCTGTGGTCTTGCTCATAATTGCTAAAAGAAAGTTCAGAGTTCGCAGATGATTTCAAAATTTAAGTGTCCCAGATATAGGTGAATGCGTTTGAAATCAAACCTTCAGCGAGTTCTTAAACCAATTTAAGTTTTTAAAAAAACTAAAACTGTTTAGCAGTTAATTTTCGTCCCAGTTTCATGGCACATAATCCAAATGGCCTCCTCGGCTCTTTTTGCTGAACGCCACCGTTTTGTTGGTTTTTGGTCATTTTTCGCAAAGATTCGGCTCTATCTCAGCAATAGCGGCTTCGATGTTGGCTTTGAGAGCGTGAATTGACTGAGGATTATTGGAATAGATTTTTCCTTTATGATAGACCTAAATAAAAAAGTACATTGGTCTCAAATCGCATGATCTTGGTGGCCAATTGAAGACGCCATTCGCCATTTCTCGAAACAAACGACCTGGGAATTTGAAACGCAACAAAAGGATTGTTTCGCCACTTGTATGGCATTATCTTGTTGGAAGTAGAGGTACGCTATATACTTTTTTTTTTCAACTCGGGTCACAGAAAGTTGGTCAACATGTCCTTATAACATAACGCACTCCATTGACCGAAACAGCCCTTCCAGCATCGTTTTCAAAGAACTCAATTCTTGTTTGCGTCTTCTTTGAAATTTTTACTCACAGCGGCAATATTTTCGATTGAATGGCAAACTCAAATGTGCTTTGGCGTCTTCAGATCTTGTTGTTAACCGGTCTCTTTAAATTTTTTGATTAGGTATATTCTATATAGCGGTTTCACTTGTTACACGATTATTTGAAAAAAAATATCACAAATTTTGCGATGTATACTGGTGAATGAACGTGAATGTTCAAAATTAAATTCAACGATTCGTATGTGTTCTGCGATTGTGTACCGCTCCACGATAAAATCTACTAGGATATAAAGGGTGAGTCACGACGGACGCCACGGGGTTTTATAGCGAAACGGTATATATTTTCAAACTTTTGTCGCCTTTAGATTATGTAAGTCGACAAGGGCTACATTTTAAAAATATTTTCAAACATACAGGGTGCTCCAAAAAGAGTGGCATATCAAAGTTATACTTTTTCTTATGGAACACCCTGTATATTTTTGAAGTTTTAGATTTCTTTTTAAATTTACTTTAAAAAGTCTAAAACTTTGGGTCTAAGATCAACCGTTTTTGTGAAAATTGCATTTAAAAATTTTCAATATTTAAAAACTTTGAAAAGGCTGAAGAAATTCGCTTGAAGGTAAGATGAACGATAGATTATTTAACACTTTGCACTACCTACATTTTAAAAATATTATACACGGCGTATTTACATCTCGTCAAACTTGTAAAACCTTAAACATCGATAACTCATTTTGTTTAGATACAACACTCTATATTTTTTAAGACAGTCTTATAAAAAAATTAATTGTCTTTTTAAACATTACGGCTATTTTTCACCTAAAATTGTATTTTCTGAGATATCGCGATTGTTAATTTTTAGAGCAACGTAATATTTTCAAGTAGGCTATGAAGGTAGTGGTTATTTAAAACAATTGATAGAAAAAAAAACAAGACAGTCATAATTTTATCTTTTGCCTACGCATTTTTGACATTTATATACGATGAAGATGTAATTTTACAATTTTACGTTTGAATGGGGGTTTCTTATTAGGGCCACAATATTTTGTTCGTTTGCAACGTCCTAAAAACCGATTGATAATGTACCTATTAGGTATGCGAAAAAGACGCTAATTAAAAACATAGGCACAGACTAACTTTAAACTAAAAAAATAAAAGGGTTGGAACCGTTATCGGTAGAACAGAGTGTCGTATTGTTAACATACGAAAAAATAGTTCATAAGATTAAGTAATTATTGTTCTATAACACTGGTCCAATGAATATATGGATAAAGAATTTTAAGAAACCTCTATTTAAACGTAAGAATTGTAAAACTACATCTTCATTATAAAATATACCAAAAAAGCGTAGGGAAAAGATAAAATTATGATTTTCTTGTTTTTCTCTTTTAAATGTTTCAAATTACCGCTGCCTACCTTCATAGCCTACTCGAAAATATTACGTTGCTCTAATAATTAACAATAAAATCGCGATATCTCGGCAAATATCAATTTTTGATGAAAAATAGCCTTAATGTTTTAAAAAGACAATTACATTTTCTATAAGACTGTAAAAAAAATATAGGGTGTTGAATTTAAAAAAAAATTGAGTTGTCGATGTTTAAAGTTTCACAAGTTTGACCAAGCGTACAAAACGCCCTGTATAATATTTTAAAAATGTAGGTAGTGCAAAGTGTTAAATAATCTATTGTGCACCTAAGCAAATTTTTTCAGATTTTTCAGTTTTTAAATGTTGAAAGTTTTGGAAAGTAGGTACTGTATTTTCATGAAAATGCAATTTTCACAAAAATCGACTTTAGACACGTACAACTTATACATTTTCTGAAGTAAATTTGAATAGGAATCCAAAAGTGTAAAAATATACTGGGTGCTCTATAACAAAAAGCATAACTTTGATATGCCACTCTTTTTGGAGCACCCTGTATGTTTGAAAATATTTTTAAAATATAACCCTTACTTAATACAACCTAACAAGAAAACAAGTCAATAAATCAGCGGTAGCAGAACACGCCCAGGGTACAGGACACAACATCCTCTTCAGAGAAACAAAACTACTGGCCCGCGCAAACCATTTCTGGCCAAGATTATATCGAGAATCATTGGAAATCATCAAGAACCCAAACAACTACAACAGAGACACAGGCATACAACTCCCAAACATCTGGAAACCAGTCATCAAAAAATCACTGAGGCAGAACAAATCCATCAAGCGGAACGCCACGCCTCCACAAGCTGGATATATAAACCCAGCAACATCCCTCACAAATTAGTCGTTTTGAAAAAGACCAAGACACAATGGTCGAAACGTCAACTACTTCTAAATATAGAAGACGCGGTTCCAAACCCGGAAACCAAGATTGTATTATGGATAACGGCCGCGAAAGCCTTAAGAATAAAATAGTAACCCTTACTGACTTACCTAATCTAACTGCAACAGAAGTTGAAGAATATATGCCGTTTCGCCATAAAACTCTGTCCGTCATGACTCACCCTGTAGATGGGAGCTGTCAAATAAAAACTTAAAAAAATTTAAAACACCCTTTACTTTAAGACTAGATTAACTTATTCAGTAAATTGTCCTTGAATTGCATTTTGCGTCAATAATCCATCATTTCAGAACTTTGATATAACATTTTTATTTAATATTACTTAAAAACACAGTTAAAGTTTGGTAGGTGCTTTCCAGGAAACCCTGTAGATAGGTGACTATATTTCTGCTAATTAAAACCGAAACACAGCTTACAAATTAGTTTCTTAGCGAGTTTTGTGTAATTATTGATCTTTGCCCTAACAGCGCATGAGTTTAAACACTATTAGTGTCAAAGTAATGTATTTTTTTGTGTTTCCATCAATTCTCCTTTATTTATGTTCCTGTAACAGAGATAAATTACCATTTGACATGTAGTGATTACAAATTGGACGTTAAATTTATGTAAATATTTGCTTATATGCTAATTGCTTTATTTATAGTTTTGTTAAACATTGTAGTTCCGCATCAGAAATAGTGGCTCTTATTTTTATGGTATATTATTAGACAGTTGTGAGTGTAACCTTTAGTTAAAAAAGCTATCACGCAAAGATAATCCATGCTGAGAGTGATAATACGTTGTGGTTAATTTTTGTAAGTGAATGGTTTTAATTAATTTTCTTCACTGCCTAGCAGTGGTATTAAACACATTTTAAATATACAAAATTTAATGAATATCTATTTTTTATCAAGTTACTGCACAAATATATGTTTGGTAATTAGTTCTCTCTCTTATAGTTTATGCAGTTCTAGATCATTGTACATTTATCTTGGACACCCTGCATATAGTATATTACAAACAAAATACCCGTTAAATAAAAATTTAATATTTTTCAAGGCACAAAATAATTGCTAGTCTTGAAAAAAGTTATAAGGAAATACAAAATTTGGTTAATCATTACCACATGTGTCATGGTAAAAATCGTTAAAAAAGTAATAAAAACTGTTTTTTTTTATAACATGATGCTAATAAATTTGTTATTAGCACGTAAACAATTTATTACAAAGTACATATGGGTACCTAATGAGTTTTATAAACCTTACAATTTGAAATCAAAATGGAATTTAATTCTGCCTCGATTTTGTAAGTAAAAAATAAAGATGCAAATACTATCAAGGCATTATACGTAACTTCAAAATTACATTAAGTGTTTGAAAATACATATGTTAATGCAAATATTAACATAACTACCGTAGCAACCATACTAGCAACCACTTCATAGCAATCTTCCACAATAAAATCAGTTAATATAACATAACTTTTTGAGTTTCTTAAGACGAAGAAGCGACGTAAATTATATTGAATTAATGAAAATATAGCTAAGTTATCCATAAATTTAGGCAACATTGTTGTGCTATTTTTGAGAAACATTGAGTTACATTTTTTTTTTTAGAATTTGGAAGATTTTTCTTGGATTTACAAGTTGGTAATGTAATTGTACAAAACAGTTTTATTATAATGTATTATATACCTATGCATAGGCTGCAGTTTCATATGAACATATTTGATCATCAAAAATAATCTTGTATTCTTTATAAGACGTTTTCAACATGCATTTTATAGTATAATAAAAGTTGTTGTAAAAATAGTCGTTGATACCCACGTATTCTGTGCTATAATTATTGAACATAAAATAATAAATTATTCATTAGGTGTAGTAATACGACTAGACTAGTTTCTGTTAGGGGTCAGTACACTCTAGCCAATCAAGTTCACTGCAATAGCCGAGCCTGTATTCCGGTCAAGTTCAATGAAAGTGAGAAATATAGATCAAATAATTAATTTAAGTCCGTTTCCTTATACGACTTTTACTTTCAGCCTACGTACAATCTATGACATACAGGAAATATGCTACTAAAAATAGCTACGGTAAGTAAAACAACTCTCAAAAATGTATATGCAGTATTCTAAAAATCTTATACAACATTTTTGGATGATGTTGACGTACCGTTTAAAGGGACATAGCTCTTAAAAAAGTAAATGGTGTATGGCAATTATTATTAACAAATGCAGTCCAACACCCAAAAAATGACAATAATAAAGGATAATGAAGTGGTGAAAATACCAAATAAAGAAGCACAATTATATTTCGATAAACCGAAATTATGAGGTAACTCCAAGTTTAGCTTATTTCGTTTTCAAGTTTATATGAAGTAGTTTAAGACACAGTGAAAATTAATAATTCATGTAGATTGTAGAACATGTATCAATGTTCTTTCCTCCTTATACCGGGTGATTCAGTTTGACTGTCGCACCTCTATAACTATTTAATTATTGAAAATAACCTCAACATACCTTATATTTTTGAAAACGGCGACAAATTATCTATTAGTGATGTGCATTTGTTATCTCTACGATGACGCATGTCAAATCCGCGATAGGCAACTGTTCTTTTTTAAATTACATAGTATACAGTCATATTTTTGTTGATTCGGATAAAGAATTTAATTCTGAATCCGACCATGTATTAAAAAAGTATGCATACATTAGAAAATTTTCTAGAAAAGTCAATTCAAAGTTTATTCAAATTATATAGCAAACAGTCTATTTAACACAGCAAAAAACGATCAAATATTAAAAATTATACTATAATTATCAATGGGAATGTATTAAAAATTAATTTTCAATAAAAATAAAAACAAATAATAAACTTCGACATAAAAAAATAGACTCTAATGTATGCAAGCAGTTACAAATAGACAACTGTCTTTGGAAGCGGGGGGCGGTCACTTTAATATATTAAAGTCAAATTTTTTATGTCGACGTTTATCATTTGTTTTTATTTTTATTAAAAATTAATTTTTAATACATTTTCATTGATAGTTAGGTATAGTATAATTTTTAAGATTTGATCGTTTTTAGTTATGTTAAATTGACTTTGCTATAATTTGAATAAACTATATACTGATTTTTCTTGAAAATTTTCTTATGTATGCATAATTTTTTAATGTATGGTCGGATTCAGAATTAAATTCTCTATCCGAATCAACAAAAACATGTATACTATGTAATAAAAAAAAAAAAAAAACAGTTGCCTATCGACACACGTCATCGTAGAAATAACAAATGCACATCATTTAATAGAGAATTTGTCGCCGTTTCCAAAAAAAAAAGGTTTGTTTGGGTTATTTTCAATAACTTAAAAGTTATAGAGGTGCGACAGTCAAACTGAATCACCCGGTATAAGGGGTAGTCCACCTAGAAGGGTCACTATTGGGATCTCGTAAACCGTAAGAGCGACAAAAAATTTTAAATTAGACAAATTGTTTCCCTTTCTGAGACTTATTTCGTGATGCTTTAATGTTTTAAAAAATTTCCATGGCACGCAAGATAATAAACAAAAACCAAAATAGGCATTTTTTTTAAATCGTTAATAACTCGGTTATACTCGGTGGTACACAAATATTTTTGGGGAAAAATTTGTAGATTTTTTACGCACTGTAAAATGAAAACTTTCATTTGTTTCAATATTTAATAACGATTTAAAAATCATGCCCATTTTGTTTTTTGTTTACTATCTAGCGTGCCATGGAACTTTTTTTAACACATTAAAGCATTATTGAATAGGTCTCAGAAAGGGGAGCAATTTCTCTAATTTAAACTTTTTTGTAGCTCTTACCGTTTACAAGATTCCAATACTGCCCCTCTATGTGGACCACTCTCTAAGTAAATAAAGTAAATTTGTGTAACATGTGTGGCATTTCAAAATAACTAAAACGCCTATACTTGCTTTGCACTGATTAATTTTGTCGCATGAATGAGATTGTATTTTTTTACAGTCAAAAAAAGTATCTTTCATATACCTTCTTTTTACATTGAAACTGTTAAACTCAATGTAAAATATATTTTGAAATGTCAGTGCTATAGAATATTACACTTATTTTAACAATTAAAAGTATCCCCATAGAATATTTCGCGAAATAAATGATTAATAATGAAATTTATCAATAAAATTAAATTTAATGTCGGCAATATATTACAGTTATGTGTAAAAAAACTTGTGTAAAGGTGAAGGACGATTATACTAGAAATATAGTAACGGTTACCTGTGAATATCTCACATTTTAATAATGATGATGCCGGATTAACAAATGTCTCCTTTATCGCATATCGTAAAATTATGAGTTTAGAAGAAACGGAATTTCGAAACTTGTTTATTTGTTTATAATTATAGGTTTTGTTTTCAGGTCAACAAGCCTTTGTTTAAAAAACCTGATATAATCGATTATAAATGATTGGTATTTATGCTTTGTCTTAGTTATTTTGATATTTGAAAGATGTTTGTTATCGAATTATGAAAAATTCCACTCCATATAAGATTAATTGTGTAGTGTTTTATTTATTGTAAATTGTACAAAATCACACTATAATAATTGATAACTAAATAATTCGTTAAGGCAAAAATACTTGTCACTTCTCGTCGTTTTTTATCAAACTGTTTATATTATATCTGGTTTTATTGGTTACTTGGTTACTTCGTTGTTCTCTTACTCTGATCCTACAATTGGTAAGCTGTCAGAAACAAGAAATACTGTCATCAAATACGTTATTAAAACAAAATATTTTTGTTACAGGAAAATAATTCTTGTCAAAAATAAAGAGCTAATCGCATTTTTTTCTCTTAATGTTTACTTTTGTTTGCAATTTTTTGTAGATCTTCCAGTTGCTTTCATTAAAAAATTTACAACTTAACCTCTTCAGGGATACCTACTGACACATATCTGTACGTTTATTTTTTTTATGTCAGCCGGGGTAAAAAAAAATTAATGGAAATTACTACAAGTAGGTAGTCACTACAATATTCGCTAACAAAAAAAAAAATGACAAACAAACATGAATGTCATATTACTGTCACAATAAATAGTGTGGTACTGAAATTTGTGGGCCGTTTTTTTATACTAATAAATTTATGTTATTATTAACCGAAGATCTCTATAATTTCAGTTTAAAAAAGTTGAAAGATATGTAAAATATATTTAATTAACATAACCATGTAAATTTTAGAGATTATTTACAATATTCATGCTCATTGTTAAGAAATTAGTAAACGTACACATCTGTGTACGCTTATTTTAAAAGAATGGCGGATATGGGTACAAAGCGTTATTTTTGTCTAATTAGTTGTAGGTATATGCGAGAAATGCAATGAACCTGTGTCCTGAATGTATGAAGTCATTTTATTTATAACGTGCACCTTACCGCCCAATGGCCACATTATGTGTACATTATTTTTCGCTTTTGTTTTTTAAAATTTGTTTTGTTTTATTGTTTTGAATGTTTTTTCAATAAAAAATACGTTTTTAAAAATTAATAGTCCTTTTTTGCGGCTTTTATGAATTCGTCCCTAAAGAGGTTAAAGTAGATACACATAATTTTTCAGGTAATTTTAAGATTTTAACAGTACTTGGTGTAGATCTCATGGTGGAGCAACCCCATGTTTCAAAATATGTCCTTTCTTGACTGATTTTTATTGTATTTGCCGTTTCTTAGACTGTGTTTTTATTGTTAATACCATTCACAAATGATACATTCAAAATTCTTTTTTAGCACCAGCTCTCAAATGATTCCGGTCTCTTCTTTTCTTGTGTTCCCAAAGTTAGAGATTCTGGTTCATATAAAGCCACGCTCCACACATACGTTAATAAGATTCCCTTTCTTATTTCTAAATTTTTTGTCTCATTTGTTTAAACATAAATAAATTGACAACTATAAAAGTTGGAAAATATTTCAAATATGTTTCATTTTAAACAGCTAGGGTTTCTCTATTCATGTCACATTGAAGTCTTCTGGGCTAATGTATTGTTTTGGATGCCAAAGTCAATATGCTTTGAAATTTTTTATCTGTTGTAAAATGTAGTAAAATGAACATTTAACAACTCAGCTATACCAAACAACTCGTCTATCGTAAAAAGTGTATTTGTTTTATGCTCATGTTTACCTACTGATGAACTTCTTGTACCTAATTTTATCAGGCTAATATCGTGATTGCTCAATGCCAAACTAATTACCACAATTCTAGAAACGTAGCCAGGATCTACTGTAAACTACATGTTATTATCAAGATATAAACAAAGTAACGATTTGGCCTTTATCACAAGCAGTGATAGATTGAAAGAGTTTCGGAACTCCGTGAAGGTCAGTTCTATCACTTTTAATTAAGTGCAATCTCAACATTATAATTAGTTTAGAATGTATTTAATTGTTTACCGTAACCCCGTTCAGTCATTTATATGGTAATTATTAAAATACTAAATGAAAGTATTACAAAATTTAAATATTTTGTGAAGCAAAAAGTCCTGGACAGGTAATGCCGTTACCAAAATATTTAAATTTTGATTAAAATATTATCTCTAAGAATATAGGTCGATGCTGAGAATGTCCTTGGGAGATAAGATTTGTTAGGGGTGTAAAGGGATGAAGTATACTTATCTTTTAATGAAGCATATGATTACTGAAATTTGTTCTCATTTAATCCACCAAATGGTTAAAAAAAGCAATACTTTTCATGTTGAGCTTTAAATTTGCAACACCCTGTACAGATTAAGGAAGAACAACGAATGTATTATTTAATCATGTAAATTATACTCATTTAATTTGAAAAAAAATTGGTCAAGTCACGTTTAAACCTACAAAATTAGGCAATTAATTTGTATCTTGTCTGAATTATAGTATTTTTTAAGTAAATAATGTCCTATTTTGTATAAAACCTTTACCTCTAGGTCATATTAGAAATTGAAACCTTGATGTGTCAAGAATTGGTTTGAACTCTAAAGTTAAGCAACATTTTTTTAAATACAATGATTTTCCCATACTATCGTGTGTAATTACACACGCGTTTCGTAAAATTTTGAGCGTCTGAGAAAGAATTTGATAAAAATTTGGTAATTGGATAAAAAATTTAAATAAAAATATTGTGTTAGTTACCTTAAAGTGAGATAAATAAGGACTTTCTTTATTATTTGAGGCCAGCTGTCTTCAGAATTTAGCAGTCTATCAATCAGTTGATACTGTTTGGCAATGGCTTGCAAAAAAAACTCTTTTCGTTTTGCTTCATTATTTACAATATAATTTAATCAGTTTTCATAGAAATCTTTTCTTTTTGTTCCATTTTGTTCTATTTCATATACAAGGTAAACCAAATTCAAATGTTTTACGGGGTATCTCGGTTACTGTAATAATTAACGAAAATCTGATATCGGTCTCTTGTGCTCTGTTTTCCAGAAGAAAAAAAAAACGCTGATATAATCAGATTTTTTATATCACTTATCATTTTGGCACTACAGGCGAAATATTAAATTTCATCGTTTTTGAAAATTTACCATAACTTATCTATTTATTATAATAGAACAAAATATTATAAAGGTTTTTTATGCAAATTTTTATGCTTAAAATTAAAATACAAAATTAAACCTTTTTTATCGTCCTTGATTTTTGAGACATGAAGTAAACTTAATTTTTTTTTAAAATAGAAACACTACAACAGTGGGAGTAAGACAAAACCACTGCTCTTTATAATAATTGTTATGGATAAAATAATTAAAGAATGTAAGCAAAACAAGAAGAAAGCCTACTGGGGTTGGAATAAACTAAAACCAATATCCTTAACAGAATTAGCCTTTGCTGATGCTGTGGTGCTATTAGCTAAAAGCGAAAAGGACTTGCAATTCAATCTAGACATATGGGCAGATACATTAAGTAGCCATGATATAAATATAAAAAAGACAAAGGCTATGGTTGTAGCGAAAAATCATGAACCAATTGCAATTATGCTAGACCAAAAAAAAAAGTAAGAGCAGGTAGCAAATTTTAAATATTTAGGAACAATAATTGCAGAAAATGGTAAATTGGAGGAAGATTAATCTGAATAACAGAATAGCGGCAGCGACGAAATATTACTACGCCACTAATAAATTGTAGTTTACTTAATATCTTGAAAGCCATAGTCGTGAAAAAAAAATTGTTTTTTAATTAAATAAAAATCTCTTAAAAGAAACCTTTGTAAGTTTCTGTTTTATTTTAATAAATAAATAAGTTGAATTTCATTTTTCGTCTATAGTGCCAAACTGGAAATATAAGAAATTCTCAAAAAAAAGCCCAAGAGACCGATATCAAACTATTACGGTAACCGCGATACCCCGTTAAACATTTGAATTTGTACCCAAAATTTTACGCTTAACTTGGATATCCCGATAAAATTTAAGTAATATTGGTGAAAGCATATATCTAGAAGTTATTAAATGAGTTTTTATAAAGGTTTGAAAAAAAAGCTATATCAAACATTTCTAAAGTTAATATAAAAATTTTGTATACCGTGTCAAATGCCAACAAAACGCAATAAAACCAGCTCTCCGGATGGCAATCTTCCGATTGAAATTTTTATCTGTCGATATTACAAAAGCAATAAATTATAACATATTGACATTCAAATATTTTAAATTTTATTGAATAACACATCGTAAATTAGTAACAAGACCATTAAAAGGCGATATATTATAATTTTAAATTAAAAAATATTTTGATTGTGCATATTGTTAACCTATTAGTACAACGAAAATTGCTCAAAAGCAATAAAATTACGTATTAAGCGCGTTTTAATTAGCCAAGGGATCAATAAAACGAAAGTAGTAAAAAGTGTAATATTTAAATTCCATAAATTTTATTGAGAAATACAAATTAAAGAAGTTTTAGTCATTTGCATTTTTTTTTTTAGTATGGAAGGAATCTGGAATATTGGACTTTGCGTAAAATATCCCAAATTTTGTCTTTTAGCACTTGTAAGTCTACTTTAATTAGTGTTTTCCATATTTTGGCTATTATTTTCCGATTTTATTTTATTACGTTTACAGGAGCTTTTACATGTAAAATTGAAGAGTGAAAAAGTTTGTGCAATGCAATTCACTGCATTAAATAAAAAAGTTGTTGCATAAGACTATAGGTGATACCCACCTAAACTTTGAGTTAATTTCCTTCGTAATGTAAATGCAATCGATGTATAAAAAATATTCTCATAAACTGGTTGTACTCGCAGGTTGTTTGAATATATTTTCTTAGAAGCGAAAGTTTGTAATATGTAAATAATATATTGGCGCATTTTTTCGTCTGTTAATGCAAGACACTGTCACAAAAGTGCCATAGTATGCAATTTGTGACCAAAGTAGCACATAAATACTTTTAAATAATATATGAAGTTGGAAATACCTGGTATTTGTAGGTCTTGGAAACCATGTTAATGAAATATCGAATTTATATTACACCCTGATAGCATTTGGTACATACAATCGTCTTTATTGTGTAATTAAATTATTTAAATATTTGTGGAATAATAAAATATGATCATAATTAGTTGTTAGAAGTCTTCTTTGTACACCAAATTTTTTGAATTCTATTTAGTGATTATTCAACATTAAACGAATGTTGTTACATATGTTTCCAACCTTTTCTGTGAAAATGACTAGTTTCTTTGCTTTTTTTAACGAGTTATGAATTTTTTTCAAAATTATGCGTTTATTTCTAAGTAATTAGTATACTGTAGCATATTAGCAATTTCGTATGCCACTATAGCTGACATCGCTCTATAAATTTGCTTACATTTTCTATGAAACTTATGACAGAAAGAAAATACCTGGCTGTAACAGGTTATGGAGGTTAGTTGTCATTAGCAGTACTTATCCTTGCTGTACCGTTACTTATCCCTTAGGATAGGTACTTGGTACTTACACTGCGCTATATCGTGTTACATCGTGTTGGTACAAAATAGCAGATATTATTATTTTACTTAGTGTATTCTATAACCAAATTATTTTTATGTAATAAAAATTATAAGTAGTAAACAAAAATAAATTTAGTTTCATAATTTATTTTTTCTAACCCGAGTAAAGTACTTTTTTGTTATAGCTCTATCAATATATTTTGCATTAACAACTAGTAAAAAGTCAGTTTGTATAAAGTAATTCAATTCAAGTGAAATCATTTTATGAATAGTTTTAAATAAAATAGCAGTAAAATTAGACGAAAAATTACGAATAGTCTGAAAACTGATGGGGTGTAAGAAACACCCCGCGCGATTCACCACGTTAGTAAAACTAGCGCGAGTCACGGCGGGTTAAGGCCAGGCAATTGTTTTTGGACAAATATATTGTCTAGCTGGGTTTGTATTTGAATACCTACTTATGAATAACTGTAGATGGTGAAACTAATTGCTTGGATTGTAAAAATGAAGAATTACTTGAGTAGCCTTTACATTTATTGTCACTTTCAGGTCATTAATATGGTAATAAAGTTGAGCCACAGACGAAAGATAAATCAAAATTAATAGAAAAAAAATTATTAAGTTCTTTCTGTTTGCAAAAGAGTTTTATTTTAAGGGTTATGTAACCTTTTTGATAAATATCTTTATTTATTACTATACAGGGTGCGCCAATAGTGCGATAAAGTCCATTATTGCCCTTAATGTCAACTTATAAAAAAAAAGTTTTTAATGAAACCTATAGTATTTCTAGACGTGTATGTTTTAAAATTAGTTTCAAGTATACAGGGTGTTTCATAAAAGTGGAACATCACTAAAGGTATTTTTTTTAAATTGAACACCCAATATATTTTTGCATAATCGAATTCAGCAAGAAAATCTCCATATGACAATATTTTGTTTTTTCCATTTTTTGCGACGTTTATCTCAAAAAATCTTTGAATTGCGAGAAAAACAGGGTACAATACTTGTCAAGAGCACAACGTTATGAATAATAATTGGCAAATGATATTTTGTACATACAAAGTCAAAAGGTGTAGTCATAGTCTAAATACATCAAAATTAATTTATAATATACAGGGTATTTCTTATAGATGTGCCTACTTCACAATTTTCAAACATCAATAACTTTATTTTTTCAAATGGAACACCCTGTATATTATTAGGTAATTTTGTTGCATTTTTGTTTTTCTTCAACTTTTCTTAATACTTACCTATACCTAAAATGAATATTTTCTGAGATATTTACATTTTACTTATTCTTATAAGCGTTGTGTAGGAATTTCCTAGTTTTCTCGGCGTAGGGCGTAGGCCTCGACGTTGTCGTAAACAGATTTTTGATATCTTTTTTAATTTTCGAAACGTAGCCAAAAACCGATTTTTGTCAATTTTAAAGAATGTTAAATATGTCACAAAAAGACAAAGAAAAACTTTAAACATTTTTGCATAGCTTTTTGTCCTTAACAAGATAGCGAAATTTAATTTTTTTACTCAGGTTTAAATACAGCACCCGTAATATTTTGGTTTTGAATCCCATCCGAAAGAAATGATTTCAATATTGGATTTTAAATTTACAGGAAAATATATTGATTTATATAATTTATGTAGTAACTATAATTACTCAAACAATAAATTTTCGTTAAAGCTTCTTGTCACAATTGGTAAAGTCATATTGATTACATAAGATAAGGAATTAATATTTCGTTCGAAGCAACAATATTTAATTAAACTCAGTTGTAGGCGAAATTAAAAGCCCACAATTAATATTTGTTCAAGTCAAAAATATAACATTTTGCAATAAATTTAGTCAAAGTTTAAGATACATAACAATACTGAACAAGATATGTAATGCGTTTAAAAAATGAAAGTTTGTTCATTAGCGGACAAAAAGGTAAATTACGTAATCCATTGTTGGCCCTATTGACCTTTTCAGCTAAAAGTTCCTTTGCTGCTCACGACGCTAACGATCATTTACAAATTGGGATAGTCGTAATCGGTATAAAACATTTATTATATCTCAATGAAGATGTGTGCATGCAATATGCCAAGTGCGTATATAGACGGTGCGAGATTCATTGTTGTTTAAATGTGGCAATACTGGGTTTACTTTGTTGCATAAACGGTTTCATCCCACGTTCCTGCATAAAACGAAATCAGGCTAAGTCCAATCCCTGTTTAAATTGTCAATTTAAGGGATTAATTAAAAAAACTGGCGAATTTTGAAGTGAATTTTCAACTCAGCTTTAAAATTAGCTTAAAGAAATTAAAGTACATATTGAGTTCGGTAAGGAATTGGCTAGGTACACAAGGGACTGAATTTTTTAATTGCTTTACTTCCTTCTTCTTGTGCCATTTGGTGCAAATCTATCTTTTTCTAGGTCTTGATTAGGTTCTTCCAACTCTTTCTATCTTTGGCCAACTGTGGTACTTCTGACTCCTCATTCTTCTAGTCTCTTCTTCCCTTCCTTTTTCCTTTTTGTTCTTGATCTTCATCTACTCCTTGTTTCTTTAATCTTCATATCCTCTTCTTATTTTTGCGTATCTAGTTTTTGGCACGCGTAATATATGCAGGGCCGGTTCTAGCGGAGGGTGAACGCGTGCCACGCACGCGGGCTGCCGATTTAAGGGGCGGTCCGAGTGGTCTTAATGTTCCACAAAAATTGCATAACGAAATCTCAATTTGAAAAACGATAAAAGTGTGTAAAAATAATTAGAAGAATAATCAAGGAATAAACGATTTAATCCCATAGGTCGATTTGTAACTATTTAAACAAAATTTGATATTAAAATGAAATAAAAAAGGCGTGGAGTCATTTTTTAAATTTAATTATTGCCCTGCGATTTTTTTTAACACTGCGGGTTTTGTTGCGTCTGGTGTGAGAAGTATTTCAGAACTTAAAATAACTAAAAACTATCTCCGGTCTACGATGTACCAGGACAGACTAAATAGTTTTGCAATTATTTTTATTGAACATGAAATGTAAGAAACTATAGACTAATTGATAGACAAATTCACGTCTTTAAAAACCAGAAGGGTGGTTTAAAAATGTAGGTAGATTTATTTTGCTATAACGGGTATCCCAGTTTACTATTCGCTCCCCTGAAAGTACTAAACCATTTAACTTAGGATGATGAAAATTGGTAGACTTATATAGGGTCATACAGACATACATTTTAGTTATCAATTAAAGTTACTACGGTCCCAATTTGAAATATTTTCTGTGTATTTATATTTTAGTTAACACACCATAAATATTTACTTAGGTAGATTAAATATTGTGCACACTGTATAAAAAAACAATGTTTGCAAAATGCGTGGAACCAGAATTTAAGCAAAGACATTTTGGTAGAACCGAGTGTCGTATTATAAACATACAAAAAAATGGTTTATAGGATTTAGTAATCATCTTATCACACTGGTCCAATAAATAAATGCATAAATAATTTTAAGAAATCTCGATTTAACCGTGAGATTGCTCTTCATTATAAAAAAATGTCAAAATTGCGTAGGCAAAAGATAAAACTAAACCTTTCTTGTTCTTTAATTCAATTGTTTCAAATTACCGCTGTCTACCTTCATAGCCTACTCGAAAATATTACTTTGCCCTAATAATATTAACAATAAAATCGCGATATCTCGGAAAATATCAATTTTAGGTATAAAACAGTATTAATGTTTTCGAAAGAAAATTAAATTTTCTATAAGACGGTGTAAAAAAATATAGGGTGTTGTGTTTAAAAAAAATGAGTTATCGATGTTTAAAGTTTCACAAGTTTGACCAAGCGTAAAAAACGCCCTGTATAATATTTTAAAAATGTAGGTGGTGCAAAGTGTTACATAATCTATTGTCAATCTTATCTCCAAGCGAATTTCTTCAGACTTCTCAAAGTTATTAAATGTTGAAAATTTTTGAAAATACTGTATTTTCATGAAAATGCAATTTTCACGAGAACGGTTGACTTTAGACCCATATGACCTTATACATTTTTTAAATTAAATTTATAGAGGAATCCAAAAATGTAAAAATATACAGGGTGTTCCATAAGAAAAAGTATAACTTTGATATGCCACTCTTTTTTGGAGCACCCTGTATGTTTGAAAATATTTTTAAAATGTAGCCCTTATTGACTTACATAATCTAACAGCGACAGAAATTGGAAAATATAAACCGTTTCGCCATAAAACTCCGACGCGTCCGTCGTGACTCACCCTGTATACGAGTAGTAAACATTTTAACATCTTGTGGCATTGCTGCGATATGAATTTTTGTTTTTTTGTTGTACCGGCATCTTTCATTTTTTCAACTAGCACTTTGGGTCATTTTAAAGAGAATTTCATACTCAATATAGCAGTGCAAAAATTTTAATATATTAATTAGGAAAAGGATATAGGGGTATGCAGAGTGTGCACCGCACACGGACCCGCTCCTAGACTAGCCCGCGCTAGCTAGCGTTTGCGGGCCCGTGTGCGAAAATAAAAATCACTCTCGCTCTCGTTAGTTTTACGCGAGTTTTGAAAACATTATCGGAAGAAGTAATACTGTTGGCCAAACGCTGAAGATATAACCTACGCGCTGTAGGCCGTCTATTTTGTTGACATTCCCCATAAATTAAAATCATGGTAAATTTTTCTTCAATTGTAAACACATCTGCCATGACGGACAAAAAGTTATCACAACTAGCAAATGAGAAAACAAAAGATAGGAAGCAAATAAATAGCCATTTTTACCTATGGAGTCTTATGCCATTTCAATTATTTTTTAAACTTCTTCTATACAACATGTTAACATTTTTGCACTTCTGTATTAAGAATGAAATTCTCTTTAAAATTATAACCCACATGATAGCTCATAGTGCTATTCGAAAAAATTAAAGATGGGGGCACAACAGGAAAACAAATCAATAAAAGCATGTTGAAATAGTGTCAGAACTTTAGCACTTATAACTAGGACAGAAAATTTTAAAAAAATAATTTTTGTTTTGTTTTAGTTACTTTCTGTATAATTAATATTAAAACAAAATACGTACAAAATGTTTTACAAGTGAAATTATTTGTTTATCCTATTTTATATAAAGTACGATTATTTTTGTATCTTTCTAAAATTTAATATTAATAGAATAACGGAGTGACGAAATGTGGGTTTCCAGGACCGGCACTAAATAATTATATTTGTGTTTTGATTTCCTTTGGTATGTATTTATTTCCTCAGAAGGTGATTCTTAGTGAGTTGTACAATCTTCCGGCTTTCCCAATTATTTGATTTATTTTCTTGTCTATTTTCCCTGACTCTTCTATGATTGTGTCTAAGTACTTGTAGCTTGTAACCAGTTCTATTACTTGTCCTTGTCATGGTTTTGCTTTTTTTAATGTTCACTGCCATGTTTATTTTACTCAGTTCTTTTTGATATATTTCTAGGTTTTGTTGCAGTTTTTCTTCTGTTTCGGCTACTAAAATCATGTCATCGGCCAATAATAATTCTTGGTGTGTCACATTTTTTATTATCCATTTGCGTACTGTCAAGTTTTTACATTATTCTTTGCATTCTTTTAAATTGTCGTCTATTATTATGGAGAATAGTAGTGGGTTTAGTACACATCCTTGCTTGAGTTCTACTTTTGTCTCAAATTCTGTGAATTCTTGATGGTGCATTCTATTTTGTTTCTTTTGTTTTCATATAGAACCTGGATAATCGCTATCATATTTATTTCGATTCCTATTTGTCTCATACAATTCCATATATCATTTCTTCTTATTCTGTCAAAGGTCTATAAAATATAAATAAATTTCCTTTCCTTTCATTGATAGTTTTTCTTTTGTTTGTCTCAGTATAAATATCGGGTCCTGGGCGTTTCTGCTTTCCTGAATCCGTGTTGTTTTTTCCATAGTTGTCTCCAATTTAATTTTGACCTTTTTTTTCTGCTATTTTGGTAAAAACTTTACTAGGTATGTACCTATACTTGTTAAAGAAATTCCTCTATAATTTGCACAGATTTTTGCATCGCCTTTTTTAAATATTGGTGTAAATATATCTGTGTTCCAGTCTATGGGTATTTCCTTCCTTTTTATAGTTCGCAGAGTTCTTCTTTGGCCATATCTCTCATACACACGTAATTTATCAGTGGCCTGTATCATTCCTTCTATTGTTATTGGATCAGTATCGTTACCATGTTTGTCATCTTCTTCATATGGTAATTCTTCCTGTTTTTGGTTTGAATCTGTTAGTTGTTCGAAATACTGTTTTGTCTGTCCAATATTTCTTTTTCTATGTTTAGGATATTTCTTTCCTTGTCTTTTATGTTTCTTAGTCAAGGTGGTGCCTTTTGTTTTAATTATTTCTACAATTATTGTCCCTAAATATTAAAACCTTGCTATCTGCTTTATGCTTTCTTGTTCCAACACAATTTAAACGTGCTGTGAACATAATCCACACATAAAAAACATTTTAATTTTTATCGAAATACTGTGCGTGTTTCCTAAATGTCAAACATGTTTATTGTTCTTATAAAGCTTATAAAGCTTATTAATGATTTTTTGTTTAGTTTACGCAACTTCACAGCGGTAATTAATATTGTTTCGATCAAACGCCTATTAAAATTTATGGGCCCAAATTATTTACAATTTTTATTACGTTATTTGATTATATAATACATGCTGTTTTAATCACGGTGTACATTATATTGTTGTAATAAGATATTTTCGTAAGGATTTTTAAAATTAGTGATGTGCAGGATAGATAAATAAAAAATACCTAAATAATTTCAGCATTACCATTTAAGGAAATGTAAGTGATTGATA
The DNA here is from genome assembly GCA_947652605.1 of Elmis aenea. Classification (NCBI taxonomy): domain Eukaryota; kingdom Metazoa; phylum Arthropoda; class Insecta; order Coleoptera; family Elmidae; genus Elmis; species Elmis aenea. The sequence continues at coordinate 23,200,827 of OX393580.1, forward strand.
GAAGTTTAAGAGATTACTTGTACAACCGTCTACAATAATTTAAATAATAAGTTTTTACAATAATTATATAATAAGTTGATAATTGTTGACTTTTATTTGAAAATTGTTACGTATATTGTTGGTTCCAAAGAATTAGGGGATAATTTTTTGATTTAAATGTTAAAAAAGACATGTAAGTATTACGTGTTTACAAAACTAACCTTAAAAAATATAAATTTTAAATACTAAGAAAGAGTATTCAACAATATTGAATAGATGTAGTATAATTTGTTGCTAATAATGTACTGGGTGGACCAAATTCGAATGTTTTACGAGGTATCTCGGTTACCGTAATGACGAAAATCTGCTATTGGTTTCTTGACTTTATTTTTGAGAAAAGAACGCTTAGGTAATCAGATTTCTTATATAGCTTTCCATTTTGCCCCATAGACGAAAATGCAATTTGATCTTTTTGAAAATACACTATACCTTCTTAGTTTATTAAAGTGGAGCTAAATGTTACCAAGGTTTTCTATACAGATTTTTATGCTTAATTCAAGGAAATCTGTGTATTCTTTAATATTTTACAACTAATTATTGTGATATAGTGAACATGGCTAAATTTGAAAAGTTTAATAAGTTAAAAGTTTATACGGGGTGAGGCATCACTTATGACACCCTCACTTATTTTGTTATTGGAAAGAATTATCAAAAAACGTTTCAAATAAAAGTTGTTTGATACAGTATTTCCCAAAATATCGTCATGGCAAATTTCGTTTTCTTTTGTTTTTTTAGGAGTTACGGCACCATATTTGTTTTTTTAAATAGCACCATACATATTTTTTTATACGGTTTGAAAGACATTTTCTTTTTCTTTTCAACACTCTAAAACTTTTATACCCTTACATAATACGATTTTTAAGAAAATCGCAAAAGAACAATTATGTTTTAAAAGCGTACGGTATTAATTATTTTACATTAGTAGCCTTTGAAAATGATACAAAATGGTAGATTTAAAAAAAGTTAATTAGGTTACAAAGGTAAACACAAAACCACTGTAGTACATTTTTTAACATTTTGTATCATTTTCAAAGACTACTAATGTTATATAAGGGTATAAAAGTTTAAATGCGTTGAAAAGAAAAAGAAAATGTCTTTTAAACCGTATAAAAAAATATGCATGGTTCCATTAAAAAAAAACAAATATGGTGCCGTAACTCCTAAAAGAACAAAAGAAGACGAAATTTTACGATATTTGGGGAAATACTGTATCAAACCACTTTTATTTGAAACTTTTTTTGATAATTCTTTCCAATAACAAAATAAGTGGGGGTGTCATAAATTATGTCTCACCCTGTATTACAAGTTGTAAAAACGTAGCGGCTGCTGCAGAATTTACTTTGAAATGACGTTTAACTGTTTAATAATTGCAAACATCACTAGTTTACGAAATGATGGCAAACTTTGATAAGGAAATTTTTACAAAATTAGCCATATATCGGTTATATTTTGCAACAAATATATAAAACTATATATTTTTGAAAAGCTAAAAAATTCTCTTTCACATAAAATCATGGCCAACTAGGATTTCTATTTAAAAATATATAAGATAAATTAATAGCTCAAAGTCAAGGTCGCTCCAAAAATTTTAATATCGTTTTTAAATTTTTCATAAAAATCGGTATAAAAAACCTCCATGAAATGTTCTTCTTTTTTAATAAATAAAGGAGTTATTGTACAATATTAAAAATGATGAAATTTCATTTTTCGTTTGCAGTGCCAAAATGGAAAGCGACTTAAAACATGTATTTACATAGGCGTTCTTTTCCTACAAAAATAGCCCAAGAGAGAACTAGTACGGTAGCCGAGATACCCCGTAAAACATTAGAATTTGGTCCACCCTGTACAGATATTTGTTGTAGGTATGTAAAATTGCAAAGATATTAGAATATGTGAGCAGAAAGCAATCACAAATAAATAATTTCGAATAAATTTACAGAAACACGACTGTCTAAGTTAACTTTAAAATTGTTCAGATGCGTTTCAGTAAGTAAATCAAATCAATTTCTAACTAATTTTAAGTATATAAAAACCAAAACTTATTATAGGGCATGTAAATAGATTAAATATGGCTTGTAGCACTTCATTTCATGTTCAGCATTGCTAACCCTTTGAAACTGAAATTGATTTAGGTACCTAATACCCTAATAGGATTTGTAAAGATTTTACAGTGTTATGTAGGAGCTATCTTAAATTTGATGGACACCTCTTTCCACATTTAGTCCACTACATTGAAATTTTGCTGCATACATTTAGATTTTATGTTATTGCAATGAATTATCAGAATCATGGTTAATTTTTAATTAGGAAACAAGCAATTATTCTACGTTTTCTCATAAGCCATCATTGTTGTAAGGCATTTGTTAACACAATTACCTTGAATGTACAAGTTTTTGTTTACATAGTTAAATTTTAATACCCGTTTCGCAATATTTAATTTTTTTAACGAAAGTTTGTGAACTATACAACATCCTTTTAAGATTTGCATATTGCCTTTTGCCATTCAAGTAATTCGCCTTTGTATTAGTATACTTTTGTTACTAAATACAAAAAGTTAAGTAAAATTCGATGTAAAGAGAACATCATTTTAAGGTAATTCTAGAAAAAAATAATACATTTTTGATGGTAATACTAAAAGTTCGAAGGCTGCGTTTTATGGACAATGAATATTTTTACATAATCAATTAAATTTTATTTGTTTTCGCAGTATGACTAATTTTTTTCGGCAATGAACACGGAAGTTCAAGTGACATACAGATTTAAATGATTGCAAATACTAGTAGTGATCGAAAAAAAGGTCATATCGTAGTATAATACTACAAAATTGGGTAAATGCAGCTTCAGAATTTTGGTGGTGGGGGGTAAATGGTTGAAGATGTATATGGTAATAGGGCAAGGTGGCTTCGGGGTACAATAGGGGGGCCTTAGTGTGGAATCTGTGGTATAAATATTGGTACCAGCCCATCTTTTCCACAGTAAATAAGTTCTTAGTGCTGCTTGGATTATTCTACAAGTCCAGTATGAAAGTAATTGTAAGTAGAGTGTTGATAATAAATAAGACGTCGCGAAGGTGAAAATTTTTATCGTCCGGAGGCGTTATGCAACAAAGATTATTCGTTTGTGGGAGACTAACATTGTTATTGTTTATCAATAATTAATACATAAAAAAATATTATAAGCGTTTCAGTAACAGGAATGCTGGAGATAACATGCATACCTGCGTTTTAACAATTGACGCTTCTAATTTAAGAAAAATTGACGATCGCGCATAAAATTTTATCTTTTTTACGATTTAACACTAAAAAGTGAATCAATTTAACTAACTATTGTCATCTAGCACCGATACCTTAAAAAAATGGCCATGGTTTAACCGTTTGTGTATTTTATCAACGTGAAATCAAAAAATAAAGTTGCTTAAGTGCATTTTTATCAATTGACGTTGCTAGCTAAAACATAATGATCATGTAACACTTGTTAAGTAGTGATATAAAATTAATGGATAAGATCGTATAACTGCTTTAATTGTTAGTAGGCTGCGTTGAAGATAATAAAACGTTTTCACGTATTTTTTTTAAGGATTGTGTTAATGGCTTTATATTTGTGTTTAATTGATATTGCACAACCGTAGAGCTGTATTCTAGCACGTGTCTATTGAAAATGTGTAAGATGCGTATTTTTTTGACAAATGTTAAGTAGCAATTAGTTGAATTAGTTAAAACATTTTAATATTATATACATTTCTTTTCAATTGTTTTGGACGTAATGATCCGTTTTATGTGTTGTTCAAATACTTTTACAAAACGGAGTTAATATTGCCCAAAAAAAACTTGGTATTACATAACATAAGCAAGCAAACAAAAATTGTTAACAAAAAATAATTAAAATATAATAAGTTGTGAAATATTTATTATTTATTTACAAATTTGGAAATATTGTTGAACATGATTTTTGGGCTCGTTTCCGGTCTTTTATCCAATTTGTCGAACTTATTGCATTTAAAACTTGCAAAGACTTCTTTTTACAAAAACATTAAAAATCTAAATATTTAGAGTTCGGCGAAAAAAAAAAGCATAATGTTTTAACTTTGAAATAAATAAGTAAAGTATGTTTATCCATTTAAATTGGACACAGCAAAAAAAAAAATTTTTGCAGTTTTGATTCATCTGTCAGAGGATATAATAATAAAATCTATTAAATTAAAAAAAAAAACTGCTTTAACGATTTTTTATGATCCAAATTTTTACATACATTTTATTTTAATGTGGTCCATTTAGGCAAAAATAAATAAATCGTGAACTTTTTTAGATCAATGATTTAAAATATTCTATTGTTTTGTGATTTATGTAATTGGTACTTATGTATTGTCTCAATAAAACAACATAAACGAATTAGATTAAAGTTATAGTTTTACAAATAAACATATAAATAGATAGTAAAAATATTTTCCAAGTGCAAGATTTATTATAAATCTGACTGATTTTTCGTCGAATCATGTACATTACCAAGGTTACAATGAAAATATATTGCACAGTCAAGATTACAAAGATTGACCTGTAAATGACTTTCATTGTTTGTATTTGTATGCAAAAATTTACGATTAGCATTTGTTTATATTTATAGGTTGACATCTTCATTTGTTTACGTAAATATTAAAAACTTTTGAAAGTTTACCCTGATCTTTAAAAGGTTAATTGTGTTTGATTTTTCAATATTTATTTGAAATAAATCAATTGTGGTTATTAATTGTTCTGTTTTGTTAATTTAAAAAATATATTTTTCCATATTTAGTTATACTTGAGCCCATATTTTGTGTGAATGATTGTTAGTTATGCATTAAAATTGTACAAAATTATTTTGTCTGAAGTGTATCCCAATCACAATAATATACAGCGTCTTTCAAAAAGTCTGCAACAAATGGGAAAAAAATTTATTTTTGATTTCTCAGAAAATTTTATTCTTGATAAAAGTTGGTGCATAGCCTAAAACTAATTTTAAGATAAAAAAAATATTGATAAAAAGTCATAGGACACTAGATTTTAGCGATTTTTGAAATATTAACATGAATAAAGTGCCCTTATTTTAAGAAATAAAAAATTTTTTTATAGGAAAAAGTTATTTAGAATCTCAAAATAAGGTCAAATTCCAATTTTTATTTTTTAAGAAATTTTAACATTCAAAAAGTCTGTACAAATGGAAAAGTTTTTTATTATGGATTTATCAGAAAATTTTATTCCCGATAAAAGTTGGTGTCTGAGCTAAAACTAATTTTAAGATGAAAAAAAGTTCGATAAAAAGTCATAGGACACTAGATTTTAGCGATTTTTGAAATATTAACAAGAATAAAGTGCCCTTATTTTAAGAAATACAGAAATTTTTTATAGGAAAAAGTTATTTAGAATCTCAAAATAAGGTCAAATTCCAATTTTTATTTTTTAAGAAATTTTAACATTCAAAAAGTCTGTACAAATGGAAAAGTTTTTTATTATGGATTTCTCAGAAAATTTTATTTCTGATAAAAGTTGGTGCATAGTCTAAAACTAATTTTAAGATGAAAAAAGGTTCGATAAAAAGTCATAGGACAAAATTTTAGCGATTTTTGAAATATTCATTAGAATAAAGTGCCCTTATTTTAAGAGATACAAAAAATTTTTATAGGAAAAAGTTATTTAGAATCTTAAAATAAGGCTAAATTTAAATTTTGGCGGTCAAATTCCAGTTTTTATTTTTTATTAAATTTTAACATTCAAAAAGTCTGCAACAAAAGGAAAAGTTTTTATTATCAATTTCTCAAAAAAATTTATTCTTGATAAAAGTTGGTGCATGATCTAAAACTAATTTTTAGATGAGGAAAAATTTGATAAAAAGTCATAGGACATTAGATTTTAACGATTTTTAAAATATTCGCAAGAGCAGTGCATAAAATTTCTTAAAAAATAAAAATTGGAATTTGACCGTCGACATTTAAATGAAGCCCTATTTTGAGATTCTAAATAACTTTTTCCTTTAAAATTTGTTTGTATCTCTTAAAATAAGGGCACTTTTTTCTTGTGAATATTTCTAAAATCGCTAAAATCTAGTGTCCTATGACTTTTCATCGAACTTTGTTTTATTTTAAAATTAGTTTTGGACTATGCACCAACTTTTATCAAGAATAAAATTTTCTGAGAAATCGAAAATAAAAATTTTCCCCATTTGTTGCAGACTTTTTGAATGACGCTGTAGATTGAAATAGTTCCATGTTTTATATTTATAGTAATACACTATAGTTATAAATCAGTTTCATTTTTTTGCTGTAATTTGGGACTAACTTAATCTTATTCGATATTTACTGATTAAAATAAGCAGTGTTTGTAGTTTTATTACTCATTGACAACAAATTGCTTTAAAGTAAAACTTTTCGGTAATTCAAAAAATTTACCAACAAATTGTTTAAATAATAATTTTTTAATTAATAGTGTGATGAGTGTTATATTACAGTTACAACTAGGTATATAACTTTTTTTAATAGTTAGGATATTTTGAATTCATTCAAGTCGCGACTATCAATAACATAGGCACGCAAATATCTTAAAAATGTTTAATACTTTAGTTTGAAACGCGACATTCATATGCAATTTCGTATATAATACATGAGACCCTGAGCATTAAATTTGAAGCTATTTCATAATAATGTTAGTTAACTCCATGACATTGACTCTTCACTCCACAAACGAACTTGGAAATTCTGCAAAAACTTTGATTCAAGGATGAATACTGATTTGGTAAACACTCACTTTAATGTAAAATGATCTATAATATGTATTTAGTTCAGAATAAAATGTTTTAAATCAGTACAATATAAAAAAAACACTGTTAAATTTTTTTTGAAATAACACCTAAAATCCAAGCCCACTTAGGCGGAAAACCTTTTTTGTGTTTAAATAATTTTCACGGAAATTGCTTCGAAAATGGATTTTTTGAATTTTACGTCGACTTTTTAATAGGGGAAATTATTTAATTGCGAAAAAAATACCTGTAAACTTAACAATTATTCTTACTTAAGGATTTGTAAGCTTTTCATTCGTTAGTGCTTTTCTGCTACTTATAATTGCGTTTCTTGTTTCACTTATTTTTGTCAAATTTTGGTGTTCTTGGGCCATTGATTCTTATATGTTTACGCTTTTCTAATAAACTAGTTAGGATGACAATCAACGTCCTCTAAATTGCTAGTTATTCTTTCGTGTGTGAATTCGTGTTTTAAAATATATAGAAACAAATGTAAGTAAGAATATGTTCTGAGAATGTGATATGAGTTTTCATTCAAATATTTGTACGATATTAAATTTATTTTGGTTCCAGTTTACCCACTACCTTTAAATTAGTTATGCCAGATATTATTTTTAATGTAAACAAGTTAAATTAGATAGCACTAACCTTTTTAAAGGGACTCTTGTTGGAATGTAATCTTGTTTGATAGCATTCTAAAAAAGAACTTCAAAAAAGGTAAGTGATATTTAATAAAACTTACATACATATTAATAAAGAAATCACTTCAATGATTCATAAATGTGTACAATAATAATAGATAAATGGTGCATTACTTCCTACAAGCATGGATTATACAGAAGACCCCATTTACTAAGTATAAAATAGCACTAGATCCAGAATTTGAGGGCTTTAACTGTTGCAAGAATATTAAATCAGCAAATTGATTCGCAAATTGCACGTCTTAAACAAAAGACAATTATTTATGCCATCGAACGTAACAATAAAAGATCACATCCGTTTAAATGTTGTTTCTGTAATTCAATTACAGCATTGCTAAAGCAAGAAAAATAAACGATAATAACTATGATAATTCTTGAAAATAGTTTCGTGTTGGGAATTAATGATTACACATAATTATACGGCCATTATTTTTGCCATTTGTTGGAGGTGTTGTTGCAACATTTCAAGTACTTCGTTCGAATCTTTTCGACATTGGGTAACTCGTTGTTATATCAGCTGAAGTGTCCCATACGTTATAAAGAGAATTCGTTTGGCAACCGATGACCCGGGCGGTTAAAAAGAATAGTATGAATATTTCAAAATTTCTGTATGTGTTGTAACTGATATTGGTGCCGTGTGGTGTAAAAGATTGATTACTGTTAGGCCTTATGTAGAATTATCACTATTTTATCGTATTGTTTGGATTAATTTAGCACACAGATGAATGCTGTATTGTTTGTAATTTTTTTTTTTACAAAATTGCTGTTTTATGCTATGTGTAATAATTATTAATATATTATATTATATAAAATATCAGCGTATTATTTAACAATATGCCTGTGGACAATAAGATATACTTACAACATGATTTTTTTTGGGCGAGTCAGACTAATAAAGACACAATTTTCGAGAAGTTTTAATATTTTATTGGACTGAAAGTGGCAATATTGAAATAAACGTTTTTCATAATATGTATTAATATTCTTTATTCAAATTGGTATATGGTAAAATTTACGAGAAAGTAATGCTTTTAATCATTTTATTTGGATTTTATAAAAATATACTGCATTTCCATGTGTTCAATATGTCTGCATTAATTTGATCTAAAATCTTAGTAGTCAGTTTAATGGTTTGTTATACAACAAGCTATTACACAAACAATCTTTAATTTTTATAGGATGGATTTATCTTATAATTGCCTTTTTTTCCATTTTGAGTAATAAAATATTTCGTCAATTGCAAATCCCAAGACCAATAATCGGTGTTCGATAGAACACAAGAATCTCATAAGTTAATTAGGTAATCGATTAAAAAGACAAGAGTTTTAAACAGGGGCGGATCTAGGTTTTTCGGGATCTAGGGCTTATTGAAGTCCAATGGGGCCCCATTTTTTTGTTAGATTAAGAATCTCTTAATTAGGGTTTAAAATTAATTTTTTGTAACATTAAAATCAGAGTTGAAATATATTTATTTATGAAATGGTGTTGAATGACAAACATTATATCTTATGTAATAGGTGCTATAAATTATCATTATCATTATATTATCAATATTAACTACTTTTTACCATACGATAAGTGCTAATTTTTAATGAAAAAGTATCAAAAATTTATGATAATAATTGAATTTTTGTGCGCCCCAGACACTTGGGGGCCCAGGGATTAAGCCCTATTAGTCTCTATGTAGATCCGCCCCTGGTTTTAAATCTTTTTAAAGCATAGGTTAGGTTAGGTTAATTAACAGTTAATATTTAGAAATTTTTAATGCCTTAAGAAATAAATTATACACTTTTTTTTGAGGTAAACTGGTTATTTTATTATTATTACGTTATTTAAACAATACCAAAATTGCAATTACTGTATAAGCCTTATTAAGTTTTACTATTATATTGGATTTTTATTCCCGTCAGTTTATATACTGGGATTAAAATGCATTGCCGATAACAAATTGAAATGGTAATCATCTGCTTACTTAACTAAATGCACCTTTATTAACTTAAATTGCCAAGGCCTTATGCTTTTTCGTACGTGCAGTAATTCATAAAAATCGTTTTCATTTAGTGACAACTACATATTAGACAGACAACCTTTAATGAAATTTGCAAGCATAGCCTTTATAATAGTTGATTATGAGAGTGCATTTCTAAAGTCGGTAGGTACTAGAAATCGTGATCTTGAATTCTGATTTTGCTTTGTGTTCTCTTGTGCAACGTCTTCGCAAAGATCACATCAATAATAATTAACATTAACGCTTCTTGGTGCTGCTAGTTTATGGTGTAATTAATTAAAAAGCCACTAAATGGTAAAGTTTTATTAAAAGGCGATAGCATTAACCTATTTTTAAATTTTAATGGTTATTTAACTGCTTAATCATAATTCTTCTGTTATGTGAATGTTTACAGATAAGCCCAGTCTTGGTGATTCTCTCTTAATATTATATCAATCTGTTGCCTTTTGTTGTATACGAGAAAGTGTATTAAAAAAAATCCCAATTTAAATAAATTGGTATGTGGATATTTAGTGTAATAATTTCTTTTTGCAAAAAATAGTAAGCTCAACTAAATTATTTTAAACTAATGAGCTAACTTATGGGCAAAAATGTTTTTTTTAAGAATTTATTATTTATTATTTAATAAATGGTTAAATAAGATCGGTGATTCATTTATCAGTAGATATATTAGGTTTAACAAAAAATCATATATAGTTTTTGTAAAGCATGTCTTATGGTAATGCTGCACCAGTTTCGGGATTATTGACTCGTCTTTAATAAAGACTGCTACGCATGTAATAACCAGTGATATATTATGTAAAACTCATTTTACAACATTAGATAATTGGGCTACTACAATAATCCTAACATTTCACTTGAAGCAAACTTTTTCATTAGGCAGTATAATACTGATAACTATGTTTTTAATAGGTAATTACTTGAAAAAAAATTTAATGATTTGTAAATATTTTTTATTTGCTCTAATGGTGTACATTTTTTGTTTATAGGTAGCGTTTTGTGTTTGTGCGGTGGCTGTAGCATGGGCGGCACCACAAAAAGACTCTGCACCAATTCCTATTCTCAGGCAGGAACAAGAAGTAAATTTCGATGGATCATATAAATACAGGTACAATTAATTTCTAATCGCATAAACACATCTTTTATTATTTATATTAAACATACACAAGCGTTAAGTTATGAAGTGTTTAAAAATTTGTTTATTAGAAAATAAGCAATGATAAATAAGCACATATAACATATAACTGTAAATGTTAAACAAATAAACCAATAGGTTACACAAACTAACAGTAATAGTAGATACTTCCTTATTTATTTTATATGATGCATTTATTTAATTGTTTCAGGTTGAAATGTCACTGGTCATAAATTGTAATTAGTGGCTTGCATTTCATTACGTCAAAGTAAAAATTTATTTCTTAACAAATATTTACAAGGATAAGAGCCTGTGATTATAATTTATAGGAAATTATCTTAATATATAATTAGAATATTTAATAAATTGATTGTAATTATTCCAAAAAAAATCTTTGAGAATTAATGATTACTTTATTGGAGATATAGCTACATGGTTTAGTTTATACAGGGTGTTTCTTAAATATTGCAAAAAAAATGCTATCGCAAATTAAGGGGGGTCTTTCATATACATTTTTTTCCTTAGACGTCTCCTTTCGGAGTTACACCCTCCTAAAGGGGAGCGGTAAAATTAGGTTTTTATTTTATTTCTCAAATTTGGATAAAAGTAGGAAAATGATATTTGGTAGATGTTTTATACTTATTAAAAGTTTTCCCAAGGTAATATTTTTAATCATCTCCCACCTTCACAGGGGTCTGAAAAGTGTGACCCCTGTTGATTTTTTTAACAGAACTTTTTGGTCGGTTGAAATTTTTTAATTAAAAATATTTTTAACATATTACTATGGGAAACCTTTTAATAGTATAAAACATCTACCAAATATCATTCTTCTACATTCATCCAAATTTGAGAAATAAAATAAAAACCTAATTTAACACTCCCCTTTAGGGGGGTGTAACTACGAAAGGAGACGTCTAAGGAACAAAATTTATATGAAAGACTCCCCCCGGTAATTTTAGATAAGGAATCACCAACCGAATTTTTTCGCAATATTTAAAATAATGTTTTTTTGCTTAGTCTTGTTTTGTTGCACTGACTTTTGGCCTTACACACTCTCCTGTTTTTATCTTTTTCTATTTGATGTGTCTTTCCAACGCTGGTTTTTTAAGTCATTTTGCCCGAATTTTCTGGATCTACCTTATCTGTTTTTTCTAGTATCCTTGTTTTATATGTTTTCCTAGTTAGCCATTCCTGTTTTATTCAATAGTTGTATGTAACCCTTACTTAAATTTTTGTTTCCATCAGTCATTTATTATTCAATTGCTATTTCTATATTTCGTTTTTTTAATACGAAAACAATTATATTTTACCACATTTGGTTTTCATCTAAAGCTTGTATTACATTTTAGTTATGAAACTGGCAATGGTATAACCGCGGAGGAACAGGGCTTCCTTAAGAACGCCGGTCAAGCAGACCAGGAAGCACAAGTCGCTCAGGGCCAGTTCCAATACTCCTCTCCCGAAGGAGAAACCATCCAGATGTCCTACATCGCTGACGAAAACGGTTTCCAACCACAAGGAGCCCATCTTCCGACACCTCCACCAATACCCCCAGCGATACTGCGTGCTCTGGAATGGATCGCTGCACACCCCGAACCTGAATCCAAAAAGATATAAGCTCATATCCATTACTTAAGAAAGAACACATATCTTATTTATTTTGTACGTTTTTCTTTATATTAAAGCCATTAAGAAATTTTTAATACTCGATTAAAATATAAAATTTTTCTACGTTTTTTACTGATTACTTAGCAAATATTACTTGTACTTGTATGTGTGTATAGTATTTAATGTGTTATTAAGTACTTGTTGCAATATGTGCCAAAAGAAATAAAAATATGTATATTTTTTCTTAACTTGAGTAAGCTATTCTCTTCGTATTAATTTAACAGTAACCAACGAATAATATAGTAATTGAAAGTAAATTCATAAGAATCTGAAAATCTGTTTGATAGATTTTTCTCATTAAAACTTTCAATAAAAGTTATTTGCAAAAAATTGTCTACATAATCTTCTAACCAAACCATAGTGCCAAAGTTTACTCGCAGACTCCTGATGAGTTTTTATTATGTACCTACTTGACGAATGAGCTCTTACTTGGCTGTCCAATTTTTTAATATTCATTTGACAGCTATTAAGAAAAGTGATCGTAAAAAATAAGATACATTATACTTGTGTAAATAAAGCATTTAATTATTAGCAAAATTATTAAAACATAGTCCACCTATACAAAGAGTTACAGAAATTATTGTATACAAAAATCTTGCAAATCAATAGCAATAATTAAAGCTAGAAGCTAAGTGTTTTATTACTATTTATTCTAATCTTCTTTTTCTTCTCAATCCCTCTTGTACCTTTCGGTGTCGAGGTATGCTTTTCTAATTCTTTGTTATGTTTCTCCACTCCTGCCTATCGTTAGCTAATTGTGGCGCATCTAACCAGCTGAGCTCCTTTTCTGCTAGTCTCTGCCTCACTTTTTTCCCCATTTTATTCTTGGTCTTCTCCTATTTCTTTTTCCCCACATCTGCATTTTCCATCCTATTTTCGCGTATTTACTTTCTGGCATTGGTAGTATATGTCTACGCCGTCTTAATTGATTCGTCTTCATCTTTTTTTTAAATACCTGTTACTTCTAGGTAACGAATTTTTTCGTTACTGATTTTATCGGTCAGTCTACATCCCTCTATCCTTCTCAGAAATCTCATTTCCTGTACCTGTATTCTTTGCTTTTGTTTTTGAGTTAGTGTCCAAGTTTCTGAGCTGTACTATTTTAGCAAAATTAACGCTGCTTGCAGACTTATGTATGAACAAACGAGAGTCTTAAAACTGGTATAACAATTTCACAAAATATCCTTGGTAAAAAAGTTTTAATTTAGCTTCTTCACGCTAAACCTTAATATATTTTTAAGCAAAATGAATCAGATAAGTAATTCAAACATTAACTGTAGATCATCTTAATATATTTGACTAAAATTTTAAAAATGATGTTTACATTTTCCCACACATAAACCGAATTGAAATAAATATAAAAATATTCATTTTATTGTTAATGGACTTTAAAGAACTTTTTTAAAGCATTATAATTACAAGGACATTAAAAATGTGACAGTAATTGTTTTGTAGAGTTAGGATTCAAAGCTTATTTATCGATTTCGTATTTCGCTCAGCAAGACTCCAAAATAACACAGAACACAAATCAATTAACAAAAAGGCCAACGCATTAATTAATTAATTAATTATTACTAATTACTTTGACTAATTTTTGCAACCATACAATTTTAAAATTATTTAAATGTCTTTTTGTGTATTGTCGACCTCATTTTATATATTTTGCTTATCAAAATATTATCTAGGTAGCATGGATGATTTTTTAATAATTAATTTAGCTAACTAAAAATTATTACAGCAATAAGAGTTTCTTAATATTTGTAGGCAAAAATTTGCATTTTATTATCTTAATGGGAAAACAAATTTTTGCACATGTTCTTAAAATAAGTTTGTGTGTGATTATCTTAAGATTTGATTCAAGTTTGCTTTTTTGGAATAAGCGATTTATAAACTATATTACTCAATTAATTAATGTACATAATTACTCTACCAAGTACTTCATGTATACCGTTTTAATTCATGTCACCAAAAAATATCTTCAAAATTTAATAAATATGGTGGACCATCCGTAAGTTTTTATTTTCTTAGAAGATGGACTTATTTATTTAAAAAAAATAAAATTTTGTCCCCAAGTCATAAGTTATTTATTGAAGTTGTTAAACTCACTTTACCTAATGCATGGCTTTACATAAACGATTGACTCACAAATATTGTAGCAATCTTCTCTTAATGAGCATCAAGTGATTGTTTTTAAATTTAACTTGAAAAATAGGCTTACCCAGTGGCTACTATGCGTTTATTACCTTATTATATGTATTACTGAAAACATAGATTTAAGATTATTTACTTAAAGCGATTGGGCAAGTTTAGATCTTTATACCTTTAGTCTTTAGGTTTGTCATTCCCAAGTATTTTTTCTGTAAATAGGCTAAGATAATGAAACAATTTCTTAAGAGTTTTGGCATTAATACTTTGAATCAAATTTTGCACAGGACATAGATAAACATCTTTTTGTATAACCTCATTAATAAAATGCTGTGGTGCGTTTAGTATTGTTCTTACAGTTTTAGCCTAAATCGTTGTTGAAGTCACTGCTTGTTATTTTTTTTTATTGTCATGAGTCCGTTTACTGTTAGGTGTAGGACTGTTAAGTTGTGTTGTGCTGACTTTTTTCATGTTTTTCTATCTTGTGCTAGCTTTTTGATGTCTTTCCATTTGATGTTTCTAACTGTTGCTGTTTTTTAACTTCTTCTTGCACGGTTTTTCTCGGTCTAACTCTTTTGTTTTTTCCCTGTAATCTTTTCTGGCTAACGTTTCTTCTTTTATCCTATAAATGTTACCCAACCATCCCAGCTGCCCTTTTTGTATTTTTGTCTAAACTAATCTTATCTTTTATTGTTCTTTAGATGTTTCATTTTTAATTAGGGACTGGGAACGGAACGAAAACGAAAACGTTAAACGAAATTAACCGAAATTTATTTAACTCTCAGAGTACCAGGCGGGGTCACTGAGCGACCCCACTGTCAATATATTGTGAATATTTTGTTTATTACTGTTTTTACAGATTTCTCCGTCTACGACTTTTATTTTTTTTCCCTTAGAAACATAATTCCAGCCTTGAAATTTATTTTGAATTCTTAACATCTATAATATAGCTATATTGTTGGCTGGGGTCACTCACCGACCCCGCCTGGTACTTCAAGTACCAAATTTGTGTAAGAGGAGATTGCATGCAAAGCTGTTGTCGATGTATATAAATAGTGTCTGAGAAAACATTAGTCCGATTCTTGAACGTTAGTGATCATGTCGCAGAAAATTTTGAGTGAGAAAGAACTGCAGCAAATAGCTGAAAATATGACCCTAAGTAGTGATGAAGGTGAACACTGATGTAGAATCAATTGTCTCAGAAGATGAAGATACAATGTCTGGAGCTGATTCTGAGGACGAAAGCTGCTATCATTTTTCTACAGATTCTGAAGAAGATGATAACCTCCCGACCCTTGGTAAAACGGAGAAGATGTGTCCATTGTACACGCAAGGAGGACAGGAAGTCCTCTATTGTTTGCGCCCGCTGTAATCGTGCCATTTGTGAAACCCATAGGGTGGAAACCTGGAAACGAAAACAATAGTATGTAAAAAAGATTGCATCAACAACGAATAACAATATTTTGATTATATTTAATAAACCTTTATGATTTGAAACATGTAACAATTTTGTTTTATCCATCAAATTTCCCGCATGTCACATATAGACGGTAAGTCAGTTTTTTTTTTTTTATGGGAAAGCAATTTTTAGGAATATAAAAATCAGTAATAATGTTGATAAATAGACTAAGAAGACTTATAACAAATAAACATGGAAAAATATTGCTAAATTATATCATAATTATCGAGAATGAGTTGGGGTCTATGAGTTACCCCGCGTGGTACTTTACGTGCATTCTTGGAGCCTGGTACTCTGAGGGTTAAGAACGAAAACGAAAACGAAAACGAAATTATAATTTTTCGTTCAAGAACGAAAACGAAATAAATATTTTCCAAAACCGGTTTTAACCGGTTTTATCACTATTTAAACGCGAATTCACCTTCTATGCTGGGGAGACTCCACGAGGCAGTAAAAAAATCTTACTTGAAATAAGAGCTTCACTTTTCTTCATATAAATGATATGTTTTAACAATTTATTGTTTATACTTGCAGTTTCGTGTAACACAAGAAACGGTACAGATATTCTCTGTACACTTGATTGGATATAATATTATTAATGAGTATGTTTTATTTGCGTTTATAGAGTTAATAAAAGTAAAATTTACTCTTACTTCGCAAAGGACTAATGTAAAAGAAGATTTATTGTCTGATGTGCTGCTGTTGCTAGTAAGATTGAATGGATTGTGAAAATGTATATTGTGCAGTATGTACAAACTATTAAGTTAAAGTATACTCAAGTTAATTTTTTATATATTAATTATGTTTTTTGCGTTTAGAGTTAATATAAGTTTTCTTCTTTTTTATTAATAACATTTATGGGAACATTTAGTGAACTATCCACTTGAATTAATTCCCTTGTCTTTTTAAATAATTACAGCAGGATCTAATTTAATTCAAATAAATAGATTTTTAGAACTAAAACAAACAAAACAGCACTGCTATATTTTTATATTTTTAAATAAAAATCGTGTGAACAATTTAAACTAATCAAGTTGTATTTTTGCACCTTTTGGGTGTTATACTAAATAAAATGGTTAAATGTTGATGTGTTTAACGATTTGGTAAATTTAATATGGCGGCGGTTCGCCAGTGTAAAATATGCTGTACGTGAGCATCGAAACCCATCCTCATCGTTTATATTTTAGTGGAAACGCAAATATTGTTATCATATTTATAGAGGGTTGTAGTGACTTGAAAAAAGAAAATTAAAAGTCCTCGATTTTTTTACGACAAAAAAAATTGTAAAACCGGTTTTAACCGTTATTATTTCGGTTCACGAAAACGAAAAAGATTTTTTTTCGGTTAGAACGAAAAGAACGAAAACGATATATTTCATTTACGTTCCGAACAGAAACGAACGAAATTTTTTTCCCTGTTTTTGATTCTATCTTTTTGGATTTTTCTGAAAACCCCAATTTCTGCTGCATTCACACGGCTACCATTATTGTTTGTAAGTGTCCACGTTTCACTTCCGAATAAATGTGCCGAATTACTATCTTTTTGTAAGGTAGGTACTAATTCTTAACTTCTAGATTAAAATTTATTGTGGTAGGCAAGGGTTAAGTTAAAAATCCTAAAGATCGAAAAGGAAGATATATTTTTATTTTTCATATTCATCTTTATTCTGTTTTAAGTAAAACGGATATTTGTGCATATTGTCCTTGAAGGCAACACAGGATGTGGTCGAATAAATTTTAATTTTTGGACAAAGAGCTTATTAATTCCCGATGTGTTTATTACAACAACCGAAACTTCTAACAAACAATTCAATAAATATCATCCTCAGGTCTTATTAGTTAACTTAAGCCGTTGATATTTACTTTCACTTCGAAATACACCTATAAATTAAATTAAGTGTGTAAGACACAATCGCATTTCATTTTGTTATGTCATCCAAAGAACATCAAAAGAATATTTTCGGATTAACTTTGTTGCAATTTTTTTGGTTTAATATTTATATAACAACTTGCCCAAATTGTGAGACAACTGTAGCATGCATTTAAGAAGGGAGATTTGGAGATAGTCTCCAGATATAAAAGACGCTTGGTGACCGGTCACGACACCAATTAAAATCTAGTCACCTGTGAATTCCTTGTCATGAGGACTTTGGTAAGCGATATATAGATTTCTCTTAGTGCTAAATGTTTGAATTTTGTCAGGAATATTTGTATTTAGTTTTTACTAGTTAAGTTATATAATTCTTAATCATACATTTATTTATTATATGTACCTAGAGATTTCAATCATGTTTCTCCATCTGATGGTGTGTTTGAAGATGTGTTTACTGAAATAAGAATAATTTCGCTTTGTACATCCTTAAATTATTTAAGTCAATAATTTATGCTAATATTCACTTGCAAAAAATTTCTTATAGAAATTCAAAATTTCAGAAAATCAGTAATATACAGGATGTTTCTTAAGTATTGCAAAAAAACTCGGTAGGTCATTCCTTATCGAAAATAAAATTTTTTCTTTAGACGTCTCTTTTCGGATTTCCACCCTCTTAAAGAAGAGCGGTAAAATTAGGTTTTTATTTTATTTCTCAAATTGGGTTATATGTAGGAGAATGATATTTAGTAGATGTTTTATACTTATTAAAAGGTTTCCTATAGTAATATTTATGATCATCTCCCACCTTCACAGGGGGCTGAAAAGTGCGACCCCTGTTGTTTTTTTAATCAGAACTTTTTGGTGAGTAAAAGTTTTACAATTTTTGTTTTGAAAGCTCGATTTATTAAGAAACTTTTTTATCTTTAAGCTTTTCTCGTAAAACCTACCGTTTTTAAGTAAAAAATTAAATAAGTAAACATGAACCATAAAATATTCCAATATAAAACGATTCATTTCGGTGGTTGCCATGGTTTGTTTATGTTCTTGTTCATATTGGGTAGAATTGACAGACGTTATTCATTTTTGACGTTTACGCAGAGGTAACGTTAAAACGCCCATCAATTCTACCCAATATGAACATAAACAAACCATGGCAACCACCGAAATGAATCGTTTGTTATTGGAATATTTGATGTTTCATGTTTAATTACATAATTTTTTACTCAAAAACGGTAGGTTTTAAGAAAAAAACTATAAAATAAAAAAAGTTTCTTAATAAAGCAAGCTTTAAAAACAAAATTTTTTAATTGCAAAATTACGACGCACCAAAAAGTTCTGATTAAAAAACCAACAGGGGTCGCACTTTTCAGCCCCCTGTGAAGGTGGGAGATGATTAAACATATTACTTTGGGAAACCTTTAAATAAGTATAAAACATCTACCAAATGTTATTCTCCTACATTTATCCAAATTTGAGAAGTAAAATAAAAACGTAATTTTACCGCTCCCCTTTAGGGGGGTGTACCTCCGAAAGGAGACATTTACGGATTTTTTTTTATATAAAAGACCTCCCTTAATTTTTGATAAGAAATCACCACCTGAATTTTTTCGCAATATTTTAGAAACACCCTGTATACTATTTACATGCGCGTAAATTGTACTATTACTATCCTCCATTTCTATCTATGTGTATTTGATACCTGCTAAAGACTGATCAGTTACTATTTGCAACTCGGTCACACATCGAGGTTGCCTACCCACACACTTCAATATCTTTTATCATTTTAACAACTTACAACTTTCACTTCAAATGCTTTACATACATTAAACTTTAGATAATAAGCAAAGAGGTTAAATTATCCCTTTAATGTATTGGTACTTCATTTACACAAATTTTGCTTACTTTTTAAGCAGCTTTCGTTCTTGGCAACACATTTAGTTTAGTCTACCATACTAAGATATTACCCCAAACTTTGCCTTTCTTTGATGGATTAAATATATATTTATTTATTTATTTTAGGTTGTTATTAGTGCGTTTTTAATACTCACAAATGCCCAACAATACAATGGAAACGCAGACGCACCGATTGTTCGCCAAGAAAGCAACATAAATCCAGACGGATCTTATAACTATGCTTACGAAACTGGAAACGGTATTTTCGCGGAGGAGCAAGGATTCCTTAAAAACGCCGGACAACCGGAGGTAGAGGTGCAGGTAGCTCAGGGACAGTTCCAATATCAAAGTCCAGAGGGACAGGTAATACGGCTCGTATACGTTGCCGATGAAAACGGATTCCAACCCCAGGGCGATCATCTACCGGTTCCTCCACCAATACCACCGGCGATTCAAAGAGCTCTTGAATATCTGGCAAGATTACCACCACAAAGAGATAATAAATAAATACATATTATAAAGCTATTTGTATTTTTTTTTTCGCATCTTGCACAAGGTAACGAAATTGATTAACAGAAATTTTGTCAGCGTTAAAAAAATTTTTGTTTGTCAGTTAGGGATTTGCTTTGTATTTCTATGTCAGCTATTTGTTGCACATGCCCGTCCATAGTGATTGTTTTTTTTTCTGATTTTATCCGTAATCATATGTGTAATATACAAAACTTTCCTTTTATGCATTTTCGTTATTCTTTTTCTTCTGGATTTTTCAGCCACTTATCTTATAAAATTCATTTCAGTTACTCTTAATATTCCCTCTGTCATGTTCTTTGACGGCCACACTTCGGAACGATATGTTATCATGCTTTATCTTTAGATGATGGTATTTTACATTCATTCCTTATTTTCCTTTGTAATGTACTTTTTCCATATTATATTCTTTCGCATTGACATAGCTTTACTTTCCAAGCTTTTTCTCTTTTGGATTGCTATGCTCATACCTTGAAACCTTTGACTTCAAAAATTCGTATTCGTTGCTTTGTTTAATGTGTTGTCTATCTTCTACTATAAGATCTTGTTGCTTTCTTTTATACACTTAAATTAAGTTTTCTACATATTCACTTCTAACCCTCATATTTCGTATTCTTCGATGGGCTTTCTTGTCATGTGGTTGACTCTTTATAATTTTGAGCAGATACTACCTGGCCATCCGCAGAGCATAGTGTATAACATGGAATGTTTTGCATTATACACATTTCTTCAAGCTGACAGTCATTGAAATTATGAAAGTTTTGTGTCATGTAGGTACCTCGTAATAAATTAACGAATCCTATTTAAAAGTGATGTACATACTGGTGTCCCGTCGCATATTTATCATTAGAAAAATGCATTTTCTTTTTTTGCGTAGGACAATTTTAAATTTAAAAAGTACAAAAAACTGCCAGATAATCCTCAAATTACAATTCACGTTACTTTAGTGGACATTAAGTCTGAGATTATTAAGTAAGTGATGACTTAACGACCACATCTAAGGTTTAGCAGTCGGTTTGAAATTGTGATAACGCTACACAGTATGTTATCACTGTGTATAGAGTCTGCAACAAATAAAAAACGTTGATAAACTGTAAACTATGTTTTTCAAAGGAATTTATAATTGATTTTTCTTACTGTAGATATGAGGGGAAAATCGATTTTAAAAAATCCGTAAGCTGAAAAGTTTACTTCATTGTAACACGCTAAATCTAGCATGCTTTTGAGTTCCATTTTTATTAGCCTATGTTCGGTTTTGCTTGATACTATTGCTAGAATTCCTTTTGTTCTGGTTGCCTAAAAATAATTTTGTACTGTTACAATAACATGGTTTTTAATAAAATATAAGCGCCGAGTGAAAACATATTTTTTTAAACTATTTTCCTAACGAATCGCTTTACTAAATTGGATCAACAGAATCAATTCCGTTAAATACTTCAAATTTTTCATTACTAGCTCACTTTAATAAACATTTTTAACCGTCATGTTGTGTAAGACTTTTATTGCATTTGTTATTTTTGGATCAAGCTGACCCAAAAACAAAATATTATACCGGGATGCTCAAAAGTTTGGAAACAAACAAATACATATTAAAAATATTTGAATGAAATTAATTTAGTATCTTGCCGTTATCGTATATTCCGAATTCGATAAAAATATTGAGGTTGCAATTCGACATCTAGTTCAACCGGAAACGGACCTAAATTTTAAACGGAACACGCTGTATATTTTTATATTTTTGGATTTCTCTTTAAATCTACATTTTAAAAATGTATGAGGTTATATGGGTCTACAGTTAACTGTATTTGTTAAATTCACATTTTTATGAAAATTTTGAGCGTTTTTTTTTCAACATTTAAGAACTTTTAAAAGGCAAGTAATGTTTTTTTTTAATCTGAGTTGACAATAGGCTATTTAACACTTAACAACAAGTAGATTTTCAAAATATTATACACGTTTTTTACTTTTTTTACGCTTGGCCAAACTTGTACAACTTTAAACATCGATAACTTACTTTTTCTTAAATACAACACAGTCTTATAGAAAATTTGATTGTCCATTAAAAAGATTAAGTTTGTTTCATAACTTAAATTGATATTTTCCGAGATATCGCGATTTTTTCTTTGTTAATTATGAGGGCAACGTGATATTTTCAAGTAGACAGTGGTAATTCGGATCAATTGAAAGAAAAAAACAAGGAATTTATAAATTTATCTTTTCCGTACAAATTCTTTGGAATGTTAACGAATTTTACCATTCCTAATTTTAAAATAAGGTTGTTAAAAATTGTTTATGCATTTATTTGTTGGGCCAGTGTGATGACAATTACTAAATCTTAAAAACCATTTTTTGTGTGTTTACAATACGACTTTTGGTTTAAAACACGTTAAGCCCGGGTGTGAGATGCAAAATTTAGGGTACCTGGGACATTTTTTGTTTTTGTTATTTTAGTGTTTTGCTTTAATCTGAGTTACGTTAGTTGCTATTTTGAAAAATAATGTTCCTTATGGTGTTTTTTTCAGATTCTGTTTGAGACACCTTACTTATGTCTTGCCGTCTAGTGTCCACTTGGACGGTGTGACACTGTATTGTTTGTTATGCGAAAATAAAAAAAGGAACAGGGAAGCATCGTGGCTCAACGAAAATGTTCTCGTACAAAATGGCATTGTACTGTCTGTGAAAAGTATTACTGTGTAAGCTGATTTTTCACTGTAAACAAAGGGAAAAAAATAATTCATAGCTGCTTTTGCACTAAAACTTTTCTTTTTTAAACGAATAATCGATTTCTTATGGTTTGGTCCATTTATTTTGTTTATTATACAAATGTGTATCACTTTATTTTGTACCTTATTGTTTCATTTATTTTTAAATATATAATTTTCCATTCAGTGCCTTATAAAAACCAAATTATCCGGAAAAAAATCGCCCCAAAAGCATAACTTGGTCCCCTGAACGGCTACGTGTCATATTCCATGTACTTAGCACTATAGCGTGATACCTACGATAGGCACACCCGCCGTCCAAGTGAACTCAAGTAGTGAGACACACCATTTCGTCTCGCTGTCCGACTGGCCGCTAAAAGTGAGACATCGCGTTAATGTCACGATGGGCTTAACGCGGCTTAACGTGTTAACAGGAAACGAACCCAACCCTAAGCTTTTTTAAAATTGTAAAATAAGACAGGACAGTAAATCTTTTCGTGTACATAATACTTTATCAATTAGTTTTATTATGACTTTCTTCTAAACGATCAAACTTTAATTGTATAAAAAATATTCTGGCTCTGATAAGGGCCGGGTTATTTTTGCCAAGTCTTTGATACGAAGCGCTCAAGGTTTCTTCTCGGTTTTCTTGGGCAAGAGGACGTTGTACAGAAAAAATCGGGGATACGGATAAATTAGCAAAATAGGAAATACAAAAATTTGATGGGTACGATACTCGAAATGCCAATCATTTACTTCTTGGCAGTAGGCTAACCTCTGGCGAAATTCCATAAGAATAGTTAAAGTCACATCTGGCAATATTCTTTTAAGTTTATCTGTTCTTCTGTTTTTTAGTTCGCCTAAATTACCAAGTGGGTGTGCATAAACATTAGATTTTAAATGCTCCCAAAGAAAGAAATCTTATGGAGTTAGGTCCGGTGACCGAGGATGCCACTCAATGTGACCTCTGCGTCCGATCCATCGTATGGAAAATACTCTTTTTAAAAATTCTCTCACGTTTCGTGCAAAATGGGAAGGTGATCCAGGAATCCAAAAATATACTGGGTGCTCCATTTAAGATTTCAAAGTTAGGTCGGTTTCCGGTTGAACTGAAAGTCGTATTGCACCTCAATATTTTTCTTGAATCCGGAATATACGATAACGGTCAGATACAAAATTTCATTTGAATATTTTTATTAGTGTGCTGGATATTTTTTAATTCCATACGTTTGCGCATCCAAGTATCCACGCCTGTTATATTTCATACTCTAAATTCTTTATTAATAAAACAAATAAAAAAGTATAACATATTCCTGCTGTAACTATATACTAAACCTTACCTCGCTAGTTGTTCTTCCAGCAAAAAAAGAAATCTTAAATATTTTGATAAAATGGTACACGGACCAACACACAGAAATATATTTCGTAAAATCTGTAGAGAATGTGGTACCACCATATGAACTGTCTGTGTATTGATTGAATGCTATAGAATAAAAATTGAACAGCATGCTCAAGTTTCCGAAAGCAGCGCTAAAAAATAGTTGAAGCTGGAATACTTTGTTAAGTAAGGTGGTGGTCTGATATAGATTTCTTTGGGCCCTTTTTAAATCGTGAAGTGTGGACGATATCGATATATATTTTTCAGGATCAGAACCTTTTTGTTTTTCAGGCATGTCAGTTTTGCTGGAAACGGTCCTGATGAATAACTTTTCGTTGTTTTTTGTAGCTGCAAACAATTCTAATTTTATTGTGTTATAAAGAATCTTTAAGTTTAACAGTTAAGATGCTTACAGAACACTTTAATATTTGTTTCTATTGGTTTAATTGTTGATAAATTTTTAACTACATAACAAGTTCTTTGACAGCATGGTTTAAAGCTCGTACGATGTAAAAAATTAATTACCTCAATTAATAAACAGATTTTAGGTAAAAATAGATTTTTTTTAAATGTTTTACTGGTTTACGAAATTACTACATTTCTGGGTTTAAAATTGCATGCTTATCTTGAGGACTCTGTATTGTACACAGTGGCGGACCTCAGTAAAGCGGGGGCTCAGCAAAGCGGGGGTGCCTCATCCTCAAACACCAAAATTAAATTTTGATTGTATGTTAATATGAGATTTATAAAATAATAATTTTAGGCAAATTTTAATATCTTCTAAAACCTATTTTCATAGTGGGTATTGGGTAATAGTCATTGATGCCAATTTAAAATAAAAGGTAAAAAAAAATAGCCAATTTGGTTCCAAATCTCCAAAACTTGCAACCCTGCTTGTCGATATCCTGTCGATATGTAGATATAAATTATTAATTGACAGACTGCAGTGTACATTTCCTATGTAGAACTTATTTTGAGAATCTTATTGACATTGCCTATTTGCAATGCAAGCGGTGAACGTTCATTCTTCGTATTTAAACGGGTTAAGAACTATTTACGTAATTTATCAAGTCAATTTCGTTTGAGCAATTTGTTACTCATGTTTATAGAAAATAAAGTTGTTCAATTGTTATATTCCCAAGAATAAAGGCAAGAAAAGAACACGTTCATCTTTATTAATTAGTAATACCAAATTGCTAAAAATATGATGCATAATTTTACTGTGATTTTTTTACCTGTATATGTGATTTTATTTTTATTGGAATGCGATTTTTTTTGTAGTACCTGAGAATTTTTTATTTCCGTATCTTATTTTTATGTGTTTATGTTCTTGTTGATTCAAAAAATAAAAAACGTTATGATTTTCTGCATTGTTCATTTTATTGAACCTGGCATGGTTCTTAGTAGGGTCAATAGGGGGCCTTCAGATCATGTTGCGCCGGGGGGCCCACAAAATCAAGATCCGCCACTGATCGTACAAGTATAAATTTGCTTCAAAAAAGTTGCAATCAGCTGACAATTTATTAAGTAATTTACGTAGTCTGTATAAAATAGTAGATATTATATGAGAACCCACAATAGCTCTTAGTAATTTGTAAAATTGCAGTAGTAGGGCAATCACTACTTTTTATATTTCTAATCCATGAAAAAAAGTAGTGAAAAGTACAAGGAAACTTTACTAAATGAAACAATATCCTTAACATCTGACTTTTGCAGATGATGTGGGGGCTACTAGCTAAAATTAAAGAGACTTACTGCATAATCTTGGTGAAAGGACATAGATATTAAAGAAGATGCAATGTGATCAAAAATATAATTAAGACAAGGGCAATGAACCATTTAACAGATTCAATTACGTAAGAACAAGTAATAGAAGAGCAGGTAGCAGGTTTTAAATATTTAGACACAATCATTGAAGATAAAAGCAAATAGTGATTAAAATATCAAAATTTTATAATTTATATTTATATCTGATAAGTATAAAGGAGATCTCGAAAGAAGTTAATACGCAGGTATTTAATGCAGTGTACGTGCCAATTCGTATAGTTCAGAAACTTGGGCACTAACACGAAAGCAAAAACAAAGGATAAAGACGCAGAAAATAAGATTTTTAAGAAAATTATAGGAACGTAGACATATTGTAAGATTAGCAATGATAAAATCAACAAAGCCTAAAAAGATGAATTTAAACCAACTAAGATGACTGAAATAAAGTACGCATACCAGAAAGGAGGTAAGCGAAAATGGGGTGAAAAATGAAGATCCAAGAGAAAAAAATGTAGGCAAAGTAATATATGTATGAGGAATGAAATAAAGCAGCAACTAAAAGAAACAGGAGTCAACTGTAGAAATGTGCGACAATTAGCCAAGAGGCCAAGACTATAAACAAATGGAGAAGTATAATCAAGAATCAGTAAAAGATAGATACCTCGACACTGAAAAGTACAACGTTTACTTCTCCAAGTTAAAACATAAATATGAAATTTAATATTTACCTTCATCGTCAATGTTAAAATTACCGTTTAAATCACTATCAATTTCCAACACAACATCATTCAGACGTTTGAATCTGTTCCTCAGGTAATAACACAGGATTACAAATTGTAGTTCGTGGCACATCGTACCAACTAATAAATAATTTATTAAAAACGTATAAAACGTTAACGAATAATACGTAGGGACAAAAATTAAAACAATTCCAAACGTAACAAAAACTACTAGTAAAACTCGCGTCATTTTCATGTCCTCTTTATTGTTCAGCTGTTTCGTTGCCATTAGTGTATCCACTAAAATTAAAGAGTTCAACATAGTTTCAATATATTCTTTCATGTGCTTCAGCACGCTTATTCGGGAAAATATAGCGGGAACTGTGATAATTAATAGATTAAACAAAACGAATAACTGAAAATTTCCACTGCCCTTGGTAGCGTTTGAAGTTTGTATTGGTTCCTAGAAAAGGAATACATTAGCTAACAATTAAACTTCTTAGCATGTTTGTAACAATATAGTACATTCAAGAAATTAAAAATTACGCTTTTTTTTTTAGTACGCAAAGCGGCAATATCATACTAGCTTTAATTTGTATCATAGAAACTTTGTGTCCACCTTTCCGTCAATTTTTAGGAAGTAAGGACAATGGAGGAAATATAATGGGTTGTTGCATAATTTCGTGCGGTTTTTTTGGTTTTGTTTTGCTCGGGATTTCGCTTGCTTGTCGGGGCTCAGCCATTCTTTGCGCTTGCTGCTTCATGTTTACGTACAGGCACCATTTTTCGTCGCCGGTGACTATTCGATAAAAAAAAAGCGTTGCTTATGGCCGTGTGTTGATCGATGACGGGCGAGCAAATTGGCGGCAATCATGGAACGTTGATTTTTGTTGTTTTGGCTCAAAACATGTGGTACCCATGCCCCGAGTTTTTGGACCTTACCCATTGATTGCAAGTCGCGAGCTACCGTTGAATGGTCACAATCCATCTGCTCGGCCAATTCTCTTGTTGTTTGATGCGAGTTTTCGTGGATAAGCTGGTTCAATCGCTCTTCGTCAAACTGAGAGGGTCGGCTGGTATGAGTTTGGTTCCCCGGAGACCGAAATCTCCGTTTTTGAAACGCGAAAACCATTTTTGAGCCGTTCTTTCAGATATGGCATCATCGCCGTACACAACACAAATATCGCGAGCAGCTTTAGCAGCCTTAAAACCTTAATTATACGCGAAAAAAAGGAGTTATCGGAAATGCTCATTTTTGTCAACCTGACGCTCCATTTTGACAGTTGTATAATAAAAATAAACAAATGATATGAAAAAAACGAAAACGCCAACTTGTAGAGAAAATTGTTCTCCGTCGAATAGCACATAACAAATTACCAAAAAATTTAATTTAAGGTGCGCAATTTTGAATATAAAAAAACCGCACGAAATAATGCAACAACCCAATATAAGCTAAAATAAAGCAGATGATGACAAAAAATGAATAAGAGAGATATAAAAAGTCTAGATCAAAAATTCTGACCAATTCCAGCAGGAAACTGAAAAAGGAAGAAATAAAAAAAAAACAGAGCTTGTGTATGCAGATGATGTGGTAATAGCTGAGGAATCGGAAAAGATCCACAACACAATATGAACATTTTAAGCCAAGATTTAAAACAAAAAACATGAAGATAAATGCGAACTAAGGAAAAATTGTGATTATTGCAGCAAGAAAAAATACTTAACATCACACTAGAAGGTCAAACTGTGAGACAAGTAGACAACTTCAAGTATTTAGCAACAACGCGTCTTATTAAACTGTGAGGCTCTACTTACGTTGTTCGATAACATAACAATAAATCCATGAAAAATAGTAAAAATTGCTAGTATTAGGCTAATGGCAGTTAAAATAGTGGATAAGCCACATCTTTGAATTCTGCCCCTCTCAATTTTTATCGTCGTAATTGCAAATATTTTCGATAATCTAACTAGTGGATAGAATATATCAACAATCGAAAGATTTCTCTGACCCATTTCGAAGAAACTAAATTGAGGGACGCAACAAAATTGTATTTTTTAAGTACTTTATTATCTAATGGTGTTTTTGTTTGCAGAAGGTGTTTTATCAAGTTATTGTAACATTAACCTAATTGAGTTGATAATACAAATATTGTCTTGAGGCCAAATACTAGTTTTTGTTCGTTATTTAAATGAGCTACTTGGCTTTTCATTGATATTACAACATTAATTTATTATATTTCAAAAAAAGCATTTAAGATAAGCAACTTTTAACTTTCAATAGATTATTGTCACTCCTGAAAACAACAATTTAACTTAATAGATGAACCAAATAAAATTTTAATACTGCAGTTGAAGTAAAAAAGATTTGTTCGTTAAGGATTATATTCGTTGCTTATTATATCCTTAATTTGCATTAATTGGTACCTTCTTGCAATAGTTTCGGTTATTTACACGAACAAGTTCAAAGAATTACATAAAATTAGTCAGCTTCATAATAGGAATGCACCGTCTGCAAATTGTCCGATTACTGATCAGCTTATCGACCGATAATTGCTCTTACATATCAATAATTAGGTTATATGATTTACACCAATTATGTGTACTTATTGAAACTCGATTTTGATTTTAGTAGGTTTTTTTGTGATATATCCGTACAATTCCTAAAACAGTCAAACAAAACATTTAAAATGTAAAAAATAATATTTGTCGATACAAAAAAAACTATCAAACAAAATGTGAATATTTCGAAGCAAAATAAATGTAAAGGTTGGACCAAATTCGAATGTTTTACGGGGTATCTCGGTTACCGTAATAGATAGCGAAAATCTGATTTCGGTCTCTTGGGCTATTTTTTTGAGAAAATAACGCCTATGCAATCAGATTTTTTCTATCGGATTCCATTTTGGCACTACAGACGAAAAATGAAATTTCATCGTTTTTGAAAATTTGCTGAAACTTCTTTATTTATTAAATTAGAACCAAATGTTATAAAGGTTTTTTATACAGATTTTTATGATTAATTTAAAAACAAAGGTAATTTTTTCTTAGCCTCCTTGACTTTTGAGATATGGAGTAAACTTACATTTTATTAAATGGAAACGCTAGTTGGCCATGACTTTATGTGAAAGAGTATTTTTTTAGCTTTTTAAAAATATATAGTTGTATATATTTTTTGCAAAAAATAACCAAGATATGGCCAATTTTGTAAAAATTCGATAATCAAAGTTTGCCATGATTTCGTAAACAACTGATGTTTGCAATTATTAAACAACTAAACGTCATTGCCAAGTAAATTCTGAAACAACCGTTACGTTTTTATCACTTACAAAGTAATGTTCTAACTTCTAACATATTAAACTTTTCAAAGAGTTCAAATTTAGCCATGTTCACAATACCACAATAAACAGTTATAAAATTCAAAATAATACACAGATTTCCTTAAAAGTAAAAAAAAAAACTTCTAAATGACGTTTAGTTGTTTAATAATTGCAAACATTACTTGTTTACGAAATCATGGCTAACTTTGATGATCAAATTTTTACAAAATTGGCTATATCTTGGCAATTTTCAAAAAATATATAACACTATATATTTTTGAAAAGCTAAAAAAATACTCTTTCACATAAAGTGTTTTTAAATTAAGCATAACAATCTGTATAAAAAACCTTTATATCATTTTGCTCTAATTTAATAAATAAAGAAGTTTCAGCAAATTTTCAAAAATGAAGAAATTTCATTTTTCGTCTGTAGTGCCAAAATGGAATCCGATAGAAAAAATCTGATTGCTTAAGCGTTATTTTCTCAAAAAAATAGCCCAAGAGACCGAAATCAGATTTTCGCTATCTATTACGGTAACCGAGATACCCTGTAAAACATTCGAATTTGGTCCACCCTGTATATATTTGTTGAGTAAGTATTTAGATCTTCTTCTCAGATCAATGATTTACAGTATATTTCCTAATTTATATTTATTTGAAAACAATTATCGTATTAATTGAGCATAATTATTTAATTTAGAAAACAAAAGGAAACAAATGCTTTAATTGTGTAATAACGTATAGCCATTGTTACACAATAAAAAATAAGTTCGCCTTGTCTCTTAAGATGTGAGTATTGTAGAAAAATTTACTGTAACCATATAAAAATATCAGAAATGTTTTTTTTACCATTTTATTATAGGAACATAGTTTTCTTGTTATTAAAACTTTTTTGATGAAATATAAATAGCATTGCAAAAAAATAATGTAGGTATGTTTTGTTGTACTTGCAGAAAGCATTCGATTGAACTAAAAATTTATAGCAATAGTACTTTATTTTGAGATGAGAATGTTAGTTTTCAAACTAGGTTTTTGGGAATTTTGGGTAAGCGTTTTGTTAAGTGATAAGATAATATTGTAATCCGTAAAGTCATTTGGCTAACGACTTGGACGAGTTTCTTACAAAGAAGATCTGGGTATATATAAGGAAAGGTACACGAATGTCATACATATTCAGTGGTTGCACTTCAAGTTCACATCACATCTTAAAAATGAAAAGCTTAGTAAGTTATTAAATAAGTCCATATATTCAATTACTTAATCAGTGTAGAGAAAAGAGTATTTTTGAAAAAAAAAAATTGATTTCTAATCAATAATTAAATTAAATAAATTATTAATTAACTGCTAAATTGCAGCACATCATCTTGTATTATAAACTACTCTCACGAAGATGTTAAAAATTTAATAACTTTAATGTGTTTCGTTAAAGTTCATTCACTTAAGTAAATCTAAGTAGCTCCTTTATATGTAATAACTCTGCTTTGGTTAATATATTTCGTAAGTGTTATCACTTCCAAAATTTCCATGGCGTTCTGGATAAGGCACAGACTTTATTTTTACATTTAGAACTATTAACAAATTTAAAATCTTTACAGATTGTCGTGTTTGCCTTATTGGCTATTGTATCAGCCGAGAACCTAGAAATGTTCAGTACCACACCTATTGTCGACGTCAGTGGCTTAGAAGAATTACCTAAATTCGTTGACCGCTTCTTCGTGTACACCAGTCCTGAGGGCGTTTTTACTCGATTTAACTACGAATTCGAAGAAACCAGCAAGACAGAT
Organism: Elmis aenea; assembly: GCA_947652605.1. NCBI lineage: Eukaryota > Metazoa > Arthropoda > Insecta > Coleoptera > Elmidae > Elmis > Elmis aenea. The sequence continues at coordinate 23,232,707 of OX393580.1, forward strand.
TCGGATATGGCAGATTCGGATATCCCATCACATATTCTTGACGCTTTGAAATGGATCGTAGCCTATTCAAAAACCGAAGATCTACCGACTGTTTATTATTTCGGAGATAAAAAAGTCTTTGACCGCTACTTCGTGTACACCACTCCTGAGGGCATTTATACTCGATTTTACTACGAATTCGTAGAAACCAACGTGACCGAACCACTATCAGATATCCCATTATATATTCTTGACGCTTTGAAATGGATCGCAGCCCAACCAAAACTTGAGAAAGAGTAAAATGTTAAAATAAAATGATTTACTTAATTATTGCCAGCTACGCAAGCATTTATTTCATAACAAAGTGACAATCAAGAATAAACTGTATCTTGTACATTTATTAAAAGCTGTACAATTACCCAATAAAGTTTTTTTTTTGTATATTTAAAATCATTTTTATGATGTAGTAGAAATGTAGGAATGTAACGATAATCTGCTGTATCGGCTGTTTTGTCGATTAAACGGTAATTGGCTCTCTGGCCGAATAATCGGTTCTCATTTAATTTAATTATGTCGATAGAGCAAATTAAGGGATAGTTATACTATTTTGTTGTAACTGTAATTTTCAAAATAATTTTTAAATATCATAAATTGTGCAATAATCTTTATTGTTTATAATAAAAATGAAGATTATTATAAAAGTGTAAATCAAAGCTATTCTTTCATGTGCTTCAGCACGCTTAGTCTGCGTTTTCATTAGGCTGCGGTTACAGTACAACCGTATTCGCGCGAAAGAGCTTCGCGCGTATGCGTCCGTATTCGCACGAATCAAAAAACCAATGCAAGCATATGAGAGTGGTTTGGGGCGAATTCTCGCTTGTAGTATAACCGCTCTTATATGCTTGCAATGGTTTGTTTCAGTCGCGCGAACACGGACGCGTACGCGCGAAGCTCATGTTGTAATGAAAACGCACACTTACAAGTGTATTCGCGCGAATAAGCTTCGCGCGTAAGCGTCCGTATTCGCGGGAATCAAACAAATCAATGCAAGCATATAAAAGCGGTGTCGGGCGAGTTCTCGCTTATAGTATAACCGCTCTTATATGCTTAATGCTTGATTTGGTTGTTTGATTCGCGCGAATACGGACGCATACGCGCGAAGCTTATTCGCGCGAAAACGCTTGTAATGAAAACGCAGCCTAATTCGGGAAAACATAGCGGATACTGTGATAATTAGAAGATTATACAAAATAACTGAAAATTTTCACTGCCCTTGGTAGCGTTTAAAGTTTGTATCGGTTCCTAAAAAATGAATACATTAGCTTACAAATACCTAAACCTCTTACAATTAGCATGATTTCTTCAATATAGTAGGGGAAGGCGGGGCAGAACGGAACCACGGGGCAGAACGGACCACTGCTTATTATTTTAATTGTACCGTGAGTACCGTGGCACTATCTAAGAAAACTTTTAGGAACTGTTAAGTAGGACATAACAAACAGACTGACGATATTTTTGTCATTCTGGATAAGCGTATTCGCACGTGTCCCGTATTTGCTTGTGTTATCGTTCTGTGTTGTAATTGGTTGTCATCATAATATGCAAAGTAAGCAAAAACTTTAATTTTATTACATTTTTTCTTGATATATCCTTAAACTAAGAGTCTTGGACTACGTTCCTGTGTATTTACTGTTGTATATTTCATCGACCATTCTAGAAGAATTTGAACTGTATCTAACTTCAACGGATGGGGCAGGACGGACCGGGGCACAACGGACCGAGGTTCCATTCCGCCCCATGTCCGATTTTTCTTTCTTTTTTCTTTTTTAAATATGTTTCTTGTACTGTAACCTTCTGTTGACACTATCTATGATTTAACAGACACTGAATAATAAAAATAATTTTTTTAACTTTTTATGTTTCATTTAATTAATTTTAAGTTTGTTAAGCATATATCGTTAAAAAATCTACTTTATTATTATTACGTTGTTCGAATAATAAGCTTAATTATACTATGATTACTTTGACTCTTTTTAAGAAATTAAACAATTTTGCAAAGAAGGTTCCGTTCTGCCCCAACCCCGGGGCAGAACGGACCGTTTGCCATTTTTTTTTCTTTTTTAATTTAAACCTAGTAGTTAACGATTATTTTTAAATTTGTAATAAAATTTAAAAAAAGGAATAAACAGAGAATACAAATACAAATTTTTAGATTTTTCCTACCTTAAATTATTATATTACAACTCTTTTATATTAAAGCATCCGTTCTGCCCCGCTTTCCTCTATATACAAGAACTTAAAAAGTACGCATTTGGTAGTATGCAAAGCGGTGATATAAAACTGACTTTAGTTTTTATCATAGAACTTTCGTGCAATTTTATTAGTTAGGTTAACTTTGTCGCCAAAGGTTAAAAATGATAAAAATTTGAGACTAATGTGAAGATCAAACCGTTTATGTCAATTTTTAAAAAGAAAGAACAATGGAAGCAATATCTAAGCTCTAATAAAGCAGATGACGACGAAAAATGATTATAAAAGCCATAAAAAATGTAGATCTGAAATGTCAACTAATCCATGTAGGTACTGAAAAACGAAAAGAAAAAAAAACAAGGTTTAGGCATGCAAAAACTGCTAGTATTAAGCCAATGGCAGTTAAAATAGTGGAGAGCCACATCTTTGTGTTCTGTCCCCAATCAATTTTTATCGGCGTTATTGCAAATATTTTTGATAATCCAACTATTGGATAGAACATGTCAACCATTGAAAAATATCTCCCTCTAACTCATTTCAAAGAAGCTAAATTGAGCGACGTGACAAGATTGTATTTTTAAAGTATTTTATTATCTAAAGGTGTTTTTGTTTGCAGAATGTGTTTAATCAAGTTATTGTAACATTTACCTAATTAAGTTGATAACACAAATATTGTCTTGAGGCCAAATTCAACTACTAGTTTTTGTTTGTTATTCAAATCAGCAACTTGGCTTTTCAACAAATATTACAACCTACTTTAATTTATTACTCCTACATTTTAAGGGAGGACTCTAAGGTTAATAACTTTTTGTTTCCAATAGATGAATCAAATACAATTTTAAAACTACAGGTAAAGTAGAAAAGAATTTTTGGTCAAGGATTATATTCCTTGCTTATTATTTCCTTAATTTGCATTAATTGATACCTTCTTGCAATAGTTTCGGTTATTTACACAAACTGGTTCAAAGAATTACATAAAATTTATAATAGGAATGAACCGATCTGCAAATTGGCCGATTACCGATTAGCTTTTCGACCGGCAATAAAATTGCTCTCACATAACATTAATTAGATTATATGATTTGATTAATACACTAAATATGTGTGCTTATTGAAACTCAATTACACGATTTTAGTTTTTTTTTATATATCCGTACAATACCTAAAAGTCAAACAAAACATTTGAAATGCAAAAATACTATCCAAGAAAATGTGAATATTTCGAAGCAAAATAAATGCATATTTTTGTTAAGTAAGTATTTAGATCTCCTTCTCAGATCAATGATTTACAGTAGATATATTTCCTAATTTATATTTATTTAAAAACAGAAGGAAACAAATGCTTTAATTGTGTAATATGTAGTCATTGTTACACAATAAAAAATAAGTTTGCCTTGTTTCTTAAGATGTGAGTATTGCAGAAAAATTTACTGTAACCACATAAAAATATCAGAAATGTTTTCTTTACCATTTTATTATATGAACTACTACAATAAATAATTTTCTTGTAATTAATATTTTTTTGATGAAATATAAATAGCTCTGCAAAAAAATAATGTATGTTTTGTTGTTCTTGCAGAAAGCATTCGATTGAACTAAAAATTTATTGCAATAGTACTTTATTTTGAGCTGGGAATGTTAGTTTTTAAACAATGCTTTTGAAAATTTTGGGTAAGCGTTTTGTTAAGTGATAAGATAATATTGTAATCCGTAAAGTCATTTGGCTAACGACTTGGACGAGTTTCTTACGAAGGAGATCTGGGTATATATAAGGGAAGTTACACGAATGTCACACATATTCAGTGGTTGAACTTCAAGTTCACATCACATCTTAAAAATGAAAAGCGCAGTAAGTTATTAAATAAGTCAATATATTCAATTACTTAATCGGTGTAGAGGAAAGTGTATTTTTGAAAAAACCAAAAAACAAATGGATTTCTTGTATTAATAACTACTATCACGAAGATGTTAAAAATTTAATAACTTTGAATGTGTTTCGTTAAAGTTGGTTCACTTAAGTACCTATATCTAAGTAGCTCCTTTATATGTAATTATTCCGCTTTATTTAATATATTTTGTAAGTGTTATCACTTCCAAAATTTCCATTGCGTTCTGTATGTCACAGACTTTATTTTTACATTTAGAACTATTAACAAATTTAAAATCTTTACAGATTGTCGTGTTTGCCTTATTGGCTATTGTATCAGCTGAGTACCCAGAACATGAAATATTCAGTACCACACCTATGGCCGAAGTCAGTGGCTTAGTATCCGAAGAATTACCTAAATTCGTTGACCGCTTCTTCGTGTACACCAGTCCTGAGGGCGTTTTTACTCGATTTAACTACGAATTCGAAGAAACCAGCAAGACATATTCGGATATGGCAGATTCGGATATCCCATCACATATTCTTGACGCTTTGAAATGGATCGTAGCCTATTCAAAAACCGAAGATCTACCGACTGTTTATTATTTCGGAGATAAAAAAGTCTTTGACCGCTACTTCGTTTACACCACTCCTGAGGGCATTTATACTCGATTTTACTACGAATTCGTAGAAACCAACATGACAGAACTACCATCAGATATCCCATCAAATATTCTTGACGCTTTAAAATGGATCGCAGCCCAACCAAAACTTGAAAAAGAGTAAAATGTTAAAATAAAATGATTTACTTAATTATTGCCAGCTACGCAAGCATTTATTTCATAACAAAGTGACAATCAAGAATAAACTGTATCTTGTACATTTATTAAAAGCTGTACAATTACCCAATAAAGTTTTTTTGTGTATATTTAAAATCATTTTTATGATGTAGTAGAAATGTAGGAATGAATAGATAATCGGTAATCTGCTGTATTGGCTGTTTTGTCAATTAAACGGTAATTGGCTCTCTGGCCGAGTAATCGGTTCTCATTTAATTTAATTATGTCGATAGAGCAAATTAAGGGATAGTTATACTATTTTGTTGTAACTGTAATTTTTAAATATCATAAATTGTGCAATAATCTTTATTGTTTATAATAAAAATAAGATTATTATAAAAGTGTAAATCATAGCTATTCTTTCATGTGCTTTAGCACGCTTAGTCTGCGTTTTCATTAGGCTGCGGTTACAAGTACAACCGTATTCGCGTGAAAGAGCTTCGCGCGTATGCGTCCGTATTCGCGCGAATTAAAAAAACAATGCAAGCATATATGAGAGTGGTTTCGGGCGAATTCTCGCTTGTAGTGTAACCGCTCTTATATGCTTGCATTGGTTTGTTTCAGTCGCGCGAACACAGACGCGTACGCGCGAAGCTCATGTTGTAATGAAAACGCACACTCTTACAAGTGTATTCGCCCGAATAAACTTCAAGCGTAAGCGTCCGTATTCGCGCGAATCAAACAAATCAATGCAAGCATATAAAAGCGGTGTCGGGCGAATTCTCGCTTAGGTATAGTATAACCGCTCTTATATGCTTAATGCTTGATTTGGTTGTTTGATTCGCGCGAATACGGACGCATACGCGCGAAGCTTATTCGCGCGAAAACGCTTGTAATGAAAACGCAGCCTAATTCGGGAAAACATAGCGGATACTGTGATAATTAGTAGATTATACAAAACGAATAACTGAAAATTTTCACTGCCCTTGGTAGCGTTTGAAGTTTGTATCGGTTCCTAAAAATGAATACATTAGCTAACAAATAAACTTCTAAGCATGATTTCTTCAATATAGTATATACAAGAACTTAAAAAGTACGCATTTGGTAGTATGCAGAGCGGTGATATCAAACTGACTTTAGTTTTTATCATAGAACTTTCGTGCAGTTTTATTAGTTAGGTTAACTTTGTCGGCAAAGGTTGAAAATGATAAAAATTTGAGACTAATGTGAAGATCAAACCGTTTATTTAAATTTTTAAGAAGAAAGAACAATGGAAGCAATATCTAAGCTCTAATAAGGCAGATGACGACGAAAAATGAATGAAAAAGCGATAAAAAATGTAGATCTGAAATGTCGACTAATCCATGTAGGCACTGAAAAACGAAAAAAAAAAAAAACAAGGTTTAGGCATGCAAAAACTGCTAGTATTAAGCCAATGGCAGTTAAAATAGTGGAGAGCCACATCTTTGTGTTCTGTCCCTATCAATTTTTATCGTCGTTATTGCAAATATTTTTGATACTCCAACTATTGGATAGAACATGTCAACCATTGAAAAATATCTCTCAGGGGTCGGCAACCTTGTTGTCAATAAGGGCGCAATATATATTTAAAAGTTATTGGAGAGCGCCCGAAAAAAAAATTAAAGGTTTTATTTCCTGTAGTGGTCTTATGGACGTAACACATAATGTTCAAATTCGCACATTTCGATCGGTTAGCAATGCCTATGACCCTATGAGTGACCTTAGAACTGATTTCTTAATATCGTATGTGTGTAATAGTGAGGGCGCATAAAAATCTCACCGAGGGCACCATGGCGCCCGCGGGAGCCGCGTTGCCGACCCCTGCCTCTAACTCATTTCGAAGAAGCTAAATTGAGCGATGTGACAAGATTGTATTTTTAAAGTATTTTATTATCTAAAGGTGTTTTTGTTTGCAGAATGTGTTTAATCAAGTTATTGTAACATTTACCTAATTGAGTTGATAACACAAATATTGTCTTGAGGCCAAATTCAACTACTAGTTTTTGTTTGTTATTCAAATCAGCAACTTGGCTTTTCAACAAATATTACAACCTACCTTAATTTATTACTCCTACATTTTAAGGGGGGACTCTAAGGTTAATAACTTTTTGTTTCCAATAGATGAATCAAATACAATTTTAAAACTACAGGTAAAGTAGAAAAGAATTTTTGGTCAAGGATTATATTCCTTGCTTATTATTTCCCTAATTCGCATTAATTAATACCTTCTTGCAATAGTTTCGGTTATTTACACAAACTGGTTCAAAGAACTTCATAAAATTTATAATAGGAATGAACCGATCCGCAAATTGGCCGATTACCGATTAGCTTTTCGACCGACAATAAAATTGCTCTCACATAACATTAATTAGGTTATATGATTTGATTAATACACTAAATATGTGTGCTTATTGAAACTCAATTACACGATTTTAGTTTTTTTTTATATATCCGTACAATACCTAAAAGTCAAACAAAACAGTTGAAATGCAAAAATAATATTTGTCGTTAAAAAAAACTATCCAAGAAAATGTGAATATTTCGAAACAAAATAAATGCATATTTTTGTTAAGTAAGTATTTAGATCTCCTTCTCAGATCAATGATTTACAGTATATTTCCTAATTTATATTTATTTAAAAACAGAAGGAAACAAATGCTTTAATTGTGTAATATGTAGTCATTGTTACACAATAAAAAATAAGTTTGCCTTGTCTCTTAAGATGTGAGTATTGCAGAAAAATTTACTGTAACCACATAAAAATATCAGAAATATTATCTTTACCATTTTATTATATGAACTACTACAATAAATAATTTTCTTGTAATTAATTTTTTTTTGATGAAATATAAATAGCTCTGCAAAAAAATAATGTATGTTTTGTTGTTCTTGCAGAAAGCATTCGATTGAACTAAAAATTTATTGCAATAGTACTTTATTTTGAGCTGGGAATGTTAGTTTTTAAACAATGCTTTTGAAAATTTTGGGTAAGCGTTTTGTTAAGTGATAAGATAATATTGTAATCCGTAAAGTCATTTGGCTAACGACTTGGACGAGTTTCTTACGAAGGAGATCTGGGTATATATAAGGGAAGTTACACGAATGTCACACATATTCAGTGGTTGAACTTCAAGTTCACATCACATCTTAAAAATGAAAAGCGCAGTAAGTTATTAAATAAGTCAATATATTCAATTACTTAATCGGTGTAGAGGAAAGTGTATTTTTGAAAAAACCAAAAAACAAATGGATTTCTTGTATTAATAACTACTATCACGAAGATGTTAAAAATTTAATAACTTTGAATGTGTTTCGTTAAAGTTGGTTCACTTAAGTACCTATATCTAAGTAGCTCCTTTATATGTAATTATTCCGCTTTATTTAATATATTTTGTAAGTGTTATCACTTCCAAAATTTCCATTGCGTTCTGTATGTCACAGACTTTATTTTTACATTTAGAACTATTAACAAATTTAAAATCTTTACAGATTGTCGTGTTTGCCTTATTGGCTATTGTATCAGCTGAGTACCCAGAACATGAAATATTCAGTACCACACCTATGGCCGAAGTCAGTGGCTTAGTATCCGAAGAATTACCTAAATTCGTTGACCGCTTCTTCGTGTACACCAGTCCTGAGGGCGTTTTTACTCGATTTAACTACGAATTCGAAGAAACCAGCAAGACATATTCGGATATGGCAGATTCGGATATCCCATCACATATTCTTGACGCTTTGAAATGGATCGTAGCCTATTCAAAAACCGAAGATCTACCGACTGTTTATTATTTCGGAGATAAAAAAGTCTTTGACCGCTACTTCGTTTACACCACTCCTGAGGGCATTTATACTCGATTTTACTACGAATTCGTAGAAACCAACATGACAGAACTACCATCAGATATCCCATCAAATATTCTTGACGCTTTAAAATGGATCGCAGCCCAACCAAAACTCGAAAAAGAGTAAAATGTTAAAATAATATGATTTACTTAATTATTGCCAGCTACGCAGGCATTTATTTCATAACAAAGTGACAATCAAGAATAAACTGTATCTTGTACATTTATTAAAAGCTGTACAATTATGCAATAAAGTTTTTTTTTGTATATTTAAAATCATTTTTATGATGTAGTAGAAATGTAATCTGCTGTATCGGCTGTTTTGTCGATTAAACGGTAATTGGCTCTCTGGCCGAATAATCGGTTCTCATTTAATTTAATTATGTCGATAGACCAAATTAAGGGATAGTTATACTATTTTGTTGTAACTGTAATTTTTAAAATAATTTTTAAATATCATAAATTGTGCAATAATCTTTATTGTTTATAATAAAAATATGATTATTATAAAAGTGTAAATCATAGCTATTCTTTCATGTGCTTCAGCACGCTTAGTCTGCGTTTTCATTAGGCTGCGGTTACAGTACAACCGTATCGCGCGAAAGAGCTTCGCGCGTATGCGTCCGTATTCGCGCGAATCAAAAAACCAATGCAAGCATATATGAGAGTGGTTTCGGGCGAATTCTCGCTTGTAGTGTAACCGCTCTTATATGCTTGCATTGGTTTGTTTCAGTCGCGCGAACACAGACGCGTACGCGCGAAGCTCATGTTGTAATGAAAACGCACACTCTTACAAGTGTATTCGCGCGAATAAACTTCAAGCGTAAGCGTCCGTATTCGCGCGAATCAAACAAATCAATGCAAGCATATAAAAGCGGTGTCGGGCGATTTCTCGCTTAGGTATAGTATAACCGCTCATATGCTTAATGCTTGATTTGGTTGTTTGATTCGCGCGAATACGGACGCATACGCGCGAAGCTTATTCGCGCGAAAACGCAGCCTAATTCGGGAAAACATAGCGGATACTGTGATAATTAGCAGATTATACAAAACGAATAACAGAAAATTTTCACTGCCCTTGGTAGCGTTTGAAGTTTGTATCGGTTCCTAAAAAATGAATACATTAGCTAACAAATAAACTTCTTAGCATGATTTCTTCAATATAGTATATACAAGAACTTAAAAAGTACGCATTTGGTAGTATGCAGAGCGTTGATATCAAACTGACTTTAGTTTTTATCATAGAACTTTCGTGCAGTTTTATTAGTTAGGTTAACTTTGTCGGCAAAGGTTGAAAATGATAAAAATTTGTGACTAATGTGAAGATTAAACCGTTTATGTCAATTTTTAAGAAGAAAGAACAATGGAAGCAATATCTAAGCTCTAATAAGGCAGATGACGACGAAAAATGAATAAAAAAGCGACAAAAAATGTAGATCGGAAATGTCAACTAATCCATGTAGGCACTGAAAAACAAAAAGAAAAAAAAAACAGGGTTTAGGCATGCAAAAACTGCTAGTATTAAGCCAATGGCAGTTGAAATAGTGGAGAGCCACATCTTTGTGTTCTGTCCCTATCAATAATTTTTATCGTCGTTATTGCAAAAAATTTTGATAATGCAACTATTGAATAGAACATGTCAACCATTGAAAAATATCTCTCAGGGGTAGGCAACCTTGTTGTCAATAAGGGCGCAATATATATTTAAAAGTTATTGGAGAGCACCCGAAAAAAAAATTAAAGGTTTTATTTCCTGTAGTGGTCTTATGGACGTAACACATAATGTTCAAATTCGCACATTTCGATCGGTTAGCAATGCCTATGACCCTATGAGTGACCTTAGAACTGATTTCCTAATATCGTATGTGTGTAATAGTGAGGGCGCATAAAAATCTCACCGAGGGCACCATGGCGCCCGCGGGAGCCGCGTTGCCGACCCCTGCATCTAACTCATTTCGAAGAAGCTAAGTTGAGGGACGTGACAAGATTGTATTTTTAAAGTATTTTATTATCTAAAGGTGTTTTTGTTTGCAGAATGTGTTTAATCAAGTTATTGTAACATTTACCTAATTGAGTTGATAACACAAATATTGTCTTGAGGCCAAATTCAACTACTAGTTTTTGTTTGTTATTCAAATCAGCAACTTGGCTTTTCAACAAATATTACAACCTACCTTAATTTATTACTCCTACATTTTAAGGGGGGACTCTAAGGTTAATAACTTTTTGTTTCCAATAGATGAATCAAATACAATTTTAAAACTACAGGTAAAGTAGAAAAGAATTTTTGGTCAAGGATTATATTCCTTGCTTATTATTTCCTTAATTCGCATTAATTGATACTTTCTTGCAATAGTTTCGGTTATCACAAACTAGTTCAAGGAACTACATAAAATTTATAATAGGAATGAACCGATCCGCAAATTGGCCGATTACCGATTAGGTTTTCGACCGACAATAAAATTGCTTTCACATAACATTAATTAGGTTATATGATTTGATTAATACACTAAATATGTGTGCTTTTTGAAACTCGATTACACGATTTTAGTTTTTTTTTATATATCCGTACAATACCTAAAAGTCAAACAAAACATTTGAAATGCAAAAATAATATTTGTCGTTAAAAAAAACTATCCAAGAAAATGTGAATATTTCGAAACAAAATAAATGTATATTTTTGTTAAGTAAGTATTTAGATCTCCTTCTCAGATTAATGATTTACAGTATATTTCCTAATTTATATTTATTTAAAAACAGATGGAAACAAATGCTTTAATTGTGTAATATGTAGTCATTGTTACACAATAAAAAATAAGTTTGCCTTGTCTCTTAAGATGTGAGTATTGCAGAAAAATTTACTGTAACCACATAAAAATATCAGAAATGTTATCTTTACCATTTTATTATATGAACTACTACAATAAATAATTTTCTTGTAATTAAATTTTTTTTGATGAAATATAAATAGCTCTGCAAAAAAATAATGTATGTTTTGTTGTTCTTGCAGAAAGCATTCGATTGAACTAAAAATTTTTTGCAATAGTACTTTATTTTGAGCTGGGAATGTTGGTTTTTAAACAAGGTTTTTGAAAATTTTGGGTAAGCATTTTGTTAAGTGATAAGATAATATTGTAATCCGTAAAGTCATTTGGCTAACGACTTGGACGAGTTTCTTACGAAGAAGATCTGGGTATATATAAGGGAAGTTACACGAATGTCATACATATTCAGTGGTTGCACTTCAAGTTCACATCACATCTTAAAAATGAAAACCGCAGTAAGTTATTAAATAAGTCAATATATTCAATTACTTAATCGGTGTAGAGAAAAGTGTATTTTTGAAAAAATTAAAAAACAAATGGATTTCTAATCAGTAATTAAATTAAATAAATTATTAATTAACTGCTAAATTGCAGCACATCATCTTGTATTATTAACTACTATCACGAAGATGTTAAAAATTTAATAACTTTGAATGTGTTTCGTTAAAGTTGGTTCACTTAAGTACCTATATCTAAGTAGCTCCTTTATATGTAATTATTCCGCTTTATTTAATATATTTTGTAAGTGTTATCACTTCCAAAATTTCCATTGCGTTCTGTATAAGTCACAGACTTTATTTTTACATTTAGAACTATTAACAAATTTAAAATCTTTACAGATTGTCGTGTTTGCCTTATTGGCTATTGTATCAGCTGAGTACCCAGAACATGAAATATTCAGTACCACACCTATGGCCGAAGTCGGTGGCTTAGTATCCGAAGAATTACCTAAATTCGTTGACCGCTTCTTCGTGTACACCAGTCCTGAGGGCGTTTTTACTCGATTTAACTACGAATTCGAAGAAACCAGCAAGACATATTCGGATATGGCAGATTCGGATATCCCATCACATATTCTTGACGCTTTGAAATGGATCGTAGCCTATTCAAAAACCGAAGATCTACCGACTGTTTATTATTTCGGAGATAAAAAAGTCTTTGACCGCTACTTCGTTTACACCACTCCTGAGGGCATTTATACTCGATTTTACTACGAATTCGTAGAAACCAACATGACAGAACTACCATCAGATATCCCATCAAATATTCTTGACGCTTTAAAATGGATCGCAGCCCAACCAAAACTCGAAAAAGAGTAAAATGTTAAAATAATATGATTTACTTAATTATTGCCAGCTACGCAAGCATTTATTTCATAACAAAGTGACAATCAAGAATAAACTGTATCTTGTACATTAATTAAAAGCTGTACAATTATCCAATAAAGTTTTTTTTGTGTATATTTAAAATCATTTTTATGATGTAGTAGAAATGTAGGAATGAATAGATAATCGGTAATCTGCTGTATCGGCTGTTTTGTCGATTAAACGGTAATTGGCTCTGGCCGAATAATCGGTTCTCATTTAATTTTATTACCTATGTCGATAGACCAAATTAAGTGATAGTTATACTATTTCGTTGTAACTGTAATTTTTAAAATAATTTTTGATTATCAAAAATTGTGCAATATTCTGCATTATTTATAACTAGCAGTTCGCCTGTCCTAGGACGGGATTGTCAAGTATGACATAAGTCAACCCGCGTTACAGATTACTTTAATAACATTACAGATTACTATAATAACATTACAGATTACTATAATAACATTACAGATTTTTATAATAACATAACCTCATGATGATTGTCAAGTATGACATAAGTCAACCCGTAGCTATATTCATGCGTTATAGAGTCACAGATAGACAGAGTCAGGCTGGACTTTTATATATATTTATAATAATAAAAATGAAGATTATTATTAAGTGTAAATCATACTATTCTTTCATGTGCTTCAGCACGCTTAGTCTGCGTTTTCATTACAAGTCCGTATTCGCGCGAATCAATTAAATCAATGCAAGCATATAAAAGCGGTGTCGGGCGAATTCTCGCTTGTAGTATCGGGTGATCGAAAATTATTGATGCCAACGGTGTTAGGAACTTTATTCGAACGGTTGGTTACACATAGGGGAAAACCATTGGCGTAGGGAAAGAAGTTTATATTGACAGAACGGGTAATAATATTCTCCATTTAAATATGACAACTACAGTTTTTGTTGTCAAAAAGATTTGCAAAGCTTTTTGTGTAAGAGTAAGCTTTATGAAAAACAATTAAGTGAGGTTACTTTAAATCAGTTCCTTTATTAATTTTTAAAAGTACATATTAGGTAAATATTGTTTGCAATACAAGTTTACAGAAGGTGCTCAAAATGCTTTCCTTCATTTTCTAAACATAAATTAACACGTCTTTTTAAATTTTCAAACACGTTTTGTAACATATTTTGTGATATATTGTTAATTTCAATTTTAATTGCTTCTAATTCTCGAAGTGTATGTGGCCTGTTCGCAAAAATTCGATTTTTTAAATATCCAAATAGGAAACAGTCAGGTGGTGTAAGTCCAGGAGACCTTGGTGGCCATAAGTTAGCACTAATTATTCTGTCATCATAAAATTCTTCGAGAAATGCTATGGTACTATGTGCTACATGAGGCCTGGCATTGTCTTGTTAAAAAAATCCATTTTGAATTTCATCATCGTGCAGTTGATCAATAAATGTTCCTAACATTGCTTGGTATCTCGGCATTGATTGTATCGTAGAAGAATATTGGTCCAATAATTCTTCTTCGTGAGATAGCTATCCATACTCCAACTTTTTGTGGATGCAAAACAGTTTCAACAAAAATGTGAGGATTCTGTGCGCCCCAAGTTCTATAATTTTGACTGTTAACATACCCTGACAGATGAAACCATGCTTCGTCAGTAAAAAATGTCAGGTCCAAAATTTCATTATAGTTCAAATGTAGGTTGAACCAGGTACAAAAACGTTGTCTTGCTTCAAAATCGCGTGGAAATAATTGGGGAATCGTTGTCACTTTATAGGGGTGTAAATGTAAAACATTCACTAAAGCTTTTTGTGTGCTGCCATATGAAAGTCCTAAAAATGTGTTACTGTAATTGTGAAAATCTAAATTCAATGCAATGCCTTGCCTGTTTGAGTGGATAGTTTTCTAATAGATTTTTGGGTAATCTATGCTTGTAAGGGACCGGAAATCTTATTAGTTGCCATTATTAAGTTACATATTAAAAAAGAACAGCTATTTACTTAGCAACTTCAAATTTTAAATACCTTATAACAATGACATGGGCTGGCTAAACAAATGTTTAGTTAAAAATTGAAATAAGTTATAAAAACTCCTGCAATAAAACAGCTGTTTAGTTACGAAGTAAAAAATTGAAATAACTTATTAAAACACTGAATAAAACAACAAATTAATCATACCATTATGCATAAACCTTATGGGTGGCAAAAACTTTGGGATTAATTTCTATGTCTGGAATTTTTCTTGAAACTGTTCAATAGTTGACTGCAGATAATAAGGGTAATCTATTTTGCCCTACACACACAGTGCTTGTTTTCGAAGCGGTCAACTACACGTCGTTTATGGGTGGCAAAAACTTTGGGATTAATTTCTATGTCTGGAATTTTTCTTGAAACTGTTCAATAGTTGACTGCAGAGAATAAGTCCAATCGCTATCGTCGTTACGGTTACCACTTCGGTAGTGCGCCATCAATATAAACGCATCTTGTTCTTGTGTGAACACCATCATGAATAGTTTGTTCTTTGAAGAACTGATTTTTACGAAACGATGCAAATTAAAACGAAAAACTACGTAGAAATCACACACGAAATGATAGAACAACCTGAACGCACAGACAACGGAAAACTGATAACTGATTTTTACGAAAAAATGCAAATTAAAACGAGAAACTACTAATCGCACACGAAATGACAGATCAACCTGAACTGTCACTGAATACGAAAATAATACTACGCCACTGATATCCTAGTTTTACACTGCGATACCAACAAAAAGTTGGTTATTTTATTTTCGGTCTGAAGTTAGCGGGCATCAGTCATTTTCGATCACCCGATATAACCGCTCTTTTATGCTTAACGCTTGCATTGGTTTGTTTGTTTCGCGCGAATACGGACGCTTAGTACGCGCGAAGCTCATTCGCGCGAAAACGTTTGTAATGAAAACGTAGCCTAATTCGGGAAAATATAGCGGATACTGTGATAATTAGCAGATTATACAAAACGAATAACTGAAAATTTCCACTGCCCTTGGTAGCGTTTGAAGTTGGTATCGGTTTCTAAAAAATGAATACATTAGCTAACAAATAAACTTCTTGGCATGATTTCAATATAGTAAATCTATACAAGAACTTAAGGCCCGCTGCACACGTACGTTTTTCGCCCGCAGCGGGCCCGCTGCGGGCCCGCAACTTACCCGCAGCGGGCAAGTTATTTGCGGTGCTATAGTACATTGTAGTATCAGGGCCGTCTCTAGGTGTTTTGGCGCCCGGGGCAAGAACGAAAAATTGCGCTCCCTTAAAAAAAAAAAATTGTTTCTCCGAGCCTACTTGTTCGTGCGGGTTTGGAAAATGGGGCTAGTAGGCAGTGAAAGCATTTCACTACCTTGGCAGTAAAACAGTACAATGCGCTGTGCTCCTTGGTCCATCTACAGATAGGATGTTGCGTGATTGGTGGAAAGCTAGCTCGCATCCTTCTGGTGCACTGTGGGTAACGCTAACAGCTCAAAGTTCAAGTGCATTGTGTACTGTTTACTTGACGTATCGCTGTGTTATACTCACGATTATTAACAATCAATTCTATGTGACACCTCCATATGTGATGCGAAAAGAAAAGCGCTCGCAAAAGAACGAATGCCTGACTGAATAACAATTACGGCACTGTGCCGCAAAAAAACTACGTGAGCATCAAAGCAACTTCGGCACCCGTCGGGCGCCCGCTGCGGGTAAGTTGCGGGCGCGCAGCGGGTTAGTTGCGGGCCCGCTGCGGGCCCGCTGCGGGCGAAAAACGTACGTGTGCAGCGGGCCTAAAACGTACGCATTTTGTAGTATGCAAAGCGCTAATATCAAACTGGCTTTTGTTTTTATCATAGATCTTTCGTGCAGTTTTATTAGTTAAAAATGATAAAAATTTGAGACTAATGTAAATATCAAACGGAATATTTGACAACAACCCTAGAAGAAATACAAAATTTAGAAATGGACTAGGCCAACCAATAAAATAAGGAACAGAAATATTTAAATATTCGGGGGGATAACACCACGGTACGAAGGACAATGATATACGAAGCTGAAAATCTGTTAAATCTGTTTATCTTAAAAAAAAAGTGTCTGCATTATTCAAAACAAATTTTAACACTTACAATCATTTAGGCTTTTTAAAAAGCATACAAAGTTTGCGAATCAATTTAAGACAAATATGTCAACACAACAGGAACATTTGATTAATGGAATGGTTAAATTATATGGGCGATTCAATTATAAATGTACAAGGCGGACTAATTTCGAATGTTAGCAAAAATCTGATATCAGTCACTTGGGCAATTTTTTTGAGAATCGAACGATTGTATAATCAGATCTTTTATATCACTTTCCATATTGGCTACAGACGAAAAATGAAATTTCATCATTTATGAAAATTTACTATAACTTCTTTATTTATTAGGATAAAACAAAATGTAAAACCTTTTTTATACTAACATATTTTTATGGTTAATTGAAAACAATAATAGAAATTTTTTAGTGACCTAATTTTTAAAAAAAAACATTTTTTAAAACTGGAATCCTAGTTTGTCATGACTTTATATTTAAAAAAATGGTATACATTTGTTGCAAAAAATAACCGAGGTCTGGCTAATATCATAAAAAGTTCATTATTAAAGTTTGCCATGATTCGTAAATAAGTGATGTTTGCAATAATTAAGAAACAACTAAACATAATTTCCAAGTAAATTTTGCAGCAGCCGCTATGTTTTCATCACTTCCTGTGTTAAATTTTAACATAGATACCTATTAAACTTTTCAAGATCTTCAAATTTAGCTGGGTTCAAAATATTACAATAAACAGTTATAAAATACAAAAAAATATTCGGATTTGCTTAAAACTTTGAAGATTTTCTTGGATATTACGTTCAGTTGTTTATCAATCGTAAACATCGCTTGTTTAAGAAATCATGGCAAACTTTGATGATAGAGGAGAAGGTATGGTAATATGGAACCCCAGATTGTTTTTCTTCGGTAAATCGAAGAGTCGTAGGATTATCTTTGAACTTTTTTGATTAATAGGCTCCAAATATATTAAATATTTATATACAGGCTGTCACACAAAAAACGCCGCAAGCTGTAACTCCGTTATTTGTGGTCCGATTTTGGTGAACAAAAAACCAAATGAAATGTCTGTTCCAATACTATAAACTGAATTGCATTTCAATTTTTTTCAAGGTCAACCTAAATGTCAAACGATAGTCAATTTTTTTTTCCCAAATGGCACCAACTATTTTTTTTTACTAAATCTGGTAGACATTATTTTTCTGAATTCAATGATGTAATCATAAGTTAATTTTAGTGCAAAACTAATAAGAAATAAAAAACAAAAGTTTAACTAAAATAGGTTAGGTTTCACAAAATTTTCAAGCATGCCGTGGAAAACAAAAAAATCTTAATCAATAAATTCATTTAAATACCACATATTACCACCTTCTCCTCTAACATTTTTACAAAATTAGCCTCATTTAGTTTATTTTTTGCAACAAATAATATATGAAACTAAATATTTTTAAAAAGCTAAAACAATACTGTTCCATATAAAGTCATAGTCAATTAGGGTTTTAACTTAAAAAAATGTAAGTTTTCTCCATATCTCCAAACACTAAAATGCTAAAAAAAAATTGTTTTAAAATTAATTATATAATTCTGTATTAAAACATTACATTTTGTTCTAATTTAATAAATAGAGAAGTTATAGCAAAATTTCATTAATGATAAAATTTCAATTTTCGTCTGTACTGCCAAAATGAAATCCGACAGAAAAAATCTGATTGCATAGGCGTTATTTTCTCAAAAAAATTGCCCAATAGACCGATATCAGATTTTCGCTATCTATTACGGTAACCGAGATACCCCGTATAACATTCGAATTTGGTCCACCCCGTACGTAGGTTGTTTTGATGCACTGTTGTAAAGATGAAAGAAAGTGTTGATTTAGGTCTTTGCATTTCTACAAGCGATTCCCGATACCTCTCATTTTTTTTTAAATTTAGCTCAGTTATGTGAACAAGAATCATATTTATTTTAAATAAACTTAATTGAAATAGCACAATAACATAAAATGTTCCAAAATATTGTAAACTCTTTTAAAGTATATAAAATTGCTTTATTGCATAATGGCACAACTTTTAATATATGTACAAGATACATTTCTTCGTTGATTTCGATTTTGATTTCAAAATATATGCTGTCTCAGCTGTAATACTTGATTAAATAATTTTATTTAAAACTTCTTCTTTTCTTCAGGTTCTGGATGGGCTGCGATCCATTCTAAAGCGCGGAGAATTTGTGGTGGAATTTCCGGAGCTGGTGGTGGTACGGGTAAATGGGCACCTTGTGGCTGGAAGCCGTTTTCGTTGGCGGTGTAGGTTAATTGTATGGGAGTGCCATCAGGAGCGGTGTACTGGAAGGAACCTTGTACTTCTTCAGCTTCGGTATCTTTGTTACCCGCGTTCTTTAGCACTCCTTGTTCTTGGGCTACGATGCCGTTTCCGGTTTCGTACGCAGAGCGGTAGGAACCGTCGAAGTTGACTTCAGATTCCTGTCTGATGATAGGGATTTCCTTTTGTGATAGGTCTGCGGCGGAGACAACAGCCAAAAAGGCAAAGGCAACAATCTGAAACAATTTTAAATTTGTTAAATATTGTTCAAGTATAAAAATGCAATATGTATATGTATTCTATAATTTATAGGGAGTACCTACGTAATAATAGCTTTTTAAGTCTTAAACATTTCTTAAGCGGTCCAAATAACTTTGAGAAACCAGTTTTGTTAACTATTAATTAAACAGAACAAACCCATTGTTAAAATATTCTTCATCTTACTTTCAAATGTATGTTTGTTCTTAACGAAAACGCATTAAAAATTTGTACGTATAACAGACACTAGCACTTATTTTACAAGTAAAATTATAAGGTCACTTAATGACGCGATAGGATTTTTAAAACTGTTTTTAAAACAAACTTTGATTAGAGCTTCGATGTTCGACAATTGAACATTGGCTATATTTAAATTTTTTTTGGAGGCAATAATAGTTAACACAAGTAAGATATTTTTAAAATTTTCTAAAATAATCTCAGCTAAAGTTTTGACGTTTGGGCAAAGTAACATTGGTCATCTTTGGATTTTTTCTTGTAAAATAAAAAATTAAAAAATTAAGGAAATTGGAAAATTTTAAAATTGTCTTAGTAAAACTGGGTTTCACTTCAGACTTTTGGACAAAGTGACAACGGTCCCTTTAAGCATTATTAGCTAAAAAAAGTTTAGATATACTAATAATACGATAACTTGCTAGTATTTTTAATGAAAATTTTAAATATCGAGATTAAAAATTTTTTAAAACAAATTCATTCCATTTTTGGTTACAAAGTTAAAAAAGTTGCTGTAGTCATCTTTAGGATTAAACATTAAAAAAATTATATATCTACAATAAACACCAATTTTTAAGGTAATCTTTACATATGATGGAAAAAAATTTCATTTACTAGACTACAACTATATAACTTTATAGCGTAACACTGAATATATAAAATTATTACGCTATAATGGCAGTATAAAGTCCAAAAAGTACTCATATTATCTTCTACGAATGTAACATATACAGTGTGTCCAAAAGGAATGGAATATGCTATATATCTAAGTAAATATCCACTTTAGGGAAAAATGTTGTGTATAATAGTTGTTTGGTACTTGGTTTTCCACCATAAGACAAAATTTTAATTTTTTTTTCCAATAACAAAAGCGCAATGAAAAACAATTAAACTTTTTTAAATGACAAGGTGCCCCTATATTATACTCATTTAATAGAGATTTTTTCTCTTTTCAATGATGCAAATTTAATTGATTAATATTTATTTCTAGCAAAAACATCATAAGAACTAAATTTTTTTGACGAAATCTACAATAAGTGTTTAAACTGTGAACTATTTACAGCTTGGCAATGATAAACTCGGTTTTTAAACCTGTTTATAACATTCCCAACCATTTCAGGTGTAATTTTTCTAATAAGACCTTTTAAGTTTTCGATATTCCCCGGCCTCTTAGCATAAACTTAATTTTTAAGGTGACCCCATAATTGAAAAGAGAAAAAAAATCTCTATCAAATCAGTATAATTTAGGGGTACCTTGCTATTTAAAAAAAAATCAATTGTTTTCATTGCGCTTTTGTTATCCGATAAAAAAAAAATTTGTCTTACGGCGAGGAACTAAATACCAAATAACTTTTATTCAAACATTTTTCTCTAAAATGGATATTTACTGAGATATATAGCATATTCCATTCCTTTTGGACACACTGTATATAACTTTTAATGGTTTTGAATCGCACTTGCCTTAAAGTTTGGAAATGTTAAACGAATCAAAACTTTGATATGCTCATCTTTTATTAATTAATTTAGCAATTCACTATCATTTTTATTACGAGGTTCTATCAAATAATAAATAATAAAGCAAAATAGTTTCAATGGTATATTAAATGTTTTACAATATTTTATTAAAAGTAATTGAACTAAATTACTTTGCTGAAATGCAAAAGTTAATTAATTGGTTAGTTAAGCGAACTGTTAAACAACAATCTAATTGATTTTTTAATGATAAACTATTCTCTACACTCTTATTTTAATAGAATACATTGACCTATTTAATAACTCACCGCGCTCTTCATTTTAAAGATGGTTATGTACTTGAAGTGCAATCACTGAATAACTGAATATGTATGACATTCATGTGTACCTTCCCTATTTTATATATACCCAAGTCTTCTTCGGAAGGAACTCCCTCAAGTCACTAGTATTTTGCAATACCTGTACGAAATAAAAAAAGGTAGGATGTAAATTTTTAATTTTAATATTCCTCTTGTCTCCAAGGTTGCTTCTAAAATTCGTGTATAAAAAGTTTTGTATGCAGAATCTAGGTAAATGTCAATACTTATACTTTCATTAAAGCTGTCTTAAGAGATTAACGATACAAGACGAGATAAACCAATGTTATTTCACTAAGAGTGTACAATTTGTTTTATTTAATGAGTATCAATAAAAACTGACCCATTTTCTCAATATTTAAGGGTACGTTCGTTCAGAGATTTTAATTTTATTAATCAACGCAGCTAAATGTAATTATTAAACAATGCGTTTTACTAGTTTGCATTACATCATTTGCGAGAAAATAAGTAATAAAACTAGTGACATTATAAGTCTTGTTTTGAATATTTTATGTTTAGAAGTACCGTCTTTGAGTCAAGGTCTAGTGAAGTTAATGATATTTCTTGAATGAAATGCAGCAAATTTTAAGGTAGTGGCGTTCTTTACTTCCACTGAATTACCATGGTACCATAAAGCATTTTTAACGGCAAATTGAGTAACATAGCTGTTAAGTATTTTTTTTTAGATATCTCATTAACTTGCAGCGGTGTTTTAATTTAACATTTAAGTCATAATAAATTACGTTTTTACGTTGTACTTTTGTAGCAATGGTGTTGTAATTATTTTTTGTGATCTTTGGTAAACTGTTAATTATGAATAGATTAGGACTGGAGAAAGCAAAATATTTGCAACTGTTATTTTTCTAAACAAAAATAAGTAAAACTCAACTCGAGCATCGAAATGTAATAAAATTTCTCACTAGAGGATATGGGCCCAAAAGTTATCCAACAAAGAATGACCTACGTTTATGGAAATGAAGCCCTATCTTTGTTAAAAGTTTTATTTTTGTGTAAGAAGTTTCGTTGGGGTCGGAACTCTATACAGAACGATCAGATCCAACAGTTGAGGCAAGAACTGAAGACATGGTTTAAAAAAATTAAGATTTGGTGCTGTCAGATCAGCCAATGAAGTTGTCTTTCATTGTCAGGGAAGTTGGAGTATCCAAAACAAGTTGTTGGAAAGTTTTAGACGCCGATTTGGGTATGAGGAAAGCGTTGCATTCAAAGGCTCCTTAAGGCTGTAATGTCACGGTACTTAAACTGGTCCTTCATTCAGTACGAGTTCTCCTACGAGTTTAAGGATGAGAAAGTGAAAAGAATTGTATGAGGTATATGCAACATGTCCAAGTTTAAGAACTTATTTACATACACGTGCATGCGCAAACTATCATTTCTACGACAAATTTAACCCTTTAGCTGCGGCATTTTTTTAAATTATTGCATGTACAAAAAAATAACACAGATAACTAAAGTTCCAAGTTTAAACCTACAAAATCGATGTACCATCATGTACAGCAAAAATTCTTAAATGCGTTAATCCTTCAGCCTGGATTTTATAGATGTAGGTACCCTAATTAAATTTTCCAAGAATTTATTCAATCCAATCTAATTTCTAGGTTTGAAATAAGTACCTACTAAGTTTAGTGTATGCAAAGATCATTAATTTATCACCAGGGAATGTCACGATACGTTGTCGCTAGAATTTGATTACGGTATCAAGAACATCAAAACTAAATGTTTTGCAAAGTTATACTGGCCATTTTCTTCTGAAAAATAGGGGAAAAACTGAAAAGCTGAATAATAAAATTAATTAGTAATTTTTGCGATCGCGTTGGCCACGAAACCGTCAGAGACAAAATCAAAATTTTTCTATTTACCAATGCGCGCATCCTTTGCAAGTAAAATGGTGCAAAGTTTTTGAAAAAATCTTAAACGGTTCCGGAGAAAAACGCGAAAAACCAGGCCATTGTAAAAACGGTTTTCCCTATGTTAAAACACGCCTATGCAAGTCACATAGATTTATATAGATATACCACAACTTCTCAAATCATAGCACATGCAGGGGTTTCGTTTTTGACCTTTTTCTTCGGAACCGTTCAAGAGTTTTTCAAAAACTTTGCACCATTTTACTTGCAATGGATGCGCGCCATTGATAAATAGAAAACATTTGATTTTGTCTCTGTCGGTTTCATGGCCAACGCGATCGCAAAGAATTTTTTTACGAATTGTGACTGGATATGAGATGACAAGGTTGACAAAGTTCGCCTTCCGCAAAAAAAACAAAACCCAGTTTTCAGCAGAAACAAATCGAAACCATTTTTTAAAAACAAAAAAGGAGTTGTGCTTATTGAATATATAAAAATATGCTGATTTATTGAGCTGCGTTATCAATCTCACTTAGCATCCTAAGACTTCTTTTAGTTAAGAAATTTTAAAAAAATCTTAGGGACAGAAAATTTAACGCCAATAATATGCTAAAGATTGATGCCTGTTTTGCAGAGCTCCCGAAAGAATTTTTATTTTAAAGGGATGCGGCAAATCGAGAATCGTTGGATTAACTTTGTAAATGTTCAGGGTAGCTATGTGAAAAAACAATTTATTTTGGTTCTCCTACATGCTCTGTTATGACTAGGTAGATTAGATAAAATACGCCTTGTAAATACGAGTTACAGCTTTTATCTAATATTTTAGATGCGTCTCATTAAAATAATATTAAAGAGATCTTAGAAACAAATCTCACAAAATGACCTGGCAAACGCTACTTTAAATTCATTATAAATATGCTTAATATATCATTACAAGAAATGTCATAGATGCAACTATCGCTGTATTCTATATTCTTAGATTGAAAGAAAAATTACCATATAAATTTAAAATCTAGTGTTAAGTCTGTTTTATACTACACTATTTTTTCGTTTAAGAAAATCGTTTACGATTTTCTAGTACGGTGTCAATCAGAAATTAAAAATCTTGAACGAAAAATTCGTACGAAATTACTAACGTCCCTATATGCGTCCAATTTTAGCATGCGGGCATGCGTATTCTACTGTTACTGTACCTGACCGCATGTCATTTGTGGGTTAGGTTAACTCAAACAATCAAACGATGTTAAATACTACTTATTACTATTATAATCCCTCACAATTTACTTTGTAGGAATAAATATGTAGAATGGAACAAGCGTTAAACATACGTTAAATTTGAAAATGATTCTCTTTCTGTTGTGATCAAATTGAACATTTGACATGGTTACTCAAGGTGACAACAAAATATGATAAAAAATACTTAAAAGTAACCAAAATATATTGGAGTTTTCGTACGAAAAGATAGTTCAATGTAAATGGTTCATATTTTCCATGATAAATTCTTGAACGAAATTTTTGTATCAAAAATTGTATACGATCGTAAACGAAAAAATAGTATAGCATAAAACAGTCTTTAAACAACACTCTATTTTGTGATAACATCATTACCAGAATTTATGCACTTTTAAATTAATTTGCACATCTATAATGTTCGCTTTATTAGCCAACTATTCAAAATATGCCATAAATTTAGTGCTAATTTGTAGCTAATAAAGAAGGTGAAGGTAAGGAATCCTGATCGTGATACCTTTTAATAATATAGCAAATATTTCTCTCTATCTCTTTTCCTTATTCTTATTCTAATACAGATGCTAGTTTTCACATAACGGTGTAGTTTTTATTAATTTTAACACCTATAGAAGCCAAATATTAAGAGGCTAGAAAACAATGCAAATTGATTCTGATAAAATTGCGTTTGATAAGTGATCTTTTTGCCTATACAGGGTGTCACACAAAAAACGCCGCAAGCTGTAACCGTTGTTTGTGGTCCGATTTTGATGAACAAAAAACTAAATGAAATGGCTTCTCAAATACTATGAACTGAATTGGATTTTAATTTTTTTTTAAGAACTTAAATGTCAAACGATAGTCAATTTTTTTTTCCAAATGGCATCATCTATTTTTTTTTACTAAATCTGGTAGACATTATTTTTCTGAATTCAATGATGAATCATAAGTTAATTTTAGTGCAAAACTAATAAGAAATAAAAAATAAAAGTTTAACTAAAATAGGTTAGGTTTCACAAAATTTTCAAGCGTGCAGTGGAAAACAAGAAAAATCTTTATCAACAAATGTCACTTAAACGTCAGTGTGGTATTTAAATATTTGTTGATTAAGATTTTTTTGTTTTCCACGGCACGCTTGAAAATTTGTGAAATCTAACCTATTTTAGTTAAACTTTTATTTTTTATTTCTCATTAGCTTAGCACTAAAATTAACTTATGATTACATCATTAAATTCAGAAAAAAAAAATCTACCAGAATTAGTAAAAAAAATAGATGGTGCCATTTGGAAAAATAACTGACTATCGTTTGACATTTAAGTTGAACTTGAAAAAAATTGAAATCCAATTCAGTTCATAGTATTTGAGGACATTTAGTTTTTTGTTCATCAAAATCGGACCACAAACAACGGAGTTACAGCTTGCGGCGTTTTTTTGTGTGACAACCTGTATATTACTTTGCAACGATTTTAAAAACTCTTATTCGTATTTTAGCATATATTATTCATCTGCAAAGTAGGTACTTCGTTAAATCATTTAATTTGTTTTCAAATTAACTGTAAATCATTTTTAAATCAGTTATGTTAGCGCCAGTTTACGGAGGAACAAATATAAATGAAAAAGTAACTGCACATTCAGAATTTCTCCACTGACATTTATCAGCCTGCTTAGAATGTTGTTAGTTGGGTCATCTTTACATTTCAATTTAAAACCAAGTCTGTAGAAGTAATTCTTGTAGGTTAAATTTAATTTCAAGGTCCAAGAAACCACACCTTGTACATATTTGTGATGTCCTGTATTTAAGACACAACCATATTAAAACAGTTGCGCTAAACAAAAGCTTGTTTAAGAGAAAAATATTTTAAAAAACATTTTTTAACAAGAGTGTTGTAACGAAAAATAAGCTAATTGCATTTGTTATTTTTGCACTCACAAAATACATTTTAAGATAATGCCATTGCATTTGAATAAATTTTAAATGCAATTAAATGTACATAATTTGCTTTTGTGTTAACATATTTCAGTTTATTATCAAAAGTTGTAGTTATCAAACATTATACCAGCCATGTTAACGTGTATTTTAATTTGTTTTCGCAATAAGTAATATTTTTACTACTCAAGGCTGTCGGTCTAACATTTAGACGAAAATTTATTTAGCAATAAATTTTTAATCATTACAAATGCGACTGTATGAATAAAACAATTAATTAAGTCTGTAGATGAGTGCGTTTGATTTAACACGTAGTCAAAGTGTTACTTTAAAGGTAATAGTATTAAATAAAAATATAATTGAAAGTTAGCAGTGCAATTGGTTTTTGGTGCGTTAATTTCTGAAAGAATAGAACCAAACACTTATTTAATTGCTAGCAATAAAAAAACGCAGACAATATCAATCGATATTAGTAGCCAAACTTGATTTTTTTTTTCAAATGGCAACCATTGTTGACTATGGGTTAATTAAACAGACTTTTTTTCTGGTTTCATTGATGTTAGGTTGTGAGGTTAATTTTTGAAAATAAGTAAGTTATTACAATATTATTGTTATTGTTAAGTAAAACCGAAGTCGTAATTGAATAAAAAACAAAACATTACATAAATAAGCATGCTGTACTTAATTAAACACATAAAAATTTTGAAACTTAAATAATTTAAGATATTTCTTTTTATTTGATTAATTGACCCTAAAACAGCTATTCTGCAATTGAATTGTATTCAACTGTCTTTTTAAGATTAGCTGTTTTAAGAACATTTTATTAAACAAAAAGTATAATGCTAAGGAAAACATTATTATCTATAAAGTGCTGAACTCAAATTTGTATTGCACATGGAGAATGAGCTACACTTTGAGAACATGTTATAAGTTAGTTTCAGTAGTAACTGAAAAAATATAAATTATTGTAAAATGTAAAAAAACATAAAATTATTTTATTTTTTATTTTTTTGTGTTTATTTAAGAACAGCTTCCTTATTTATGTAATGTTTTGTTTTTCATTCAATGGCCACTTTGGTTATACTTAAGAATAACCATAAGTTTGTTATAACTTACATGTTTTTAAAAGAAAAACTCGTACCCGTATATCTATAAGTAAAAGGAGAAAAATTCTCTTTTTAATTTAATTATGGTTGCCATTTAAAAAAAGTCAAGTTTGGCTTATATCTTAAAAATCAAGTGTGCTCTGGCTTTTTAGATTTTTTTCCAAATCTTTGTAAAATTACTAAAGGAATCATTTCACATTTTGATATTAACGTAGGTGGCTATGGAATTAATTACCATTGAAAAATAACAAAGTCGCCGTACAACACAATCATCTAGATTATTGTCACCCTGTATAGTCAAAATTTGGTTATTTTGATGTTAAAATTAACACTGTACTTTTTATTGTGTAGGCTGCCTTAAGCTTTAGATAATGAAAGTAGTTGTTATTGTGTTTATTTTCTTTAATGTTAGTCCGATATTAAAATGCCAATGAACGAAAAACAACATTAACCTATCATTTATTTACAGAAATATGGAAATCAATAACTGCCTTGACTTTTAAGATTTAGAGGGTTAGGGTTAAACATTTGTCAATAACTGAACTAGATTACGAAAAAAATAGTAGCTCTTAAACTCTTTAAACGCGTTTTAAACAAACCAAGGTTAGCCAAAAATTAAATCATAGGGTATGCCCTTCAAACCTTGTCTAAAAGATTTAATATTACGGCTAATACTTATTTGGCACCAACAAATCAATATTATTTAGGAAATGTATTTAACTACGCGAATTAAGTTCCAAAATTTTTAAGATGCCAAAATTATTTTGCATAACTTTTGTTTGTTTTTTGTTTGTTGCCTTTGAAATATTTAGTTTTTAATTGTAGATTGTTTTATTGTTATTTTAGTTATAATTAAAACGAAATGTTTTAAAATTTTAACATTGCAACCAAATAATATATAGGTAGTAGAATGGGGCTACTTGGGACAGTTTCAACATTTAAAAGCGTGTACCACGTTAATTTTTTAATTAAAAACTTTGATTTTTTTTTTATGTAATTGGTTGAGGTGCCAATGAACAATATTCTATATATAAAATAAATATATATGTATATACAGGGTGCACCACGACCCTGAGATTCTTCGATAGCTCCTTTATTAATGAAAATATCAAAAAATGTTTAATACAAATATTGTGCGAACCTATTTTCTACATAACTTAAAATTATTGTCAAATATACAGGGTGTTTCGTTTGACCGGCACATAAAAAAATTTAATTTTTTTAAATAGAACACCCTGTATATTTTTACATTTTTGGATTTCTCTTAAAATTTACTTTAAAAACGTATGGTTATATGGGTCTTAAGTCAACCGTTTTCGTAAAATTTACATTTTTATGAAATTTTTCAGCAATACAGCACTTTCAATTTTTTTTTACATTAAAGTTATTTAAAAAAGCGGTAAAATTTCGTTTAAAATTGAGATTGACAATAGATTAATTAACACTTTGCGCTAGCTACATTTAAAAAAATATTATACAGGGTGTTTTTTACGCTTGGTCAAACTTGTGAAACTTTAAACATCGATAAGTCATTTTTCTTAAATGCAACACCCTGTATATTTTTACATTTTCTTGTAGAGAATTTAATTGTCTTTCGAAATTATTAAGCATGTCCTATACCTAAAATTAATATTTTTCGAGCTATCTCGATTTTTATTAGTATTACTAAGGCAATTAAAATATTTTAAAGTCGGCCATGGACGTAAGTCGTAATCTTTCAAAGAATTTTTAAACAAAAGAATAAAAAGAGCTCCAACTTTAATTTTAGTCCAATAATGTACCCCTTTTCCCCGAAATTTATCCTATAAATTGTTTAAAATTATATCCTTGTTCATGTTCTACGCACAGCCGTAGATGTTGTCTCAAAGACTCTAGCACTCTTGATAACATTTCGGGGGTTATACCATTAACAGCAACACAGCAAGTAATGCAGTTACCGATCACAGAATATCCTAATAGATGGATAGGGCGAGGTAGACCAATCTCCTGGCCACCTAGGTCACCTGATCTTACCCCTATAGATTTATTTTTGTGGGGACACATAAAACAGGTGTATCAAGACCCCCCAACAACTGCCGAAGATGTGCAGAGCAGGATTCGTGTTGCTTTTGATGGTATAACCCCCGAAATGTTATAAAGGGAGCTAGAGTCTTTCAGACCAGGTCTACGGCTGTGCGTAGAACAAGGACATAATCTTGAACAATTTATACGATAAATTTCGGTAAAATGGGGTACATTTTTAGCCTAAAATTAAAGTTGCAGCTCTTTTTATCCTTTTGTTTAAAAATTCTTTGAAAAATTATGACTTACGGCCATGGCCCACTTTAAAATATTTTAATTGCCTTAGTAATACTAATAAAAATCGAAATAGCTCGAAAAATATTAACTTTAGGTATAGGACATGCTTTATAATTTCGAAAGACAATTAAATTCTCTAGAAGAAAATGTAAAAATATACAGGGTGTTGCATTTAAGAAAAATGACTTATCGATGTTTAAAGTTTCACAAGTTTGACCAAGCGTAAAAAACACCCTGTATAATATTTTTAAAATGTAGCTAGCGCAAAGTGTTAATTAATCTATTGTTAATCTAAATTTTAAACGAAATTTTACCGCTTTTTTAAATAACTTTAATGTAAAAAACAATTGAGTGCTGTATCGCCCAAAATTTTGATAAAAATGTAAATTTTACGTAAACTGTTGACTTAAGACCCATATAACCATACATTTTTTAAAGTAAATTTTAAGAGGAATCCAAAAATGTAAAAATTTACAGAATGTTCTATTTAAAAAAATTAAATTTTTTTATTTGCCGGTCAAACGAAACACCCTGTATATTTGAAAATAATTTTAGGTTATGTAGAAAATAGGTTCGCACAATATTTGTATTAAACATTTTTTGATATTTTCATTAATAAACGAGCTATCGAAGAATCTCAGGGTCGTGGTGCACCCTGTATATACAAGATACCAACAAAAAAAACTTTCTGTCCCAAGTAATACTTAAGACCGGGCAACTTGGGACACATATGAATTTCAGTAGTTTGACTCAAGTTTAGCCTATAAAGTCCTACTTGGGACAGTTATATTATATTTTTTATATTAAATTGATCTTTCACAATTATCCAACATGAAAAAAAATATCAAAAATAAAGAAAATAAAACTTTAACTCGCAAATTACAAAAATTTTAAACTAAACGATATTTTGAAAAATTAAAAAAATTGTACTACCTCTATTTAAAAATGATTGTCTCATTTGTAAAAAAGTTTTTTAAAGCAGGATTCAATATATTAATTGAATTAAATACTAATGAGACAATCATATTTGAACAAAAATGTTCACCAAAACGGACAATCATTCATTTTTGAACATAGGTAGTATTAAGTAAAAAAATGAGATAAGTTATTCAAGACTTAATATTAAACGCATATTTTCAGAACAAAAGTACAAGAGAAATTTTAAACAGTTCTTAATTCGGCCATTTTATATTAATTTAAAAAAATGGATGTAACAACTTACCGTCTTGTAGTAATTTCAAAAACTGATTCGTTTTTTTAAGCTTATATGATACTTTTAAAACTCTACTAAGCAACTTTGATTATCTCAAAAGCTGACAGTTGTAAACAAAATTTTTAGGTGAGAATATCATTTTGTCCCAAGTTACCCTACTGTCCCAAGTTGCCCTATTCTACCCTACTAATGGACTAAAAGCTATACATCTTTATAACAATTACCACAAAGACTATCGAATTACACAGCAATACTATAAAATTCTAATAAATGATACCGCACAAATAGTAATTATCATTTGACATTTAATTAGTTGTTTTTTGTTTTTATTTTCATAGATAGCTTGATAAGTGATGGCTAAAATAATATTTTTCTTCATTTTGTGACTTATTTATAAAAATAGATGTAGCAATAATATCTCATTTAAAAGAGAGAAAAAAAGCACATTTAACTATTCCATAGCCAACATCGCGGGGTAAAGAAAAAATGGAATTAGGGGTAATAACTCAAAAATGGTCGGTGTTAAAAAAAATCTAAAATAACAGTTACATTCTCCATTAAAAAGTATCTTATGAAAGTACTCATAAAATTGTTCTAATGATTAGGACAAAAAAGTTACAAAAAAAAAAGAAATTGGACATTTCCTTTTTTTTTCTATAACATCTGAAGTACGAGGGATTTCGTACATTTAAAAATTTATTGTGGGTCCTCTCATACTAAGGAATAATTAATCTAATTTAAACAAACCTGTATCTTTTATAATAAGCGAGATCCCCATGCTGGAAATGTAATCTGGGCCACCCTAAACAGGGTATAGGCACCTTTTGATAAATAAGTTGCAAAGTATGATATACTTTAACATGTATGATAACTATGATATAATTTGTATTGCAGGTAATGTATAATATTTTAAAAGTTTTTTTTTTTATACTAAAAAAGTTATTTAAGCTTGTAATTATCTTTACTTCAGATTATGAATTAGTATTTTAGCTTATTTCTTATTTTTTCCTAAACTTAAACATCGCTTCTCTATTATTTTGCAAAACACTGTAGTAAAAAATAATTGTTTTAGATATTCAATGGTTTATAGTTTATACTTTTTAGTTTTAAAACTAAAAGAATCTTCTTAAGTTGAAGATGTTTAAGGAATTATCCGCAACCAATTAAACATTACTGACAAATGGTTATAAACAATTATGTAAGATGTCGTGAATCACTTATATTTTTGTTGATCTTGCGTAATCTTGAACTTCTGATAATTTGATTG
Organism: Elmis aenea; assembly: GCA_947652605.1. Taxonomy (NCBI): domain Eukaryota; kingdom Metazoa; phylum Arthropoda; class Insecta; order Coleoptera; family Elmidae; genus Elmis; species Elmis aenea. Next base: position 23,265,229 of record OX393580.1, read on the forward strand.
GTAGACTGACTTTTCATTGATACAATGTTACTTAGTCAGTAAGTAATTGTTTTATCATTAATTTGTTAAATGTTTGTTAGTTTCATTAAAACAACATTAAAAACAGTTTGGTTTGTAATAATAAATTCCTTTAATGCAAACTAATCATTTACTTGTTTCTCACAAAAACGTCGTTGTTTTCTTATAATTTTGTTATAAGTTTGACAGATTTTATTTAAATTTCATTACAAACAACTTTGGTTTTTATATAAACAAATTCTTTTGTTAACGTGCTGTAATAAAATAATTAAATTTTACATATCTTGTGATTGCATGTTATAATTTTCAGTGGTCTTAACAATTTTTTAAGGTAAGTTCATACGTTTCAGATATAGTTATATTTTGGAATAAAATTGACTCTTTTTTAATGCAAACTTATAATCTACTTGTTTTTTTTTACTAAAAAGTCGTTGCTTTATTATATATTTGTTAAAATTTGATCCAACTTTGATTGAGTCAATTAATTAACAACAAAAAATACTAGGTAGGGGAATTGTATAAAAAGTAATAAACTTTAAAGAGACATTAATTTGTTGTCGAAAAACGAAGTAGCGAAAATTTATTTTCTTACATGTGTATTACTGAGAAAACATTTCTTTCCAAAGTACTTAGAATTTTCGAAAATAACGTTTTATCAAAGTACTTCCTTAATAAGTATTTATAAATATAATTAAAAAACAGAGACTGTAAGTAACAATTATTTGAGTATTATTGTAGAAAATGAGCATTTTGGATGCTAACTAAATGCTTTTATATCAAGATTATCATTACAAATTTTCTTATTGGGTTTAATTTCTTCACAATTTTTTTCTACATAAATCAAGATCATAATAGCGTTGTCGATCTTATAAATACCTATTAAGTTTTGTTTATTACCGCAACAAAGTAATTATGAATGTAAGATGTGTTGCTGATGGCAATAAGCAGTGTGTTTTTTATTCGTAATAATTATTGCTACACGATTTTAAATATCACACGAAATAACCACATTCAGGCTACATCTGAACTATAACCGAAGGTCGGCTGAATTCTTAAGGAAGCTGTTAAAAGTTCCAAGTTGCCTTGGCCCTGAATTTCGATAAATGCAATGAAGCGATTGGCTAAATGTAATAGGTGTTGTTCCTTTGTTTTATGTGTGTTTGTTTCTAAAGCATTGAAATGTGCGATTCACAATAAATAATACGAAATAATTATTTAGTCCCAAACCAGTAACGTTTGACCAAAGTAAATAGAATCTTGCATGAAGACGGAAGTATAGAGTCAGAGTCAGGAGAAAAATAAAATTATTTGGTTATTTTTTATTAAAACTCTCTTAAAATCTTCTTTTATAATGCTCATAATACAAATTTAAATGGTACAAGGAAAAAAGATCATAAGATTAAATTTTTGAAACCCAATTCAAGGGCTCCAAAACAACAAAATAGCAAGTATTTCTGCAACATTTTGCTTTGTAGCTTTTTTAGAGCATATAACGAAAAATTAAGAATCAAAAATCGGGTTGTATTGATATAATACAGTTGCAACATAAGAGATTTATTTTAAGATGTAAAAATTAAGCTTTGAGTTTTTAACTTACTTATTAAAACTTACTAAAGCTTAGATATACCTTATTCTTGCTCTGTTGTTTTTAAATATAATTTGAATCCTTAGTTTAAACTTTTGGCATGTTGTAGTGCTTCTTTTTTGTTGCAATATACCATTCTTTCTTTGTACCAAGCAAATATATTAAGTGCTGTTAAAAAGGTGCTGTAAATATATATGCAATATACTCCGTCGAAATACAGTATACTTAATAGTTTTTAAAACAATCCATAAGTGCTGTGATTCTCATAATCATAGGTAATACTTTAAACAGACTTTTGCAGTCGAAGGAAAAACATTATAAATGTACCAAAGACTCCAGCATGCTAAAACAAAGAAAGGAAGTATAACACGATTGTTTTTCTAATACTGTGGTAATAACAGTATTTTGGCTATTTCAAACTGCTGAAAGAGTAATTTGCGATATTTTTTTCTTCCCATATGTAATCTATTTGCCTAAAAACGAGCCTAATGTGTCAATTACAAGAAAAAAAAGTTTAAAAAAAGAAAAGCTGAAACAGTTTCTTTTTTAATATTCGCAGGATAATAATTAGGTACTAATAAAAACTATTGAATCTTTCAAAATCTGTGCCAACAAACATAGTTTTAATTTAGGGTTAAAAGTTGGTAGCACAAACTCAAATCTATCATTGTGTATTGACCAGTTAAACAGCAAATTAGTTTTCTAAAACCGTAAATAATAGCATCAATACTTTCCGAAAATACTTGTAAATAAATTTTCTACATTTTATAATTAAGTTGTTAAATACTTACATTGGTTATAACCGTCATATTTAACACATAACAGCCACATGCTTTTAGTTCCACATTTTGATGTAGCAATTGTACAAGCAGCAAATTCTTCTATTACAACAAGAAAAATAATTAGAAGTGCATTTGTGTCTCTCGCAGTAAAAAACTGCAAATGCTGAAATGTGACATTTGTTCGGTAATATATAAGAGATATGTGCTTACATTTTTTTATAGTTTTCTGAGGGTTGAAAGACCTTCAGATAAAAGATGTGTGCAAGATGATATACATTTTTTTACATTACATATAAATTTTATTGTTAAAGATGAAACAAAACAATATTTACCTTAACAATGAGATCTTTATTTGCTGGTTCTACTTCAATCTCTCCTATTATCCGACCAGTTTTTCTAGCCTAAAAATAATTAAGATTCAATAAATTGGAGGGTACCTACACCAATTGGAAAAATGCAAGGAAAATACTTTATTTGATACAATAGAACAAAGCTACCAGAATAATTGTAGGTATAACCCTAATTAAAAGACGTGAAATTTTAGAACCTACATTCATTCAATATGTTTTTATAATAAAATTTCGAGTTAAAGATCGCGTTTGAAAGCACCTATGCGCAATTCTTTATGATTCTGTTGTACGTATTTTGTAAAGCTACTTAAAAATCAACACATTTTCTCTATTTTTGAATAAACTTATAATATATATTACAACTCATCTATAACTTTTCAATTATTACTTTTAAAATTCGTTATGGACTGTGTGTACTTATTTTTACTAAACAGTTAGCTAAAAAGAGGGTATATAATTATTTATTACAGTTGACCTAAATTCTAATTTAACCCTAGAAGCCCAATCTACGTCATTTTGACTCCAACACATATTCGCGATCTGTTTCGCATGCTTGCTTAGATCGCCGTAACCATCCGAGCCAACTAAGTACATGCCCAGAGCTAACAGGAGACAGCAGTCTCGCTTTGATAAGTTCCGCCATTTTGTTGTTATCGCAATGTTCACGTCGTTATGACGTATGTTTGGGCTTTGTTAATTTTTGCACTTTTCGAATTTTCTGAATTATATTTGACTTGAGTGATTTATGTTTGATAAGAGTTGATTAGTTTTTTATAAAAAAATATAAATAGTTGATTTTTGTAAACAATTTGTAGTATATAAGAAAAAATTACAAGGATCTCAGTTTTCGTGCCATTTTTTGTATGTTTAATTAAAGTGAACATTTCAGAAATAAATAAACAATATTTTTTCTAAATTTCTGTTTTTTTATTTACATAGAAAGTATTTCACATAAACCATACAAAAAACTAGTATTTGCAGTAAAGTTTATTTAGATAGAGCTCTTTTATAATTGTACGTCGTTTTGACGTATGATTGGGCTTTATAGCCTCAAAAATATGATTGGGCTTCTAGGGTTAAAGCCGTTCCCCGTTTGCAAAGATAACCATAATAGTACTTGTTAATATTGGAAGATGGCTCTGTAAGTCCGATTTTATTCTCTAGCAAGTTATCTAATCACTTTAATTTGTTCTGCGTGTAGCTATGATAAAAGTTGTTTCATTGTTGTATGTATCAATAAGTAACTATATATGTAATATAAAGTCCCACAAAACTTGTTCAGGGTGGTCCACATAGAAGGGCTACTATTGGGATCTCGTAAACGGTAAGTGCTACAATCAAATGAATATTTTCAGTTTACAGTGTGTAAAAAAATCTACAACTTTTCCCCCAAAATATTTTTGTACCATCAAGTGTAACCGAGCTATTACAGATTTAAAGAAATGCCCATTTTGTTTATTATATAGTGTGCCATAGAACCGTTTTTTAAATATTAAAACATTACTGAATAGGTCTCACAACGGGGAACAATTTGTGTAATTTAAACTTCTGTGTTGCTCTTACCGTTTACGAACTTAAGTTCAAACTACACGTAGAAAAAACTACCAAAAAAACCACTGCAGCTCTATGGACCTGCAGAAGGATGCTTGGGAAAAACTGGGGATTAACACCTAGGATAATATTGGATATACACCAAGATGGTCATATCCATCGTAACTTATGCAAGTCTGATCTGGTGGACCAGAACACAGATAAAGGACTGCAGAAATAAATTAGACAAGCTACAGCGACTGGCTTGCCTAAGTATTACCGGGGCGATGACAACAACGCTTACGGCGGCAATGGAAGTGTTGCTGAACTTACCTCCTCTTTACCTTGTGGTCAAATCACAAGCACTAAGAGGGGGGTACCGACTAAAAATCACTTCCAAAGAGGGGATACGTAGAGAAGGGCTGGAAGGGCACTTAGCTATTCTCAACGAGATCGACACGCATCCCACATTAAATATGATATCGGATAGAATAAACAGGACGCTAGCCATTGAGAAAACCTTTGGAATCACAATTCCAACACGGGACCAATGGGAGCGCCATGAAATAGAGCTTAATGGCCTGGTCTGGTATACGGACGGGTCAAAAACGCAAAATGGAACAGCCTGCGGAATATGGGGAGCAGCACAACTGAGACAAGGCAAATCTGTAAGCCTTGGACAGTGTGCAACCATATTTCAAGCTGAGGTGTATGCTATGCACTTATGTGCAGAAACACTATTAGAAAGATGTTGATAACAAAAGAATCTTCATAGTGTCCGACAGCCAAGCAGCGTTAAAAGCTCTTGGTTCGTCAGAAGTAAACTCAGGACTTGTTCTGAACTGCATACAAGCACTCAACCATGCTAGGAAGCAGGAATAATGTTAAACTGGTATGGTGCCCAGGGCACACTAATATACCAGGGAACGAGAAGGCGAATCGCCTAGCCAAAATTGGCAGCGAGACACCATTCTTGGGACCAGAACCCGCAGTTGGTGGAACAGCCAAGCGGTGTCTTAATGACATACTAACACAAGAGCATAATGCTCATTGGAAAAAAGTTGCAGGACAAGCCCATTCCAAAGCTATCCTGTCAATAGTATCCAAAGACAAGACAGAAGAAATGCTCAGGATGAGCAGAGCAGACATCAGAGCAGCCACAGGGCTTGTCGCAGGGCACTGTGGGTTAAACAAACACTTCTACATAATAGGGCTCTCTGAGACCGATATATGTAGAGGATGTGGTAAAGAAGAAGAAACTCCTCTTCACGTAATATGCCAGTGTGAAGAATTCACACCCTATCGGCGCAGACTTCTAGGGATGGAAAAAGCCAACCAAGATGAGCTAAGAAAAACACCATTAAAGAAAATCCTGGAGTTTTTCAAAAACACACGACTTCTTTAAGGGACTATCACCAGAGGGTACAATAGACCAATAGGTCGCAGTACAGGAACCCGAAAGGGGACCACTTCCGCGGAAATAATAATAATAATAATAATACCGTTTACGAGATCGCCCTTCTATATGGACCAGCCTGTATATCTTTGCGATTGTTTAGCGCCAATGAGCAATGTGATAATTTTATATAAATACTGTTATTTATATATTGCTTAAAGTGTTTGTTGATTTTCGACACAATAAGTTTTAAAATTAAATTAATATAAAACTAAATAATACTACATTGATTTACCACATATCTACAGAATTTTATTTATTTGTTTTGATTTTGAAAAGTATGGTCTCTTACTCATAATTATTTTGGATTTTGTAATTTTACTTTATTTATTGTATTTAAAACTTTATTTTATAAGAAGTATTTGATTGCATTTACCTACAATTATTTTTTTCTTACCTCTGAAATAACAATTTCACAAGGTATCAACGTGGTTAAGATAATCAAACAGTAAATAGGACTCCAAGTTAGCAAATTGGCCGTAGTCAATACAGTAATTTGGTCATAAATTACCGCAAGAAATACCAATTCGAAAAAGGTTAAACTGACGTTGCAAAACACAGCAACCGAAAATGCCTTGTTCATTAATTTTGCAGCCTTGCACAAATTTGCATGTAATTCTGCAACTGTTACTAAACCATCGCTGATAGATTTTGTATTATCTTTAGCGATGTTTAATATGTGCTCATTTATTAGCCTAAATCTTCTTGATGACATAAGCATGAATCCCGCAAAATGGTAAACTGGTATAATCCTGACGATGGACATCGTTCCAAAGCTAAACAGCTGACATATTAGGATTCTAAAAGTTCTTGATTGAACTCCTTCCTTTTTCAATGCTTCGACAAGTTCCCAAACAGGAGCACAGCTTCCAAACAGTAAAAACGGTACGATTCCCATCAGTACAAGAGATGCGATGTGTAGTTCTTTAAAGGATATCGACATACCCATTTTTTTCAAAGTATTATCTATATTGTGAGCGATAAGGTATGCTTCTAGAAAGTTTTCTTGTTCGAATAAAAACGATATTATTTTGAGGACGCCTGTAAACAGCACGCAGATGAATCCTGTCATGATTAGGTTGTCTCCGAAGGTAACTGGTCGTATTTCCATTTCGATAGTGATGCGAAAAAGTCCGCTTACTATTACCACACATGCTATAACTGTAACAAAAAATAAAGCATTATATACAGTCGTCTCAAACTGCAACTTTCACAACTGAAAATTAGGACTTCAAAATAATTTCCCTTGCACATTATTCTCCAGGCTCTTATTCTTCAGTACTTAACGACTACTATCTGTTTCCAAAGTAGAAAAAAATGTGGCAGGACAATAATTTTCATGAAATGAGAAGTCGTAGCAGCTAGATACTTATTCTGCTGACCTCGGCGAACTGGTCTATACAGGGTGTCCCAGATTACATTTCCAGCGTGGGGATCTCGCTTATTATAAGAGATACAGGTTTGTTTAAATTAGATGAATTATTCCTTGGTATGAGAGGAGCAACAATCAATTTTTAAAAGTACAAAATTCCTCGTGCTTCAGATGTTATAGCAAAAAATATGAAAATGTCCAATTTCTTTTTTCTCTCATAACTTTTTTGTCTTAATCATTAGAACAATTTTATTTGTACTTTCTTAAGGCACTTTTTAATGGAGAATGTAACTGTTATTTTAGATTATTTTTAACACCTACCATTTTCGAGATATTACCCCTAACTTCATTTTTTCTTAAGAGCCGCGAAGTTGTCTGCGCTATCATTTTTTAGAATTTCACATTATTGTTGTGTAATTCGATAGTCTTTGTAGTAATTGTTATAATGATGGCAACATTTAAAAATAGCGATTAATTTGACATGTTGAGATGCTACATTCTTTGCCATAAAAACTGTGAAGAAGCTGAGCGAATATAATTAGAGCTATATCCCGAGAAAAGGCAACGAAGGATGCGTAATTACAAAAATTTGGAAATAAATTTAAAAGTATATGGTTTTTTCGACAAACCAACCAAAAATCCAAAACAAATCAATAATTAATTAGAATTATTTATTTTACACAGTTTCTATTGCAAATAATGTGGCATTTCAACATATAAAATTTTTAATTAGTTGTAAATGTGCCCATAATTATATGATAACAAATTTGCTACGAAGACTATCGAATTGCACAACAATACTATAAAATTCTAATAAACGATACCGCAGACAAATGGTAACTGTCATTTGACACATGATTAGTTGTTTTTTGTTTTTATTTTCATAGATAACTTGATATGTGATGGGTAAAATACGATTTTTCTTGATTTTGTGACTTATTTATAAAAATAAACATAGCAAATAATATCTCATTTTAAAGAGAGAAAAAAAGCACATTTAACTATTCCATAGCCAACTTTGCGGCCCATAAGAAAAAATTAAGTTAGGGGTAATATCTCGAAAATGGTAGGTGTTAAAAATAATCTAAAATAACAGTCAAATTCTCCATTAAAAAGTGCCTGAAGAAAGTACAATTTAAATTGTTCTAATGATTAAGACAAAAAAGTTATGAGAGAAAAAAGAAATTGGACATTTTCATATTTTTTGCTATAACATCTGAAGCACGAAGAATTTTGTACTTTTAAAAATTGATTGTGGCTCCTCTCATACCAAGGAATAATTCATCTAATTTAAACAAACCTGTATCTCTTATAATAAGCGAGATCCCCATGCTGGAAATGTAATCTGGGACACCCTGTATAACGGGTGCAAAGAAATTTGGAACATCGCTGGAATCAATGCGTTTGGCTTAACCCTGTCGATACTAACGGGACAATATATCCCAGGGAAATGTTTATGAATACTGCTGGGCTAATTACTCCCAATATAGCTGTAATATAGCCAGTTCAGTCTTTTCAGTGCGTGCGAATATAAGTACCGTTGTTTTTTACGCTAATTTCGCTATTGTCTCAAATTTGCTATATTTCTGGTTCACTTTCTGATAAACTTCACAACTGTTGGGATATATAATCCCATTTAAAATACCTAATGGGACTATATCTCCCATAATCAAAATTTAAATTTAAATTTTTTCAAAAATATGGCTATATTGAAATCTTGTATAATACACTTATATTAACACAAAAACCATAAGAAAAAGCAAATTTCACATTCCGCTTAGAAAAAAAAATCCGTCTTGAAAGGGTTAAGGAAGATTATGTAAAAAAAAGTCATTTTTGTAAAAACTGTTTTAATGCCAGTCTGCTAACTTTTACACGGTACAACACCAATCGCGATATTCAATACCACAATGGCGGGTAATTATTGTGACAGCATCAACGAATTGCTAAAGTAACAACTAAATTGTTGTAACTACATTGCTGCTGGAGCTTACCAGAATTGTGTTTGTCTTGGCAGCAACAAATTTCTGTAAAAGCGTTGATGTAACACTTTGTTGTTGGTGGCTGTACCACAATAGCAGTTACAAGTACATCACATAACTTGTTGGATCAACCAATGCAAATGTTTTTTAACACCTAAATCAATGAATCCTAGCAATACTTTGTGTTTGTCATAACAGCACATTGCCGATTTATTAACAACAATTGTTGTTCGCATTACATCAGCAGTATTGCAATTGTATTGTGGCATTGTTGTTAAAGTGACATGATTTGTGTGTTTCGAATAGTTCAGATGATATTGGCACTTAATGAGTATCATAAAAATAATCCACTTACCTTTAATATTGCTATTGAACCTGTTGTAATCTAAATTAAATTTATGAGCTGCAAAACTACAAAACTTGATTATAAATTTACTGTTACTGTGGTTAATGATGTATAACAACAATAACATAAGAATTTTAATAAAATACTTATTAATAAAAATTTTAACGTATTTTATTTTATATTTTCATTTAAAAAAAAACTACTTTTTTACATTCAACTAAAAATATTGTAACTCATGCAAATAAGCGGTATTTTTATACTACATTACAAATTATATTATTCTTTTGCATATACACCTTTTTTCAGGACTATTTTTTAGCTCTTGTTCTATTATTATTGATGGCAATGTTGGTCTGTGAATTTTTTGAGGGTTTTAAAACTCTGAATTATTTCTTTTCCTCTTTTTTCTTCTTTATTTAGTACAGTAAGAAGATTCTTCTTTTGCAATAAAAACACACTTCCTAAAAAATATAGTAAATTGTTATCCACACAATGTTTTTAAGATTTATTTATAAACCTACATATTAAGGGTAAATAAGAAAAGCTTTACCTTCTTCCCCATCGACTGTAGAAACATAAGTCGATGAAAGTAGCGGTGTGGATGATCTGCTTGGTGTAATAATGCTAGACAGTGAGACAGATGGAGATGTTACTGTTGTAGATAAATTACTACAAATTGCAGGCAACTAAAAAAAAAAAAATTAATAAATCCCATAGTCTACTTAAAACAACTTGTCAATTGCTGACATTCATTTACTTCGTGCATAATGATTTCTTAGGACGAAATAAACTGGAACTCTGTTAATATTTTAAAACAAATTTATTTGCATACCGAAGTAACAGCTTCTAGATGAACCAGTGTTAGATCAAACGTTAAACCGTTTTTGTATGCTTGATACCATGTTAAATTTATATCTAATCCCCACTTGTGGTATCAGTTCTTGAATCATATCATCTGATAAATCATTAAATACTTCGGTGTCAATGCAGTGATCTATAAATTACATTAGCAATCCCTAAATAGGATTAAATTTAACCCACTAGAACTTACCTTTGAATGTTTCAATAAGCACACCGCAATTTCACTCGGTTAATTTGTCTTCGACAAAACGGTCCATTCTTAAATTGTTCCAAAATCTTAAATAAATACACTAGTACACTTAACTTTCGCAAATATTAACGAGCGATGGCGCCAAGAAAGACCGGTAAACCACCGAACGAGAATACAGAATGGTAGCTAACTAGGGCGCATGCATGGCGCATGGTCGCAGGCACAACGTCATAAGTAAAGGACGTGCATTTACACCAATTTTTTAAATTAATACACTACTTTACTGCAAATCCACAGTATTTGTTGTGTATATTGAATCAATGTTTGTTACTAAAACAGCAATGTAGAGTAAGCTATACATTTTTAAATCTAAAAATAACTTTTTGCTACTGTGCGATATTACAGATAATCATGTTTAAAAATACACAACTATTGTGAAAGTAGTCTCGATTGTGGTTGCACTTACACATCGCCTTTACCCCAAATTTGTTGTAGCCACGGCAACAACAAATAATTTTCTGATTGTATTAGTTACATCAAATTGTTGACATTATTACTCTTTCTGTTGATTATGTAACATCAATCCTAACACAACAATTGCTTTGTTTCTGCTACACTAGAACTTGTTTAGATTACTATATTTTTTTGTAATATGCTTAAGAATCGTGTCTCTGTATACCAGCAATAAAATTACAACATATCACATGCTGTATTAGCAATAATATTTTTTTCCGTGTAAATCCACCCACTATGATTACATTTCTAGTTGCTTTTCGGCTGTAGAAAATATATTGAAATTCTTACTATTTAAAACGACCAAATCTTGTTAAAAATTTAATAAAATATGAACATTTTTGGTAGTTAATGAAACTAAAATACACAAAGAAAAAAATAAACCTTGTTAAAGTGCTTCAAAAAATATATTTTTTTATAGCAACATACATATAACAAATGCAATAAGCTTAAATGTAAGTTTTTGACAAAATTGGATATGGAAATGAAGAAGTTGATTATAATTATTTTTCAAATGCCAAAAATATTTTTATTTATTCTCAATTGACCAATAAAGTATTTTTTCTACGACCACTATTTTAAATGACTATTACTGTACAGCCTACATAGTACCTACATAGTTAGTAAGTGGGTCCTTACGCACGGTAAGCATACAGCACAGTTTTCTAGAAATGTCAAAGTAGAAATACGTCAAACTTGACGGTTAACAGAGTACGTAAAAGTGTGAATTAGTAGCCACACAAACGGCGAAAACGTATGCACTATGTGATCGTAGAAAAAGTAACATAACACGAGTTGTAAGGCAATTACGCTTTCGTGGAAATACGAAATACGTACTCCCTGCTACACGGCTCCGTGCGCAACATTTTCAATCGTAATATGCTTCTTACAACTTTTGTTATGTAATATACTATAAGAAAAGCTTCTACAATATTCATGTCTGAATAGATAAGAACTTTTACTATAATGTCATTTGGCTATGAAAAATTGCCCTTGAAGGATAATCTGAATGTCAACATTAAAAATATGCTAATGTTTACTATTTAACAATATTTTTATTGCTTTTGAATAACACATAGGGTTGTTAAAATTTATTTAAAAAACCAACACACGGTATCTGAACCACCCTATATACAGGGTGTCCTGGATAACTTGAACAGCATTAGGATCTCGTAAACTATCAGAGATACAGATTTGGTTAAGTGGATCTCTTACCGTTTACGAGATCCTTATGCCGTTCAAGAATTCAGTGTGACCCATTTCAAAGCGGATCACCCCTATCAAAAGCTTATTTAAGGTCCGATTTTTATGAATTTCTTTTTAAACGATAAAACATCAAAAACTGTACATTGGCAACTCATTTAAAATTTTAGTTTACGCTCACAAAGCCAACTATGAATTTTTTTCGATGTCAAAATTGGCAAAACCTGTTTAGAGATTTTTTAATTTAAAATCTCACTACGCCACTGAATTCAGGATGCCCTCCAATGGGTTTGTACCAAATTTCATGACAAAAAATACTTTATTTTTTCTTTGTATTTTTGTAGCTTTTCTTAATTATACAGGGTTCTCGTTTTTCGAGGGCCACTATGGGGATCTCGTAAACGGTAAGAGTTACGACTTCGGTTAAATTGGGGCAAAGTTGTATAATATTTAGGTGCTTAATAGTTTGAAGCAAACAGAACTTATCTAGCTCTTTTAGTTTTTGAGATATAGGGAAAAAAGTAAAAAAGTGGATTTTTGTTTTGGTAAATAATTGTCTTAGTGCCTTTTTCCTTGGAAGCACGTAAGTAAACCGTATGAAATTACTATTAAAGGGATTTAATTAAAAAATACCTAACAATAAATATGTTAGTAATGCATTAACATTGTTCACTTATTAGCAAATATTTTAAGAGTATTTTCTTTGGTTAAGTGATAAATTTCTCTAAAATGTGTATTTAATTCTTATTTGGCATACAATTATCTGTAACAAAAAATAACGAGTTATGCCTTTTATCTGCGTTAATGACTTCTAATAAGCAAAAAGCGTAAACAGATTTCTGGACGTTTTTTTTTTGTAAACTATGAACATTTATATTATTTGATTACGAAAATTTTGTTACAAATAATTGTATGCCAAATAAGGATTAAATACACATTTTAGAGAAATGTATTACTTAACCAATAAAAATGTTCTAAAAATATTTGCTAATAAGTGAACAATGTTAATGCATTCCTAACATATTTATTAATACCTATTTTTTTAATTAAATCCCCTTAATAGTAATTTCATGCGGTTTACTTACGTGCTTCCAAGAAAAAAGGGACAAAGACAATTATTTACCATGCCGATTAGGATTTGTTTAAAATAAAAGATTTGTTTTTGCCATTTTTAACAACAATTGTTTCAAAAAAGTGCAAAGTTGAATTCAGAATAAAATCATCTGCAAATTGGCGTTAAAATCAGATATAGCGTCCATAAGAAAAAATTGACCTGATGAGGGTTTTAAATAAGCGAAACGTCGCATGGAAAATATAATTGGGGATTCCGATTCCTTGCAAAAAGTGGCCATAAAAAAGTTTTTACAGAAACAAAATTCGACATCAAATGAAAAAGTTACGGACAAAAAACAAAAATCCACTTTTTTACTTTTTCCCCTATATCTGAAAAACTAAAAAAGTTAGATTAGTTCTGTTTGCGTCAAATTATTAAGCACCTGAATATACAACTTTGCTTTTATTTAACCGAAGTTGTAACTCTTGCCGTTTACGAGATTCCCATAGTGGCCCTCGAGAAACGAGAACCCTGTATACAGGCTGTCACACAAAAAACGCCCAAGCTGTAACTCCGTTATTTGTGGTCCGATTTTGGTGAACAAAAAATTAAATGAAGTGTCTCCTCAAATCCTATAAACTGAATTGGATTTCAATTTTTTTCAAGGTCAACTTAAATGTCAAACGATAGTCAATTTTTTTTTTCCAAATAGCACTATCTATTTTTTTTTACTAAATCTGGTAGGCAATAATTTTCTGAATTCAATGATGTAATCATAAGTTAATTTTAGTGCAAAACTAATAAATAAAAAATAAAAGTTTAACTAAAATAGGTTAGGTTTCACAAAATTTTCAAGCGTGCCGTGGAATATAAAAAAATCTTAATCAACAAATATCATTTAAATACCATCTCTTAATTAAAAATATTTTTTAATGAAATTTGGTACAAACCCATTTGAGGGCATCCCGAATCCAGTGGTGAAGTCAGATTTTAAATTAAAAAATTGCTAAACAGATTTTGCCATTTTGACATCGAAAAAAAATTATAGTAGGCTTTGTGAGCGTAAACTAAAATTTTAAATAGGGTGCCAAAGTGTAGTTTTTGATGCATTATAGTTAAAAAGAAATCATGAAAATCGGACCATAAATAAACTTTTGATAGGGGGTCACACTATAGAAATGAAAGGGAAACACTGTTGGAACATAAGTTTAAATTTTTTTTCCCTCAAAAAACTACCAACCTTTTAGTTTCCATTCGTAATTTATTTTATTTATAAAATGATCAATTACATAGCAATTTTGGATATTGTTTAATAAGCAAATATGTAGGGTAAGTCCGGGATAGATGCCCCAACGGCGAAGATGCCCCATCAAAATAATTTCGTTATTAACGGACAGGTTGCGCTGGCTTTTTAAGGGTTGGTTTGATTTACTAAACATTTAGTTTCTGTTTATTAATTTGTAATTACATAACATATTCGTAGGGGCATCTATACCTATACTAGTGGGGCATCTTTGCCCGACAGTTTGGTGAAGATGGCAAATGCTCATATTTTACGTTTTTAATTATTCGAATCATATAAATTTATAACAGTGTAAATTTTCAAGTTTAAATAAAATAATATACATAGAGTTGTCATACAACGTAGTTACAACCATAGTTTTTACTCCTTTGTCCAGAAAATATTAGCATCTAAAAAGGTGGGGCATCTATCCCGGACTTACCCTATGTAATTGGCTAATTAGTAAATACAATACTTACAGATAATTTGAAGCACATGAAAAATCGTAACTTTATCTTTTTCGTATGTATATCGATAATCTTCACCAATTTGTCTTTTATACGGTGCCATGCCAAAAATTTTAGACATCATGTAAGATAAATCAATAATTTGAAAAATATCCGTAGCGTACCGAACCATTTTGAAACTAGTGAGATAGATACCTAAATCACAAATAAAAATATTCCAGATTTTCTACACGGTAATAATTAGTTTGAACGATTGCATTATTTATAAATATCATTTCTATGATTGCATTACGCAATACACATATCTGAAAATCTATGGGAATCTCGTTAGATATAAAGCCCATTTTAATATTTTGTAATGTGCTGTCATTATAGATAAAACAAATCATTTTTTCATGATATAATAACGATGCGATGTAATTATTTACAATCACGACAAAGAACTATCTTCCTCCATCCCTGTTTGTTTTCTTTGAACAAGAGTGCTCGGTTGTAGTAAGGGGGATCCATAATGTCAGCATGTTGCGTTACATTTACAAACGACTTTTTCGCCAAAATTCAACACTTAAGCAACGATTTAATTATATTATATCATGCCAACTATTTGAAATTTTGTGATTTATCTTGAAGGAATAAGATTCAAATTGAAATATGCTTGTCATTAAAACGAATTAAATGTTAATACATATGTTTTAGATAAGCGGCTCTACAAATTATGTTGTGTTTTTGAAATGTGTCGAAATTTTAATTAAAAGTGTGCCAATATTATGTTAATTTTGTTAATACGCTCATATTAATGTGCTGCTGTTTTGATAAATTCGACCTTTTCCGCAGAAAAAATGCATAATTACATTGCCTTATATCGTCAGTGACATGATTATGGTGTCCTTTAAGTTGTCAATATATTTTTAAATAAACTTTTCTTAGCCAATTTTCACAATCATAACTTAAAAATATTTATTTACAACAAACATTCTCCAAAAAAAACACGTTAAATTACTTTCATAGCCGAAAATTTTCACGAATTTATTTTGCTAAACGTTTAAATATTACAACTAATTTACTATCAAAAATACATATGCTGTTCTGCTATAAGATATTACATTTTTTAAGTTAAAAATCTGTTTATTATTTAATTATGATATATAATTTTTTAACAGCAATGCTGCAACTGAAAGTACCATGATAATTAAAACATTATTTAATTATTTTTTTAAATCAATAATTGAAAGCATTGTTATATCATAGAGTCAGACAAATGAAGACAAAATTGTCTTTGCAGGAACAAACATCGTGAAATAGAGTTTAGTTTTAAATAAAAAATTAAGTGTTCATTTATAACAAAAAGTACATGTCGGCATCTCCATACAAACAGTTGCAAAATACGTAATGGAAAGTACATTAGCAATTTAAATAAAAATGTGTAGTTTTTTGAACATTTTTGTTAATGTCAAGGCAACCGAACCAAATTAAAACAGTTCATCTTCACGACCAATCATCCAATATTTTATTTTTACCATTGTACTATTGAGATGGAAACAATATTATCTTGAACTCCGCTTATTCGCCAATCAACAAAATTTGATTAATAATAATAATTATACCTAATAATCTTTGAATGTTAAAATTCTGTTGTTACTTAAATAATCACCATGATGCATAACATTACAATATACAATTAAATAAGATATTTCATTTATTACTTGTACAAATAAGCGTCTAATTTAGAGTATTGTGAATTGAAAATTATGAAGGACAATAGGATATCGGAATGTTTAAATAACACAAAATAGAGGTATTTTTATGTAATTTATTTAGCTATGAATGTCGTCAAAATGAAAATTGTCTTTCTGTTAAATAGCTGTGACAAGTGTGACATGTTGACAGGGCCGTGCGGTAGATTTTCTCAATATGATGCAAGTCTTCGAAATGCCGTCCCTTAAATGTTTTTTCTTTAATATAACCTTCGATTGTGATTAAAAAAAAAAACTGCACAAAATGTACGACATTATATTTATTATGAATTTATAAACTACTTTAAAATAATTATATCAACTATCAACTACCTTTGTAACTTTAACTTTAGCAAATTCGTTAATTAGTGATGTGTAGTCTAGAGTGGCAGCCAATGTAGATTTAATAGAAATTAATGACATACTTATTTCTAAGTTTTGTTTGGCTTATTGAAGTTCTTAAGTAGTGTTTTATTAATTTTAATTTGGAAAAACTTCTTTCCCCACTAGCTACAGAGACAGGGAGTGTTAATAAAATTCTCAGAGCTGCAACAGTATTCGGATACAAAGTAATTAAGTTACCTATTTGGGCACAAATAATTTAAAACATCCAAAGGTTTCGTAGAATATGGTAGCATTTGGGATACATTTGCATTTATATCTGATTCATTTTCGGCCGAAAGTATTGACTGAATAGTTTTGAAATGTCATATAAAAAGTGAAAATTTTTGCTATGGGTTTTCAGAAGCGTGAAACGTTCATTCAGAGAATTTAGGGTAATGTCCAGAATATAATTGAAAAAGTTTATTTTAAATTTATTCTTCTTTGTTAAGGGTTCATCGACAGCTTCTCCATAGTCAAATTGACGCTTTTTTCTTCTGGCTCTAACTTCAGTTTCGGCAGGAAATTCTGTACCGCATTCAAGATTCTCTGCAATCTCATTAGCAGCAATTTTCATCCGATCATATCCAGATTGTCTATAACTTTTCACTTTTTGTATGGTTTCTGATAACATCCTTACACAATCTGACCAATGTATGGTTACAGATTGCAACAGCTTCGATACTGAATTTATTTCAAATAAAATATCATAAATCGTGTATTATATAGGTAGGTTTTACCAGATTTATTAGTTATTCTAAAAAAGATCAACATTCCATCTTTGACTCGCTTTTGTAGTAGCAATTATATATTTATTGAATAAGTTGTTGAAATTTAAATAATAATCGAGGAATTAAGTTACACTTCATCCAGCCAGAAATGAATATCTTGAAGGCATCAAGCTTATTGGACACGATTTTCTAGTTTACTTATCATTACGTTACAAGCAGGTTGTTAAGAGTTTTAAAATAACGCCCATTGTATTTATGTCATGTAGTTTTATATTTTTAATAAATCTAATATTATCGCAATGAAAGTGAAATTTCTGTCGGCCTTGACATAAACGAAAAAATGCTGCTGGGATGGTCGTGTGGTTACGCTGTATTAAATAAAAAAACAGTTTAGTGTAAGAGAACATAATTAATATTTATGTTAATACAATCCTTGTACGTTATATGGCTTCGCTTTGATTTATATACTTAGGTAACCAGAAATATGAACGGTACTTCATTGTTTCTTAATTATTTTGGACATGATTATATTTCCTAATCAATAAATTATGTGTTGGAAAACACTTCGCAAGTTTTCACGCAGAATTCTGTTACACATGGAAAAAGCTTGATAGAAACAGAACAAAATGTGTACATCATATAAGATAATTTGTAGGTAATAGCTTTTGAAAAATAATGTTTTCAATTAAATCACGAACTGATATGACATAAGGTATACTGGTATACATCTGATCTTTTGTTGTAAAACGTAATAACCATGACTTTTAAACGCTTACACACTGCAACATTATTTATTTTTAGGTTTATCTTACTCGATTTAATTAATTTAAGTTTGCTGCTAGATTGGTTAAAATAAAAGTACCGTCCCAAATTTAATTTATAGAAATTGCAAGGTCGTCATAAAATATTAGAAAATGCAAAAGTAAAAGCGATGTAATTTTTTACAATATGTTTATAGGTTACTAGTTTAATACATAGCCATAATATTTAGCACATTCTACACTTTAGGTTCTAAAAATTAAGAAAAGTGTCTGACAATGCTTTTTAAAATTTATTTCTTCCTTGGTACAGCGAAATGTAGATCACATTTGAATTGTAATATTTGAAACTTAAAAATTATTTTAGATATATCTTCTAGACTAGGAATATAAGTTAAACATTTTTAAATCACTCATTTCATTGTTCCACCTTTTCTCCGTACGTTCTATGGCAAAAGGCAAATCATGAACTTAAACAGTTTCAAAATATACTTAGCATCATAATCTTAGCAAACAAATGTCGAAAATAAATCACAAATAGAAATATTTCCTGAATGGCAAGCGTGAGTTTGACACACCGTTGTGTTATTTATTCAACAATCCTTAACATCAATCTTTCATTTAAACGAAATATAATCTTTTAAAAATATGATATTTGCAATTGAAATGAAATTGTTGGAATACCCTATCGCAAAGTTTTAAATATCATAGTCGACAAAAATGAGGTTTTTGAAATCTTTGCAATAACCATTTGTATGTTTTGAATATAAGAAAATGTGAAAGCAAAATTCAACACTTTGCTAGTATTAAATTAAATATAAAAACGTCATAATTGAAACATGAAGTAAGTCTTCTTGGCCTTTAATTTACCGTTAAATAAATTACAAAAACATAATTTGAAAATAAATTGCAATATAATAAAGCTTATTTTGCTATCACAAGTTACAATAGTTTTATTTTGTTATTGAGGTTTTTTTGAAAAAAAATTCTGCAAATCTGATTTTGAATAAGGTTTTAAAGCAAACAAAATTGTAATCAATAATTTTGTAAACTCTTAAAGCTACATTGAATACTCTCCAATCTTTTACATAGAAAAGAATGAAAATTAAACTTTACAAATGTCGCACAGACCTGAACGTTGTCAAATATTTACCCACCCACAATACTACAATGTAACCACAAAAAGGTCATCTTTTAATAAACTATTTAGTAGTTAAATTACAAAACAAGATGTGTTGTAAGTGAGAGACATCGTTACCACATCATACCGACAAATATAGGCTCTGAACCGATAACATTTCGATTTTATTGTACGACCTGATGACAGCAGATAACGCATCTCTTAAAACATTTCGACATGAGGTCTAAGTTTATACAGAAACATTTATATTAAAATAATGCACTACATTAAAAACATCTAGTGCAAACAATATGTGTGTGTAATATGTAGCAAGTTACTTAATGCCAGTTTGGCCTTCAATTTGATCAACCATTGTGGATACGTTAACACAAAATTTTAAACATAATTGTAGGTACCTACATCAAATATAGGTAATTTTAATTAAAAATCATTGGAAAGGAAATTGCTGCTCCAAGCAGATATTGCTTTTTCGATAAAGCAATCTATTGATTATAAGACGGTAATCTCGGAACTGGTATAAATTTCTTTAGAAAGCTATCCTTCGTAGCAAGGAGGTAGGTAATTTTTTTAATAAAGGTAGACTAACATTATATATTTATTTAAAAAAAAATATAATTTTTGTTTTTAAGTTTACGCCAGAGGTGTAATGGTATATTAAAACTGGTCTACATGACAAACCATTAATTTTTATCTTTATTTTAAATCTTAAACTATAGAGTTCAACCATTGTTGTCCTATACGATTGGACTCGCTTGCGCAACTTGTAAACAATTAGTTCCGTGCACTGTGCTCTGTTTTACACTACACTTAAATCACCAACTCGAAAGCCTTCGTCCTCTTGAGCCTTCTGGTTATCCCTTGTCAGGCGGGATAGGTACAATTGTAACTTTTTAGTTTTTAAATTGCAATAACTTTTTTTCTTGAAACCGTAGAGGGCTTAAATTTTGTGACATCTCTACATTTTTGATCTAGATTATAAGATGAGTTAAATTTCAGAAAAATATTTCCCCTCTTCCGAGATAAGGGGTCAAGTTGTTTTTCCATCCATAACAGGCAAAATAATATGACAAAAAAACACTTTTTATTCGATAACTCGAAAACCGGAAATGATAGAATATTTTTGAAAACGGTTCTGAGTTTGTCTCAAAAAACTGCACATTTTTGGTAATTTAACCGTTTCCCTATCTCAAATATTAACCGAGATACCCATGCAATCCCATCGAATTTGGACCACCCTGTATTGCAGGAGCTTGAACAGTTTCTTACAAAATTAGTCAGAATTACATGTCAAGGAAATTGTATACAAAGTGTAACCAGGGACATTTAATTTAGAGAGGTTTGTGTCTAGTAGTAGTAGTATATAATTTAAACTAGAATTACAAACGAATCGTCTTAAGAAAAAAAATTGGTATGTGGTATGTATAGAATGCTATTTCGCCTGACATTCTTTCATTAGATTTGAATTTGTTTCAATCTATGTACATCTAAATTCACGATGAAATATTCATTTTGCTAGCAGCCTTTGCCACAGTTTCTATTCCATTACAAAGGCGGATTAAAAAGTCCTCAACTATAAAAGTGGCAGAACTCAATTAAAAGTATAGGTAATGTAGTCAAATAATGAGATTTTAAAGATTTTAGTTTTGGTTTGCTGAGCTTTTTCTTAATTAAAAAGTTTTCTGTTACCTAATATTTGACCCTAAATAGTGTTTTTTTTTGAAAATATGTTTGAAAAAAGCTTAGGAAAAAAACATTTAGTGGCTTTAAAATCAACTACTAGATGCTTATTTAATTTTATAAATTTTTTGATGAATATCAGTTTGTGTACCCGATTAATCTCAAATAAAATTGCTTAAGATCAGTGGATTAAGTAAAAACAACAAGCATCAATGCAAAATGAAAAAAACGCTAGAAAGGCTAAAAGAGTTTCCACATGATTTTAGCTCTTTCAGATTTATTGATTCATTTTTAGGCAACGTTGTGTTTCTTAATTGGGATCTCAAAATTATATTAGCTAGCGCTTAAATCCCATAATAGGTTAACTCGCAACTGTTTAAAACTGACAAATAAGAATTACTCTAAGTATGTCATTTTCAAAAGTATTTGGTAGAATATGAAAAGCTCAATTCTTACGGAACGCGTTTCAAAATTTAATTTAAAAATTGAATTGGCAGATTTTTTTTCCTATTATGGTGCCACAAAATTTATGTGAAAGTTTTTAGACTTTGCTGATTTATAATAAGAACCTTTAAACCTTACAAATTATTATTAGTAAACTTACTGTGAAGAACGCCACGAAGAAGCTATATAAACACATATTTTATAAGTGCAATATATCAATTCGTTTCTGCGTTCAACTAGTGGCATTTAAATAATGTATGCAGATATTTTTGTAATAAAATGTTGCAACAGATCCGATGTACATTAGAGTAGGCTGTAATGAAGTTAAAGTAATTTAAATACTTTTATTTCCTTATAAATTGCCTTTAAAATTATCGTAATTAGAAGTAACAACATGCCTTTAAGCACAGAACACTAATAAGGTTGCAGTGCCATCATTTTCATATTAACATAGCAATTCTGTTTTTAGTTAGTCTATAATAGGTTCTCTAACGGTACCTAAATTTGAGGTTTTATTGTTAACGTCAAGTTCTTTAAGACCTAGTTCTTTTTTTTTTAAGTTAAATACTGTAACGTTGTTGCAAAAATATAAAATCAACCGTACTAATAGTGATTAATAATATGCAAAAATATCAAAAAACTGTAAACACATAAATCGTTTTGAAAGTGGAAGAAATACTAAACAAAGTATTAATACAAAGCATCGTAGAACTACTATGTTATTAAAAACTTTTTGTTTCTTAATTACTGTAATTTATTAGGTATACTTGGAAAAATTTATTTAAATTGTTAGGTAATAAGTTCAAATAGTTTATTGCAGTGTACCTGCAATACCACATAAAAACAAGGTAAAAAAGAGCTGTAGAGAAGCATTGAAAATGTTTTACGTTGTGGGTATATATCTTAGACAAAAAGTAGTTGTTGAAATTTTCCACATATTATTAAATCAACAAAAATCGCTCAGCTGTTATTGTTTGAGATGCAAAAAATCGTACGTTTAAGCACCAAAGATATAACACTAAAATATGATGAATACCGTTTTCAAAGGTTTCATGTATCTTTATTTTATTATTATTTTATTTTTTATTTTTGCGGAGGTGGTTCCGTTTCGGGTTCCTGTTGTTCGACCTATTGGTATATTGTACCGCCAGGTGACAGCAGTAGTGGACTGGGAAATTCAACCGGCCCGGAAAAAACCTGCTAGACCGGCCCCCAAAAAATTAATAACCAAAAAAAAAATATTTTAAAATGTTGTCATGTTTGGATAATAATAAAATTATTTCTAAAAAATTTCCATGTTCAGTCTCATTGTTCTCTAATGAGAATGAATTAGCAGATTCCGATCTGTGAGCCCGAAAAGCTAAACCCCTTTTTCCAATTAGTTTTACAACATCTATAATTCTTTCCAATACTTGCTTGCGTTCAAGAGCTTTTTTTTTTGACGTAAGCTTCCTTCATTTGAAAACATTAACCATAAATATTCTTTTTTTTTAAGGTTTAAGCATATGGCTATAAACACAATTTTCATGGATCGTATTATTTCCATGTTCTTTATTTGCAGAATATGCTTCCAGTCTTTCATTCCATCATTTACAAACGAACATTCGTTCTTATGCCAAGCACAGGGAACAAAATAGAGATTCTTTTTCCAAACAATATGATAACCATCGTCTATTTATATTATCATCTCTGTAAACTATAACATTTGGCTTAAATGGCAAATAAGTTGGCAATAGTTGGCTAATAAGGATGTTTGTTAAAAAAATCCTCAAAATTTTGACTTGTTGGTGTTGTGAAATAACTAGCTGATAAGCATTCAAAATTTTTGTTACTTGATAAGTTAGACTTGAACATGAAGACTTTGCGTTGATAATCGACGTTTCAATTTTGTCTGTTTCAACGAGGCAGATTATATTGTCTTCGTTTGTCGAATTTGATGAATGCAAATCTTGATCAATGTTAGATTTTCCAACATCAGGTGCACTAACTTTGGAAGTTAAAGCAAACAAATCACTTAACTTGAAACTTTTTTTAGCAGCTTCGTGAAGTACTTTTTGCCTTTTCTCTTTCCCTTTTTGAGCACATTTTCTTTTTTCTACTTTTCCTTGATTAAAAACTATCACCAAAAAAATCTCACAATGAATGTAGATAATCAGTCTGCATTTATTAAGTTTAATAATTGTTTATTAATTAATTACTAAAATATTAAAACTAAAATTCTAGTAAGGTATAATATCAATATCACTTGGTGCTCAAAAACACAGCCCGGACGGTGAAATTTAACCAAAACGTCGGACATGGCAGAGACACAAATCAGAGACGTAGTCAGCTTATAAAGCTTGAGAGGGCCAAGGGTACAAAAATTATGCGATGTTGTAACTTATTTTTTATTTATTACTAACCGAAATAATAATAATATTGCATAATTTTTTCATAAAAGTCATAACAAGTACCTTCTGTGGGTTGCGGTCTCAGAGCGACCGGCCTACCGGGATTCCTCCCAGTGTCCTGCCGGCCCAGTCCGCCACTGGGTGACAGCTTCTTACAAGAGTCCTGTGTTTTAAAAAAACTCCAGAATTTTCGTTTAGGGTGCGTTTCTTAGCTTTTCTTGGTTGGTTCTTCATTTCTATAAGTCTACGCTGATAGGTTGTGAACTGTGGCATAGTATGTCCAAAGGAGTTTCTTCTTCTACACCACATACTCTGCATATATCGATCTCTTGAAGCCCTAATATGGAAAAGTGTTTGTTTAGCCGACAGTGTCCTGTGATGAGTTCTGTGGCTGCTCTGATGACTATTTTGCTCATCCTAAGTCTTTTTTCTGTCTTTTCCTTTGATACATTCGACAGGATAGCCTTGGAATGGGTTTATATCCTGCTACTTTTTTTCCAATGAGCATTATGCCCCTTAATTTATATGGTATTTAGACATCGTTTGGCTGTTCACTATGATGTACCAGCTGCGGGTTTTGGTCCAAAGAAAGGTGTCTCGCTACCAGTTTTGGCTAGACTTTCTCGTTCCCGACCTATAATAATTGGTGTGCCCTGGAGCCTGGACACCAGTTTAACGTTAGTTCTACTTCATAGTATGTTAAGTGCCCGGATGCGGTTCAGAATAATTCCTGAGTTTACTTCCGACAAGCATATATCCTGCGATAAGAATTTATTTATTTTGCCAAAAAGATGACTACTTATTCAGTAATGTCTAAATTTTCCCAACGAATAAGTTCTTAAAGAAAATTTTCCAGGTACATCTTATGATTTATTAAGTTTGGGTGTGTCTTTTCTGTTAACGTTTTAAAAAACGTAACAAAGTTTAAATGGTAACGTTATACCTATTAGGTATTTCAGGACCACTCTACTTATTGGGTAAAAAGATCAGCCACTAAATTTTGCAGTTACGAAAGAGGGTAATCTTGTGTTACTTAGATCAAAATTCCCTCTTCATAACTTTTTGTTTTACCGTTGAAAAACAAGTTGTAGCTGATGGCATAAAAAAATATTTTTAACTTAAAAACTTGAGGTTTAATAATACATGCTCCTTTCATCGAAGAGTTATGCCAAAGTATTTGGCTGTATTTGAATAAGGGGTAGTTTCCTTGGATAGAACTAGCTCACTGTTTTTCTTATGAAATTTGTTCCACAAAGCTGTAATTTTTACCGTGACAAGAGTCTTGTACTTTAAAAGATTTGAACCAAACCAAGGCTGTATCATGATCATCCGATATTTACACTTGAATTACAGAACTTCCTGTAGTAGCTACACCACGTTTCTCTGAAATATTCTAATTTTACAACATCGGGGTTTTAGAAGTTACCTCTGTTTTCCATAATTTTTAGATTTGCATGCTGTCGTGCCTTAAAGCTATAATCAGTTGGTCACTAAACCTGTTTACAATAACGTGGTTAATACCACAAAACTATTATCAATTTCTCTCAAACGTACGTCCTGTTGATTCTACACAATTAAATCGGCAGGAAAGTAATGGATTATAGTATTTAAAATGAAATAACCATACATTTTTGTGTAATGCACGCTAATTTAATTCTAATTTCAGACAAATTTCACGACTTTGGCTTTTAACAGAATATTAAAAAGAAATTTAATATTTTTTTAAAAGGGTTTGAAGTTAAACAGAGGATTTTGAATAAGTTGTAATTTCCAAATTTGCATTAAAGTTTACATCAAGCTGGCTACAAATATCAAAAAATCTATAAAGTATTTAAAACAACACATTCAGTGACATTAATTTAATAGGAGGTTTAACTCTTTATTTTATGTAAAATTACTAGCAATCATCTTAAGAAACTCGCTTAAGTACTTAGCTCAGAATGGTTCATTTCTAATTTTTTCATAACATGTGTCCAGCTTGTTAATAATTGCAATTGTTTAAAAATTAATTGGTTCTTTCTTAAACAAAGTGAAAAGACTTTGGTCTGCATTTTTTAATTTTTCATGAATCTTTTAATCTCTTAATATTTTAATTTACATATTTTGAGGGCCAATAATCATTATTAAGACCATAAACAACGCGTGAGGGAATAATCAAAAACACATTTTTATCATTTTAAATTTAAATATAACATCAGATTTGAATAATAAATACATGTGTTGTACTTGTTAAAATATTATTTAATTATGTATTTATTTTGATTTATCGAAACTTTTATGTCGGGTTGTTAATTTAATAATAAGAGTGTTGCCAAGTATTTTAGAATACACAGAGCGGCCTGTAAGTGTAAACTAATACTCATTTTCTCTTGAGGAAATACTAGACCAGTTTTCAGACTCCCACCCACAAATGGATGTAAACAAATAAATAATTAAGAAAGCCGAAGGCAATGCAATGGGAGTCTCTATACTGGTCCAGTTTCTTTACAAAACAGATTCCTTATAAATAATAGTGTAAGTGTTTTTTAAAAAAAACCATTTAATTTACAATTTACACTTAAAATACATCACTTAAATAGTCCCAGCATTAGCCAAGTACTTATGTGTGATATTTATTAAATAAATAATCTTATGTAGCTTAATTGATGAAAGTAATTAATATCGATGATGTACGAATATTACGTTATATGTGACTATTTGTACAAATTACTTTCAACATTTTTTGAAACTGAGATTGTGAATAGCAGATGACTTATTTTAAACGACTATGCATCGACAAGAAACCCTAATAATTAAACAATTTACACACAGCGAATAATTTTTCATTGTTGGTTTGAACATTATTTTATTAGCATTTGTATATACATATATTAAATATAATTAAATTTAATAATTAAATATAAGCATACCTTAATTTCGCTATAACTTAATTCTAGCTTATATTTAAATGATTTTACATGATCAGGAAAGGTATTTATGTATTGTTTTTTATATGTAAAAACCATACATATAGGTACCTATATTAATAATACAACATCTGTTGGAAGTTTTACTTAGGTCACCGTAAACCTATGCCTAAACATTAATATTTTACTATCTTGTTACTTCATTTAGCGGCTCTTTTAATAAACCTGTGAATGCAAACTGGAATGTTAAAGATAAAATATCACATGATATTGTTTTGGACCACATAATCATTTGGTAATGATCTTTGGGACATCTGGTAGGTGTTGCACAAGTTTAAATTTCGAAATACTTTACTTTACTTCGTAACGTCATCACTTGCATTTTTATTCGGAGTTGTCTCTGTGATTATTGATTATTTCCATATAATATTGCAGGCTGAATGATTAATGAATGATTACGATATACACCTTAGTTTAAATATGTGTTGACAAGGATATCAAAAGAGAAGCGGAAGTTCTTTAATGGTATTATTTTTTTTACTGCTCATAACGATTTTATTTAGTTTTAAACCAGGACTACATTTTTTTTCTCTACATTTGTGTTTGACTTATTTTTTTAATCTTTTTTATAAGCTTTATCTAAACAACTTTTTGTTGCTTAATAAAATGAAGCTTGTTTAATTTTAAGTGAAATACAATATAACGATTTTGAAGACATTAATATTCGGCAGATTTGCATTAAATTATTTACAAAACTGAAATGACGACATCTTGCATCTTATAACCAATATTTTAAAATTCTTTGTTTCGTGTATTTGCAGTTTAAAAGGTTAAATCGTTGCTAAGATATTAATGACAAGTAATAAAAAAAAACGTATATTTATTTAAATTTAAATCGTTGCTTTAAAGACTTTTTATTGTGGTTTTTAGAAATCAAATAACTTAAAATGGCGCAAGTGTAAAATATTAATAATAAATAAAACTAAATTAAGACAACTTAACCAGTTGTCGTTTGTGCGATTAATTGAAAAACGCCCCCTATCGGATGTGGTAATTTGATACTTATCAACAGGCTGTGAATAATGAAGAAGATATTCAATAAAATACATTAACAGTCACAAGCTTGTCATCGAAATAATGTGTATAAGCTATATGACTTGTGCAACTGTTGTGTGATTTTTTAGTAATATTTTGGTAAGTTTAAATTAATGAGTTTGGTTGATTTAAGATTTAAGCAGTGACGGTTTTTCAAAGCCAATTCAAACAGATTTACACGCACCAATATTTAATTAGGTAATTTTGTTCAAGACTAAATATTTGAATATTTGTGTGTTTAATCAAAAAAACACTTTTTTTTCTATTTCTTTTTCAATTGTAAGATTATAACTGAACCGTTTCAAGCCTTCACACTGTTTCGTTAGTGTCATTTTTTGACCGTTCTTAATTTACTGACGAAATGCTCACCAGTTCAACAACAATGAAAAAAAGATTCACGGAATTGCTCATTGGAAATTTATTGGAAAAGAAAAACACAACAAAAGAAAAATAGATTTGTTGCACTAAACTAAAACTTTTCGTCTTTGTTCAAAAACTATTAGCACTAAGATTCGCCCTTATATGAAGTGTCTTGTCTAATTACTGAATAAACTTCCTCATAGCTGGTGACCCGAATCACGTCCACAAATCTAAGATACATCCGCCTCCGCAATAAATCAATCCATGTACCAACTTAATAGGTGACCTTCGTTTAAACAAGTGCAATAAACTACTTGGAAGTAAAAATCTCCGAGTTCTCCAAAAAACTGGGATCGTCTTTTAGGTAAGGTGGTGGGTACACAAGCATTGTGCCCCTTGGCTGTGCCGCCTCTCTATAAATAATGAATCTGCCGAGGTACATCACAGTCTTCAAGTGATCATCGTTAACATGAAATCTCTGGTAAGTCCTGGGGTTAAATGGTAGTGATAGTGAATTATGGGTGGATCTTACTCTGTTTTATTTCGCCTCATAGTCGTTTGATTGCATTAAAAGTGATGTACAAGTAACGATTGAAGGGATTATAAAACAACATCTAGTTACAATGCACGGTTATGATTTGGTTAACCTCTAGTAAACAAACGCATTTTTTTTTTAATTAAGGCGTCACCAAACAACATGCAATCGTTACTAATAATAATTGCTTAATGACAAATGAGCAAATGTATATTACTTCGATTTTTTATTCAAAATTTTTAAATTTACTCAACAACTTCAATTTTTCTATAACGATAACGAAATTCGGAAGTCATTTGCTTATTGACACATTTTTTTAGTCCTAAGTCCATTTACAGTTAGGTGTAGGGCGGTAATGTTATATAAATAAAAATAAATCGATTCGTTAGCAATACAACATCTAATTTTGTTGCCATTTATTTAAAGTTGAATAAACAAACTTGAATATTTTCGATATTTTTAAAAAATTTAGGTTGTCAGTGCCTTTAAGAATGTTCGGTTATCATTTATTTAACGTTAATATAGAAATTATTTCGATATAAATTTCAAAATGTAGTAATTACTTAATAACGCCCATTTCGACAGAAACTTTAACTTTAATCGGTTGTCTTTTGCTTTTAAAGTTGTACAAAGAAACGATATTTTTTTATAAATTGACGCAATATAGTGTAGATATTAGTTCGGTTACAAAATCTTTGTACAATTATTCCTGCATTGTAAAAAGCTTTGTAAATAATATTGATGTCAATTGTAGTTTATACATAGGTAGTATCATTTCATACACAAAAACTATCTTGATCGCTGTTTTCAGTTTTAGTTAAACGGTTTTATTGTTAATAATTGTCGGCCTTGCTTGGTAATACTCGAGCTAATAGTTTTTTTTTTTTTGTAACATCTTAAACTTGAATATTTTTTACCTTGGGATACTAGATGGACGTTCTTTGTACAAAAGAATATCTACCGGTATTGATTGTAAAACAATTTGAACTGATACTAGCTGCACTATAATTGTCTTCAATAAGCACTTAAAAATTAATTTCATGTCAAAAGAAAGTAATATTTATTTATTATACACAAAACTTTAGTAAAACGTATAATATCTACACAGGACGGTTTTTGTAGAAAAACTAGACAATTTTAAGAGTAAACATAGCTTTCTACTTGAATTATGTATCAACTAATATTTATTCTGATACAATTTACTTAATGTCTTTTCCCAACTGTTTATATTTAAAGATTATAAAACATTGGTTACTGATTGCAGCTACATAAATCTAATATGATTTTTAGCGGTTGGCCTCTACTCTTTTAGCTGTAGTACATATTTGAAATCATTATTGTAATAAATTGTTTAATTACAATAATTTCCAAGAACGATTTGTGATTTAATTATATGCTGTCAAGTTCCGCGTTATTTCCCTTTGTTTTCCTAGAAATTATTAATGTTGCTATAAAACGTTGCATTTCAATAAATTAGTCTAAACAGGGTTATATTCTGTATTGCTTTAATAAAAATGTTCAAAAAACAAGGATTTAAAATTTTATTGGCAGCAAACATTTTCTAAATTAGCTAATTTATTTTTTTAAATAAAAAGATACCCATGTAAAGTTTGAACTGTGTTAAACATTTATACCATAAATTAATTAGCTTAGAACAACTAATTTGATCTTTATTATAACGATAAAATATTTAATTTTTCATTAATTTGTTTAAATAGATTTCTAGCAATCTTATTATACCTAATTGTTGACGAAGCAATTATTTTTATTTTTAGCAAATTTTAATCGCTACAACTTTGCTTATAATTATGAAATACTTTTTGACTAACAGTTTGGTCAGTTTATGTTAGAAAAAGTTGTGCTACCAAAAGTACATATGCATAACTTTTAAGACTAGGATTCAGAAAGATAAAGATATAGTTAATTATTGTATAGTACTCTTACAACACATAACTACTACAGAGTTGCAACAAAGCTTTAAGCAGTAAACTAGTCCTTAGATAAAAAATTAATTACACATTTTATAGACTGGTAAAAGTGTTGTAATCTGTTAAAGCTAATATCTTGCGAGGTAACAGATTTAACAGATTATTTAGTGATCAACAATTCTCTAGCATAATTAGTTGAATGAATATTTATGTTTTGTAAATGTTGTTCAAGAAACTTTCAGTCAGGCGATAGTTTTGCTAATACTTAACATATGAAGTTGAAGAATATCTTTAAAATATTTGTTGGTGTCAGCACTGTCCTTTTATTCAATAATTTTTTATAGTATCGGAATTTTAAGAGGTCAAAATTATGGAGGTTCACTCAAGTGACTAACCTTTAAAAGCAAAAGTGATAAAATACCTTATAATGTCCGAACGGTTTCGTATGCATCCATATGTCACTGACACAGTTCTATGATTTATATACCATTTAGTATCCACCTTCCATTGCAAAATTTCATCTGTTTCATGCGTATGTAAGAAAGTGCAATAAATTTATAAGAATTGATGTTCACGGTTTGATCGTTATTGCCTAATGGGCGTAGAAAGGTCAGAAGTATCTTTTTCTTGTTCTAAATGTGAATCGAATGGCGTGTAATATGGGCGTTTTCGACGTATAAGTCGCCTTATGTAATTGAGATGTTATAGTGGATGTTTTTTGTTCTAGGTTGCACTATTTGTTGTTTTTGGGTGCGTGGTAGCCCAGCAGCGTTACCGCCCAGTGCCTAACCCAATCCCACACAGCCCAGGACAACACATTGGTATCCTCAGACAAGCATCTGATGTTGGTCCAGATGGTTCCTACCAATGGAGGTATATTGCAATATCAAAAACAAAAATTAACGTAAACTTTTAAAGAGCTTGGTTTTTTTTTAATTTTAGAAAATTTTGGAAAATTTTAGGAAATTTTGGAAAATTTTTAAGAATGTTTTGAATTATGCAAGAATACTTTCATAATTTAAAACTTACTCTTGAGACATTTCAAAGAATTGCAAATTTTTTTAAATAAATTTCAGAAAGAATCCTGTCAAATTGTAACTGAAATTAGATTAAACTTTACAATTTATGCATTTAAAATTTTTATAGCAACAAAAATTATTGCATCTTCAAGGCAACAAATTAAAAAAAGAAACATTTTAAATTTTTTTAAGTTCTGGAATTTTTAGTTTAGAATCTTCAGTTAAATTACTTTAAAACCATATACATCCGCATTTTATAATTATCTAATATTAGGTATAAATTGTACCTAATTATACCAAATAACATTTTCTGCCTTATGCTGATGATGATTCAGTTTCAAGACTCTTGTTTGCATCAATAACTATTTGCCATTGATGAAGAAATGAAAGTCCATAAAACCTGGTCTAGCATTTCAACAAGAAATTAATTGAAGTAACCCAAGTTTTTTTATTAAACTTACTTACATTAATTCAAACATCTAAGAACAAATTTTAATATTTTTTGCTTAATTTGTTTCATTTACTGAATAAAATCTGCTTTTAGTTACGAAACCGAAAACGGCATCTCTGCCCAAGAACAGGGACAACTGAAAAATGTCAACAGCAAGGAACCCGCGATGGAAGCACAAGGCACTTTCCAATACACCGCCCCTGATGGTACCCCAATCTCCATCCAATACATCGCTGACGAAAATGGTTTCCAACCCCAGGGCGCTCATCTCCCAGTAGCCCCAGAAACCCCACCAGCGATCCTCCGCGCTCTCCAATGGATCGCTGCCCATCCCCAAGCTGAAGAACAATACAAACCAATCCCAGCCAGAAAATACTAGAAAACATAATCTAGTGCTTGTGATAAATCGTGCATTCTTTGAAGAATACTGTATTTAATGTATATATTGTTTATATAAAATAAATGTTTGATTCTTAGAAGCATTCAAGATTTATTGTGACCGTGTCATTATGTATATAAACATGTCAATACTAGATAAGGCACGCATCTAATGCCTGACTACAAAGTAGTCCATAATTTGTACAAAAAATTGTTATTTAAGGATTAAATAAACGGCTGCTCACTAGTATTGTCTATTATTATCTTCTTGTAGTGTTTTTTTAGGGTAATTAAAGAGGTTAACCTTTTGGCTTCACCTTAACCTGTTACATTTGTTAATATTCTGGATGATTTTGTTGCGTACTGACGAGTAAGAATATTAAATTTATGATTTTTAATGTCAAATGGACCATTAAAAAATCGAGGCTACAATTTGATGTAGGTGTTTATGATCACTTTTGATACCTTTGATATTTTTCATCTGCCGCTGGCGTGCAATCGTTGGTGTAGTTTGGTTTTATTTGCATAAGAAGTAATTAGGACATATTTTTATATTTATTACAAACAAAAAAAGGATTTTAATAAAAAAAACTGTGATGATATTGTTAAGTAGCAAAACCTTTAATGTCTAGTGTTAAAAATAGAATTTATTAGCAATTTTTCAATTTAAAACTGCCTAATATATTTGTATAATGCATTCATTATAATTTAAAAAAAGTAAAAGTTTTTTAAATTATACAATAACATAGACAGCCGTAGTTGAAGTGATATACACAAAACTGATAGTGATTATGATCTATCAGTGTTTTAATATGTTTTATCACGAAATAAATTAGCAGGTCATAAATATCCAGTCTGAAAAAAATAAAAACATGAAAGTCTAAGGGAAAAATTTGCTTTTAAATATTACGACAGATGCATTATTCTCATTAATTTAATGTAAAATAACTTTTAAAAAACTGCGATCCAGAGCAGGTGAATCAAAATTTATCCATATTGCCTCTAATATATTTACTTATGTTTTAATGTAAAAATATACAATAAAGATGAATTCGCGTCGCATATCTTAAAATATGTGAGGTGTGTGCAAGCCTATTCTTACAGTGAGGATAATTATTCGGAGTTCTTTACAGCAAAATTATTAATTATCATCAAAAGAAACTGTAAAATGACAGTCTAATCGAGTTATTCTTGGATTATGAAAATGTGACTTAATGAGAAATAAAAAGATCAGGATTAGTGATGTATTTTGGTTTATGTTGAACATTGCATTCTTTGACAGTAATCCTTTAATTTAAAATTTAGTTCAAGAATTTAAAACGCTTTTTGTGTGTATTCTAAAACTTCTTTTGATTGTGCAAGTTTATAATTGAAAACGTTTTAGAACTTTTTTTAATTTCCTGCATCCTTGTGGTCCTTAATGTTGGCTGCAAAAGTTCTTTTACATAGGAATAAAACTTCTTTAACGAAATAGATTGTCTTATTCCAGTATAACTTTTCTACGTTAGATTAATATTCTACGTGGCCACTATTGTATTAAAACAGATTGGAAGATGTTTTATTTAATTGTTGAACAACTAAAGGTCAATTCAAGGTTAAATCCATAAATTTAACCGTTGCAAGTGAACGTTCAAATACCGGTTGTAATCTTAAAACCAACTATTCAAGCTATTTTAAAACCAATTTTATCAAAACTAATATACGTTCGGTACCGACAATTGTAAAGGTTACATCCTGCTTTAATGTCAGTGAGTACAAACGCCCCAGTCCATGATATTTTTAATATACAAACGTTGTGTAAATATACCTTGATGACTCAAGAAAAAGAAAATGTAATACTGGTGTTATTAGTCTTTTAATCTTCTTTATCCAACCTGTTCGTTGTTGGAATGTACATGTAAATTAATGATTCTCATCAGAATACAAGTGAACGGAACTATGTTAAAAATTTTAATAACAAGGTGAATCGTCATAATAAAATAGCGCTGTGAGGTGTATCAGGTATCGGGTTACGATGGTAAATAGTGAAAGTTTGATATCAACAATCAAAGGGCTTCCATGTCTTAACTTGTAAATGAGACGTGCAACTGCTCCTATATGTTAATTTGGTAATAGCCTTGTACAGGAGATTAAGAAAGAATGTTCCCGTTATCGGTAACAAGCAACAAAAAATTAATTAAATAATTTCCTAACCACAACTTTTTTAAGTAATCACTTCCAAAACCAACGCACCTGCCAGCTATATTTAAACTTTGTAATGGCTTATTAATAAAAATCTCTGTTTTGGTGTTTAAAGTGAAATTTGACTTGTCTCGAGATTAAGATATTGGGAATGGAGAAAACTGTATTTGGCAAGTCAATTTGTGCAGACTATTTGGTAGTACTAAAAGACATCGACAAAGACCGGAAACAAAATTTGGAAGTTATGCAAAGGAAATTGATTAAACATGGGACAATTTCCTTAAATGCTGGAAGTAAGTTGTACAGCAAACGTAGGTATGATAAAAATACATAGACAAAGAAAACACAGGAAAACTAACTAGGTATAACCTCATTACGTAAAATAAATTGCCACGAACAGATATAAGTGGAGGAAAATATAGAGAGAGACTATCAGGCAAAATAAACATTAAGTACAGGGGTGGCGAACCTTTTTATGTCCGCGTGCCATTTTATAAAATTTTCACATTCCGAAATGCTGCTGTGCCAGGTAACTTTTGCAATAAATGAAATAAAAAGCATACTGATTGTGAGGAGATGAAGACTAAATATTACAGTATTTGTATTAAACGAATATTTTTTATTGCTTCTAATAGAAATTTGCATTTAAACACATTTGAAGATAAATAACAAAATTTAAAAAAAATTATATAATTAGACAAAAATGATAATTACCCATTACATGTGTTTACTTTTTAAACAAACTATATAAGTAGGTAGGTACAATAAGAATTAAAATATGAATTTTTAATGCGATTTTTGTTGTTGAATGCTTTTTGTTATGTTTTTTATATCAGGTTGGTATTTCGTTACTATTAATAAAATGCTTGCTGAACTAGATTCATCCGTTAATGTAATTCTGAATTAATTTTTTTATCAAAATCATCTGTGAAAACAACCCAGACCCACATGCATATGTGTAAGAAAATATAGTTAAAATAGCCGACGCTAATTTCTTTAAAGATTTACTATTCTGGAATCGTTTGCCAGGCATTAATAATTTTGTTTTCAGCATTATTTTTTTCCCTCCCAACGTTCCCTTTCAATAATCTCTAAATGTTTCCTTCGGTCAATAAACGTTTGATTTCAAATTCACTTGATTGAAAATCAATTAACGGCATTTCAAAATTTTCTTGTTTTAACCATTCAAAAATTTCTAAATCAAGTTCATCAACTTTGATTACTTACGTCTAAGTAAAAAAATTAGAAATTTTGAAATTGAGAAAATCGCTAAGAAAATTCATCTATTATTGATTCCACAGCTGTGGTTAAATCTCCAGTCAATTGAATTTGATTTATTTCAATTTGACGTGTTGGATTTTCTATAAAAGATTTCAAATTTAGAAAACATTTGAAGGCTTGAGAAGCAATATCTAGTTTAAATACTTGTAATTGTGTTTGAAATTCGCATAGTTTCAAAACAAATTGCATGTATTTTATTTGAATAATTATAATTTGGTGTTATTAATTCATTATTTAAAAAAAGTACTACTATTAGTTTTCCAACAATTTTAGAAAAGCAACTATATCATCCGCGTGGCAATTTTTTTTCTTCTAATTGCCAGCTGTGGCACGCGTGCTATAGGTTCGCCATCCCTGACCTAGCCCTTTCGCTACGAAAACCGTATTCATACGGTTTAAATTTTTGTGTCCCATGAGCGAAAACCGTATGTATTTATCAAGCTGTATTTTACAAGCGGACATTGTACGGATGCGTAAAATTGATTTAATACGTAGTATGTAACATAAACTATCGCTTTCGCTCCGAAAACCGTATCGATACAGTTTAAGTTTTTGTACCCCATGAGCGAAGACCGTATGTATTTGGCAAGCTGTAGCTGTGTTTTACAAGCGGATATCGTAAGAATGCGTTGAATGGACTTAATACATAGTCTGCCTGTAATATAAACTAATAAACTGTATATACAAAGCGATTCCAATTATTGTTTTGACATGTTTACTAAAAGTAGCGGTGTATAGTTGGTTCGCCTGCGAATACTGTATATTAATTATTATTTCTGTATGAGTATTTACGTGTAACGATTCGAAAACATTGTTTAGAGAGCTCAAAAACAATAGCTATATAGTCAAATGAATTCTTGCTTTATTTGTTTTCAAATTTTGGAATTGTTTTAAGTTATTAGGTACCTATATAGATATATTGTAAAGTGAATTCTTGCTTTATTTGTTGATTTCTAATTTTAAATATGTTTAAAGTTTTTATATAGGTATAAAGTAAAATGAATTATTGGTTTTTTGTTTTCCAATTTTGAAAAAGTTTTAAGTTATACAATTATGTAGTACAAAAGTAAAATATTAAAATATAATTCGTTTAATAAATAATTTTTATTTGGTGTATGAACTATAAATAATATATATACGAAGACTGTATGAATACGCACACAGCGAGCGAGCTACGTTCACACGGCACGCCTCTCAAAAACGCGCCCCGTAGCGAAAGGGCTAGTATACCCCACAAACAAAGGCTTCAAAATCTAAATGAAAGTGGCAAAAAATTTAGACGAATTTACAGATTTGTGCACTTCTTAGATAATAATGAACGCTATGCAAATAGGTCTTAAAACTCATCAAAAATTGTAGTCCACAATATGGTTGCTTTTAAATTGCAGTATAGAAGTGGAGTTAAAGCATTATCATGTAGAAGAATGTTACTTTTTGTAAGATTTTAGCTCAGAAGGTGATTACTTCAGCTTATATGCATTTGGTTTAAAACTTATTTTTAATAAATTTGCTGATCAGCTTCATCTTTCGTCTAAAATAATCACTATACTTTTTTAATTTAGTTCAATATGTATTTAAAAATCAAATTATTGTGTACAAAATGATAATTTTTTATTTTATAGGACTAGAAATATTTCCCTAAATTATATTTACCTTTCTGTAAAGCCAACAGTTCCACACAATTCAACTTATTTTCCATCAAAAATCCCTTATGCGGTAATCAAATATTGTGTATTCAATACTGAATATCTACCTAAGCGAACCCGATAATTGGGTCACTAGGTCTGACCTAAAGGTATTCAAAGAATTATCTTTGAATTGTGCATAAACATGATGTTTTTATTGCGAAATATAACAACATTAAAACAATTGCATTGTAAAATTGTTACTGCACAAATTACGTTTTAACATCAAACAAGTCAATCAAAAAACCTATTACACGTTACTCTTGTAAAGATGTAATGTGTCAATATACTACAATATGAGCCTTTCTCTACTTAATAAAACTATGCATAATGAACAATTGTAGCTCAAGTTTATTTTATGCCTAGAGGTCATTGTAGCCTTTAGTGATTCTTTTTTATGTGTTCTTCAACCGAAAATGTGAATTACCTACTCTCAAAATATTCTGACAGTTAATGCTTCCAATAAGATTGTCAATGTTGTTTACTCAGAGGTCATTTAAGCAAATGTGTAATTAAGTCCACTGTTTTATTGCTAGGTAATAACTGCAAGGATTGAACATTTCTTGATGATGTGTTTTGATATAAACTTCTTAATGGCTAAGACATAAGGTAGTGTGTTAGCTTACTCACTAAATGTGAGATTTTATTATTTGTTATTAACTCTGTTGCTTATTGCAATAATGTTGATATATTAATGGTTGATTGTTTTTTTATAAAGTAAATGACAAAGCTTTAAAAGAGCACGTTGTAAAGAAAAAATTAACTGAGAGAAACACAACTGAAATCGTCTTGTTCAAAATTAATTAAGTTTAAAAGTTATAAAAACTAATGAAAATTTTGCTATGTTAATATGCACCTATTTGACTTAAATGCTAATAATTTTTGCATTCATATAATTTAATTCTTTTATAATAATCTCTTATGCAGACGTCTTTCGCAAATGTTGGTAGCATCGAATAAACAAAATAAAACATTTTATTTAATTGAATCTAATATTACTTTATGTTGTAAACAAAAACTTATTTAAGTCTTGATTCTGAATTTTGTAAAATACCATAAAATCACTATTTAACTTTGTTTGTTCGTCAATTTTGGGTGACCATTAATCCGTTATTTATTATATGGCATATAGCTATGATGATATAGTATGATGATTTTGTTCTTCTATCTGCATTGTATTTCAGCTGCATTAAAGTAATTTATCAAGCAGTACTATATGCAGTAATAGTTTGTGTGAAATAATGGTCAATAATTTGCATATTACATTTATACATATACAGGAGTGGGTCAATGCTGAGTGAATCATAAGTGGTTATATTCATATTGCTAGCAATTCCGTAAGTGCAGATCGTCTGTGCAATTATGAGTTCTGAGAAAATCAGTATGCGGCCAATTTCTTTTAAATAATAGGATTTAACAATAAATGGGCACAACTTACAACAATGTGTTACAGATAGCTGTTAAAAAAGAACCAAAATATGACATACTCTACCAAAATTACATGAAGCACTAACTAAAAAGACTACTGAGGAGAAAAATAATTGCTTTTTTGCCTTTAATTTATTTAAAAATTTAAAAATCTTGATGTTTTTTGTATTGAACCCCATATTATAATTCGCTTATACATGGAATAGTTTTAAAACTTTATAGTTATGGTTTTCTTCATAAAATTTTATAATCCATTCCATATAATGTAAACCGAATATAGTGCAATAGATAATAATTGGACTATAGCATCTAAAAAACGAATCAGTCTGAATTATTAATTGTGATAACGCCCATACGATTAAAACCTTTGTAGCTCTTGGCAGCATAAAATTTCAGATTTCCAATGTTGTTAATAAGAAAGTTATACTTAAAATCTTATGTCCGACTTTTAAATTCTTTCAGGAATTGGACACAACATGATAGCTTTCAATTTTAATTTTTACTGTACAGGGTGGGCAAATTTCGATGTTTTCATAGGGAATCTCGGTAACTATAAGAGGTATCAAAAAACGGACCGCGCATCCTCGATCTCTTTTTTCGAGAAAAAGTTAATGGTGAAAACTAAAATTGGTTATCGTCTTTTGTTTTCGAGTTATCGCCGATAACTCGATTTTTCGACTTTT
Source organism: Elmis aenea (assembly GCA_947652605.1). Classification (NCBI taxonomy): domain Eukaryota; kingdom Metazoa; phylum Arthropoda; class Insecta; order Coleoptera; family Elmidae; genus Elmis; species Elmis aenea. The sequence continues at coordinate 23,305,405 of OX393580.1, forward strand.
CGTTTTATGACTGTATCTCGCTTGTTTATAAAAATAAACAAAAATAATTTTGACATTCTGACACTTTTCTGATTAGAATGCAGTGGCGTAGTCAATTTTAAAAAATTATCCGAAATACGAGTTGTGACATAATATGACTTATTTAAATTCCTTATTTTTTTGTCATTCCAAATATATAAGGGTTGATGTATTTATTTTAAATAATACGCAAGTTACGGAGGTTTTTTCGTTTTTTTTTTAAACAAAATGATAGGCTGTGAAAACAAAAACAAAACAAGGTGTAAAACCTTTTAAAACTCATTTGGTACAAGTTACAAAGGTTTTGTAATTTGTTGTTGTGATAAACATTACAAATATTTGAACATAAGATACACTACTTTAGATACTACAGCTTCCGACTTTATCGTTGTTTTCTTATTTTCATAATATTTATAATGTTTATCACAACAACAAATTACAAAACTCTTATAACTTGTACCAAATGGGTTTTAAAAGGTTTTAGACCTTGTTTTGTTTTTGTTTTCACAGCCTACTATGATTTTGTTTTAAAAAAAAAATTGAAAAACCTTCGGTACTTGATTATTATTGAAAATAAATACATCAACCTTTATATATTTGGAATGACAAAAAAATAAGGAATTTAAATAAGTCATAGATAACTATGGGTTCTATTTAAAAAAATACAACTTTATGTCACAACTCGAATATCGGATTTTTTTTGAAAAATTGTCTGCGCCAATGCATTCTTATCAAAAAAGTGCCTGTAGAACGTCAAAATTATTTTTGTTCATTTTCATAAACAAGCGAGGTATAGTCAGAAAACGAAAAGTCGAAAAATCGAGTTAGCGGCGATAACTCGAAAACAAAAGACGATAACCAATTTTAGTTTTCACCATTAACTTTTTCTCGAAAAAAGAGATCGAGGATGCGCCGTCCGTTTTTTGATACGTCTTATGGCTACTGAGATTCCCTATGAAAACATTGAAATTTTCCCACCCTGTACAGTTTTAAAAAGATTAAAAAGCACATTGTACATTTAATCATCCTTTTAAATCTGATGTTTCAGAGATATCACCATGTTTTTGACAGTAAAACATACACCTTGTATAAATGATGTAATTAAATTTTGTTTAAAATTTACAACAATTAGAAAAAAGGCTTCTACAATCTACTGTACATAACATATATTGTAGGTATTATAATTTTTCTACGATAGTTAATGCAACACAGGCAATCAGCTAAGCATACTTGTTCATTGGGTTGCCTCGCATAGAAGATTAGCAACTGCTTAATTTTACTGTTTGAAAATCTATACAACTAACACTTTGATGGCATAGTCCCTGTTTCAAGTTTTCATATTTGCTCTTACTCTATAATTAATACCAAAAAATATTAAGTGCTCAAAGATTTATTTATCTAATAAAAATATCAGTTGGTATTCAGTATACATTTTTTTTTACATAAACGCTTGCATAGCAATAATTTTGCTCTTACTTATCAAAATGAGTTAAAATTTTACAAGCTTCGTGACATGGACCCAAGTATGTACCTCACATACGTTGCAGAATTAATTTTTTTCGTTAAATTACAAAAAAAAAAAAACTGAATGGTGAAAGTACTACACAAAAACATTAAAATTTATTCGAAATGTTTATGTGTTTGAGCGTGTATCTGATGAAGTGATTTTTATTAGGTAAAGGCATAGCCGGATCTACATACAGGCAAATCTAGGCAATTGCCTAGGGCGTCGAACAAAATGGGGCGTTTTTCCCCCACAAAACTCAATATTTACATTATATTAAGAATATTTCTATGCACCCATTTGACTAATTCTTTCGCGGAACGTAGTTTTTCGTTATTAAAAAGATTAAAAACGTATATTTAAGAGCAGAGCTACAATAAAAGAAAACAAACTCAACGCCTTGGCAATACTATCTATCGAAAATAAATTTACAATAGCTATAGACAACTCCGGCAAAATAAACGATTTTAAAAAAAAAAGCAAGACGAAATTTTTTTGTATGTTTTTGTGTAAGTTGTTTTGCAATAATGAATGTGGTGTTTCTTAAATATTGCGAAATTTAGGAGGTGATTCCTTAGCGAAAATTAAGGGGGGTCTTTTATATAAAAATTTTTCCTTAGACGTCTCCTTTCGGAGTTACACTTCCTAAAGGGTAGCGGTAAAATTAGGTTGTTATTTTATTTCTCAAATTTTTAATTCACTTACTTTTTATTATTTGTTTTATGGGGCCAGTGGCGTATCATCCTATGGCACAGATGGTACGACTGCACCAGGGCTTGAAAGCTTTTGGCGGCCCATTAGGATTTGTTCCCAAAAAAATTAGGTTTTTTTCAATGGTTTGTAAGGTTTTTTTCAGAAATATATATTTTATGGCCAAAGTTACAGACTTGCACCAGGGTCCACGCCGGTGATGATAATGATACGCCATTGACTGGGGCGTAGTCATGTTTTCTGCGTAGGGGTGTAAATGATGCAAATCCGGCTCTGGGTATAGGTATGGTTATGCGGAGTTGGACGAATCCGAATTTAAAAGGCATGTTTGGGAGGGGGGGGGTCGCTAGTAATAAAAAATACTTTTCTTACCAATTTTAACTTCAGTTTGCTAAAACCCAAACCAACTATAACGTACAAACGCATCAGCATTGCCCGTTAAATTATTGTTAGTTATAAAGTTCACCTAAAATTTTTAAAGTGACTTTTTTTTTTGCAATTAAGCATATCAAGCTTGGAAAAAACCAAAAGGGACATACTGGAGGGCAGGGCCATATTAACCACAAGACTAAACGGGCGCCAGCTTTTTGAGGCGGCAACTTTGCTTGCACTTTGCACTCAAATCACTAGAAAATAATTTTATCAAAGAATGCCTTCATTTTAAACACGTTTATTTGTATGAAGATAAAGAAAATGTATCTACTGCAGATTTAGTTTGAGGACAATAATTGATTCAAAAATCGAGTCTACCTTTCTTAACGTGGCCACAGCAATCCGCATTCTTTTAAATATTGCTGATACACATTGCAGCGGTGAAAGACCTTTTCAGTACTTAACAGGAAAAAAAAATGCACGCCCTTCTTTGGGACAGGGCAAATTAAATGATTTAAGTATTTTGTCCATAGAGAGTGATTTATTTAATTATTTAAATACGTGTGATATTATTAACCAGTTTGCCAAAGAAAAAGCTAGGAAAATAAATACAAAGTTATACATAATAAGTTACTTTTGTTTTTGTTCACATAGGGTATTTGAATTTTGTTTATTGGTAATAGGATTTCCCATTTTTGCTTGTCCCTGGATTCCAGGAAGAAATCGATCTACTGTCCGGGATTTCCGGGATCCCGGGAAGTAATAAATCAAGTCAATATTTTCAAGTAAATAACCCAGAAACGAAAGGAGAGGCTTATTACTTACATACAACTCCAAGTCATATATGTAATACATTTCGCTCTATGATTATTATAAGTAAATAATAAAATAATATTGGCGAGAGAAGCATAACCTCTCAGAAATATTACCTTGCATTGCAATATCATTTGTATGAACACAATAACATAATTTTCAAAATAAATTTTTGTACACAGTTGATCTATGCTTCGGTCACTTAGTCATATATTCATTAACCGAAAGTCTTCCCTAATACAATGCTTTCTCAGTTTTTATTGATAAAGGTGGAGTTGTTTTAAAGCATTTAGCAGAAAAGAAACATCGTTTTCATCAATAAAATTTCATTTATAAGCTACACGTTTTTGCTTTCGCATTACCAGAGTAGATACAAAAAATAGAACGATAATAGTATATTTTACAACAGGAGATGAAAGTCCAGTTTTTTTTTCTTGAGGTAAGATTTGTTCACGAGCCGCAAAGCAGAAAAACCATTTTTAAAGATGAATAAAGTGGTTATTTATAATAATTTCTGATATTTATGATTTTGATGAAATTATCATAATATTGGAAAGATTTTAACACAAAATAAACGAAAATAACAGATTTTAAATATCCCGGGATTTTCCGGAACAATAAGTATTTCCCGGGAAATATAAAATAGGTTAAAATGGACCGGGATCCCAGGAGAGAAACCCTAATTGGTAATATATCGACTTTTTCTAGGTCTGAAACTTTTGTAAAACTTGACCAATCACCCTGCTCCCGCTTCCCCTACCGTGTATTTTCTTATGAAGAGGGGCGCATTATTGTTAGTAGTCCACGGGCGCCAAATATCTTAAGACTAGCAGACAATTAAACAAAAATTTACCGCACTAACATAAATAAAAAGTTTTTTTTCCAAATTAATCTTTAGTTAATATTCAGTTTTACGGACTTAATACAATTTGTTGATATTTATTTTAATTTTGGGAATATTAGTTTAAATTAGATTGATAATACAATTTTTATTTGCCAGTAAATCTACTTAAGAAAAACTATTTTGAATAGAAAATTTAATACAAAACTTTTAGTTTTAAAGGTAAGTTGCCAAAGGTTTTTAATAACAAGTGTACATTACGAAATTGTTTTAAAGTATTTTGTAAATTTATGTAAATACAAACATTTCCACTGGATAAATTTACCAACAACGCTCTGAGGAAATATCATAAGCAATTTTCTCCAATAATCTGAATAAATATCACATAATAATTCTTAAGTGGCAAGGCAATAAACAAAATAATGTGTAAATATAACATTATCCTCGTGATATCAATGGAACAACAATTTTATGGTCACCATAAATCTGTCATTTTACGGATGCGTGATTCCCAAAGGTTCACGGTAAAACTGGTTTTTACTTTATGTGCAAAGAAAAGTTAACATTTTACTTAAAAAGCAAAATTAATTGATATTGAAGCGAGATCAGTAGGACGATTCGAGGGGCGGAGAGGCGAAATTGATTGTGGGATATTCACATGACCATTGGTAATTCAATTCCGACATTAATTTTTTGCTTTGAAAATAGTTTTACAATCTTTAGCAATAAAGAAGCTTACATTAATAAATAATATGTTCATGGTCTGTTGTAGATTATAATCTGAACCTTGTTTTCATTGTAAAACATGCTAAACTGAAAACTTGTTAAATCCATATTATTTGTTGATATAAAATTCTTAAATTTTAATAAATTGAAATGTTTAAAAAGGTTCACAAGAACTTAAGAAATTCAGGTGTAAGGTGTTTTTATTTTTTGTTTTCTAAATTTAATCACTTTGCTCGTAAAACCAATGTAGCAATAGACTTTTATTGCCAACAAATAAGCATTGTTTGTTATCTTAATTTATCAGTATTTTCATTTTGTACTTACCTGCAAAAATTTCGTAGGTAGTTGTAATCTGAAATCGCTTGGAGCTTCTATCGCCAGGTTTATCCTTTAATTTAGAGAACTGTTCTAGCTAAGCAAATTTAATAAACAATGATATATTAAAATGATTTAAATACGTAAGCTAAACTGAAACAATTCAGAACAAAAAACACTGCCAAATCTGTTAAAGGAGGTGACACGCACAAACGAGAGGCTTGAAAGACTAGAGAGAGAAAAAAGAAAGAGGAACGTAATATTACAAGGTATGCCCATCGAAACAACCAGAATGTGCTCCGTGACACATTAAAAAAGTTCATAGAAAAGGAACTGGGGGTCGAAGTGGAAGTAAATGCGGCACGGAAAATAGGAGAGAAAACCTGTTTAATTGAGCTTAATAGTGAAGAGGACAAAACCAAAGTGATGCAGAATAAAAATAAACTAAGACAGCTAAGGGGAGAAAAAATATTCATTAATGACGATATGACTAAGAATGAAAGGGAAATACAAGGAAAAATCAGAAACATAGCTAAAGAAAAAAGGTAAAAATGTTAAGATAGGCTTCCTAAAGTTTATAATTGATGAAGAAACTTGGAACTGGAATAAAGAGGCTCAAGAATTAGAGAAGTACAGTAAGGAGCGAAATAAATTGACTCAAAGGTCAAAAAACTAATAACGGTAAATAGCAAAGGACAGGAAAATGGAGAAACGACCGAAGCAATGAAACTGGATAAGGACACAAATAAGAATAAAAATAAAGAAAAACAAGAAAACAGGAGGGGAAAAAAGGAAGAAATAAGTAAATACGAACAAATAAAGATTGCAACATGGAATGTTAAAACCATGTTGCGAATAGGTAAAATGGAAGAAATTGCGAGAGAATTAGATAAATATAATATAGACGTAGCGGCTATACAAGAAAAGATGGGAAAGAGTGGGCGAGATAACAAAAGATAAATATACTTTCCTCTACAGTGGAGAAGAAAAAAGAGGAAGAAATGGTGTTGGATACTATATAGGGAAGAAGTTAGCAAATAATATAATAGAGTTCAAACCAGTGAATGGGAGAATTGCACTGCTTCGCCTAAAGTTTAAGACCAAGTATATATCAGTTGTTAACATATACGCACCTACAGAAGTCGCAGAACAAATTGAAAAAGACAACTTCTATGAAAAATTAAACAAAATATGTGAAGATCTGCCAAAAAAGGAGGAAGTGATAATAATGGGAGATGCGAATGCCCAAATAGGAAAAGAGACGTACTTAAGTGAAGTGACGGGAACTCGAAAGGGAATAATACATAGTGAAACTAACGATAACGGACACAGACTATCACAATTAGCAGGATCGCTAAATATGACTCTGCAGTCAACAAAATTCGAAAACCCCAGAAAGCATAAAGTAACATGGAGACACCCAACAGGAGTCATAGAAAATCAAATCGACCACATAATGGCCACAAAAGGAATCGGCAAAAAAATAACAGACACAAGAACATACAGAGGAGCACAGGCTGAAACAGACCACTATATGGTTGTAGCTACGATAAGAAATGTAGAATTACAAAGGAGACACAACACAAATAAACACAACAAAAGATGGGATGTAGAGACCCTACAAAAAGAAGAAGTACGAGAAAAGCTGGAAGAAATCAATTCAAAAAATACGCAGAACCAAACAACAAATATAGACGAAATATGGAAAGAAATAAAGGAAAATACGACAAGGGCAGCAAAAGAAATACTAGGAAGAGCGCCGACAAATCGACAAAATAAAGAATGGTTTCATCAGGAATGTGAAGAAGCCAGAAAACAAAAAAATCTTGCAAGAACTAAATGGATTACAAGTAATGCAGAACAAGATCGAACCGACTACCAAATAAAAAGAAATCTAGCAAATGTAGTGTAAAAAATGAGAAAAAACGACTGGATAAACACGATGCTAGAAGAGATAGAACAAGAAGGTAGAAACTCCAACCTGAAACATTTCTACAAAAAAATAAGACTCCAGTACAAAAGTAAAATAACTAAAATCAGAGGAATAAAAAATAAAACCGGTAAAACAGAGAACGACCCACAAAAAATGGGAGACATATGGAAGCAATATTACAGAGAAATGCTATATACGAAAGAGCGTGAAATACGAAATGAAGAAAATAAATCGGAACAAGAAGAAGGAGAAGATTGCCCCGAAGAAGATGAAATACAAAAAGAAATAAGAAAGCTAAAAAATGGCAAAGCTCCGGGAGAGGACCAGATAGAGGTAGAACTGATAAAATATGGAGGACAGCAACTACATACACAAGTATGCTACTTAATTAGGCAAATATGGACGCAAAACAAGATGCCAAAGGACTGGAATACTAGTATAATCATACCACTGCACAAAAAAGGGGAAAAGGAGAACTGTAAAAACTATAGACCCATAGCTTTGCTAAATACCGCCTACAAAATCTTAGCGAAGTTGATAAATAAGAGACTAAAGACACGCTGAGAAAATACTAGGAGACTACCAAAATGGCTTTAGATCTGGTCGATCCACCATAGATGCTATACACACTTTAGACCAAATACTCCAAAAAATGTGGGAACATAATAAAGAGATACACGTAGCTTTCATAGATTTTAAAACTGCCTTCGACTCGGTTAAAAGAAAAGAATCGCTAAGAGAATTGGAACTATTGGGAATACCGGGGAAACTAATAACACTGCTAGAAATGACCCTCAACAACACAACAGCAAAAGTGAGATTCCAAGGAATAACAACAGAACCCTTCAAAGTAAACAAAGGCGTAAAACAAGGGGACTCACTATCCCCCACCATATTTAATTTAATACTAGAAGGTGCACTACGAAAAGCGAAACTAGATAAAAAAACATCATGATCAATCAAATACAAATAATAGCGTATGCTGACGATATAGCAATTATAGGGAATAGAAGAGAAGACCTAATAAGAGCGATAGATCAACTAGACAAAGAAGCAAAAAAACTGGGTCTGAAAATAAATGAAGAAAAAACAAAATATATGAAGATAGGAAAAGAAAATATGCACTTACAGAACGATCTACAAACAAAAGAAAACACCTTCGAAGAAGTTAATACTTCAACTACTTAGGCGTGACAGTGGGACAAGCTGGAAAGAACAGAGCAAAGGAGAGAATTCTGAAGGGAAATCAAGCATACGGCAGAAACAAAACCCTACTAAAGAGCAAAACAATAAGCAAAACAACAAAAATAAAAATTTACAAAACCCTGATAAGACCCGTCATAACATATGCCATGGAAACAGTAGCAATAAATAAGAAAGAGGAGGAAGAATTAAAAATAGTGAAGAGGAAAATAATGAAAGCAATACTAGGTCCTAACGTAACAAGAGATGGAGAAGTAAGACTGAGAAGGAACAAAGAAATAGAGGAGGAACTCGGAGGAGAAAACATCACTCGACACATCAAAGTACAGCGACTACGATGGGCAGGACACATCATGCGAAGGAAACCAACCGCAATGCTCAGGAGGGTAACAGAATGGATTCCTATTTGGCCCAGAAACAAGGGTAGACCAAGGAAAAGATGGAGAGACGCCCTGGAGGAAGATGCAAAGGCACTGGGAATAAGGGAATGGAAATTTAAATGCAAAGACAGGAGAGAATGGAAGCAAATAACGGAGGCAGCCAGAACTAATGAGCTTGAAAATTAGAGGAGAGGACTGATCCACCTCATTAAATGGATCTACAACAACGCCTCGGCGTTAGCCATAATCCCTAGGATTATACGGCTCAATGATGATGATGAAATTTAATCACTTTGCTCGTAAAACCAATGTAGCAATAGACTTTTATTGCCAACAAATAAGCATTGTTTGTTATCTTAATTTATCAGTATTTTCATTTTGTACTTACCTGTAAAAATTTCGTAGGTAGTTGTAATCTGAAATCGCTTGGAGCTTCTATCGCCAGGTTTATCCTTTAATTTAGAGAACTGTTCTAGCTAAGCAAATTTAATAAACAATGATATATTAAAATGATTTAAATACGTAGGCCAAACTGAAACAATTCAGAACAAAAAACACTGCCAAATCTGTTAAAGGTGTTATTTTAAATAAGAGTTTGTTTAGAGTAACTTTTTTTATAAAATATATGCTTCAACATCGTTAACTTTAAAAGCTTCCAATTCCAACTAATCTTCTCCAGGGATACTTGCAATATCGTGAAGGGTAGATTCAATTTTCTCCTCGAGAACTTTTAACGCTGCTAAAAAAAAACAAAGACGTAGATCGAGGTGAGCGAGGTGAATGTGCTATTACTTTTTTCCCAGCAAAAAACTGGAGAGCTGAATCTGTCCTATGAGAATAAGCATTATAGTAATGGAGCATAATTCCCTTTTCTAGAACTTCACTGAATACGCCAGGCATTTTTTTTGTGAATTATTTCGCCGTAAAATGAAGCTAATTTTTGACTTTTGCAAAAATACATGATTGATTTATAATATTGTCCATTGCTACACGTGAATTTTTAAGAAATTATAATAGTAATAAAAAATTATATGATCACGTTTTGTTAAGAATAAAATTTTGTATTTCTATTTAAAGCAAGCTAATATATTTAGTTTTTATAACTAAATTTGAGTCACAGTGTAAATTTAAAAGTGTTTTGTGACCTTAGCTTGTGAACAGAATAAGAATTTTGAGCATTGTAAATGTAGGTATCCATTATTTATCCATCTTCTGAAGGACACTGTCTACAAGTGACATTTCTGTTGGGTACATCTTCTCTACAAATATTCGAAAAATAGACGATGACACGCAATAGAAGAAATTTAAATTTCAAATCAAGTTCTTTTATAACACAGCACTCAACAAGCTTAAGCTAATTTGTTCAAATCAATTTTTTTGTTACTTTTTTAAGTCCTTAATGTTAAAGAATAACTTAGTCCTCTTTTCTAAATATATTTTACATTATTAATTTTGCTGAATTAAACAATTTGTGAATATTTCGTTCAAGCTAGGTTGTTTTTTATAAAGATGTAATAAGATCTGTTTAATATTATGTGAGAACCTCTCAACACTTAATTTCGAAAAATAGTTCATTGTTAAATTTCGTCCTTGTAGAAATTTTATTATATTTGGCTACGCATGTTTAAATATCAGTTACAAATAATATATTAACAAGGCACAGGCTATTTATCACAGATGTCCTTTTAAAGGATTTAAGTCTAAAAACAATAGTTTACCTGATATAAATGGCTTCAGTATGCTAATGTTATCTGTTTAGTTAATAAAAGTGACAGCAATATGAATAAAGAAAAATGAGCGAATAGTTTTAAAACAACACATAGGTACCACAATTTACATAAGCAAGTACGTCGTCTGACAATATTTTAGATTAATTTTAGATTAATTTTTAAATTCTGTTTAAAATGTACTGTCAGGATCTTCAGCAAAAAAATGAAGGCACTAAGACAATATCAAATTTACTTTCATACTTCGTAACTGCAGTAAATATTGACTTATTATTCACAATTTGTCTAAAATAAGTTGATATCCTAACAAATCTAATGTAATACCTACTATAAAAACTTTAGTTTATATAAAAATTAGTTAAAAGGCGTAAGACATTGGCCCGCATTTATTAAATTTCAGAAAACTCGTACAAATAAATGGAGTTATTCAAAATAGTACTGTTTTGTTTTTTATTTACTCCAAAAGTCGCATATTTCCAAGTCAGGTGAGTAGGGTGTATATTCTATTTCTTTTGTTTTATTTCTGCCAAAAACTGGAGAGCTGAAACTACCTTATGAGAAGATGCATTATCGTAATGGAGCACAATCCTTTTCTCTAAAACTCTAATTAATACTTCAAGCAAATATTTTTCTGTGCACCGTTTCGCTGTCTTTTGTGGAAACAACTTAATTTTACTGACCATTTATATGTATTTCTTTTCGCAAAATGTCCAAGTGCATCCTCTAATATCTTACATCTTTATGCTAATTTAACACAACAGTAAAAATATAAACCTTTGCAATAAAAAGCAAACATATGCTTTAAAAACAATAAAACCATAACGTAATATATTTAAAGTGTATGTAAATTTATTCACAATATCACTTCTAAAGAAAACCCACAGTAGTGGCTCTTTTCAACTGTACCTCTTGATCGTTAAGTTTTTTTAATTGTTCGTTTACATAACCGTAACAAATTGAGTTGTCCATTCCGTGATTTAAAATTTTTTAGTTGAAGTTTATTACTCAACACCTTAAGTCATGAAATTTATAAAAATCGATAGATTTTCTATTAAAAATGTAAGTGGGTAAGGAATTTAAACTAAATTATCATAACTATGTGAACATACTGTTAATCAAAGACGAAATTCTACAGGTAGAGATTACATCTCTAAGGTAAAGTTAGACATATTTATTGCATACTTTTTGCAAGTTACAAATTGTTTTTTACCACTAAATGGCCATGATCAAAGTTGCCTATGGGAGCGCATTTCAGAATTGATATTTTACCACAATGTTTTGAAAAAAAAGCTAATTTAGGCTTCTGAATTATTTTGACAAGTGCTAATAATTCTCAGTAATACAAAAATATAAACCAAAGCAGATTTGTTAGGATTATTTTTTTAATAGTTCTTGTCTTAGTGCTTTTTATCTATATAATATAGACAAACTTTTAAAGGAATAATCCCTCGCTGAGTAATTTTTTAAGTTAATACTGTTATATTATAGCATTAATCAACTGAAATAGCAAATAAAAAAAGTAATTCAATAGTTGATGAAATACAATACAATCGAATTTGTGATATATTTTCATTTTTAATTCAATGTTCAGCCTTATATTAAGCAAAACTTATGCACAATTATCCAATATTACTGTTAAGAATTTTCAAAAAGTCATCAATGACTCATTTACTATATCCACTTGACCTATAAGATTTTACTTGTGTAGGTACTTTTTAACTTGTTTTATTTGCTCATGCAACCTAAAAATTATTAATAATAAATATTAAACGATATGTACTCTTAAGTTGCAGGTGCATATAAACCTTAAATAAATTTATTTTAAATAGTATTTTAAGGACATTTCAAATTTAGTGGAATTTTTCAATCACATGCAAACATGTATTAATTTACATTTTAAAATATCAACGATTATTTGCGTAATAATGTTTACATTGAATTTATTAGAAATACAATATTATTATTTAAATATTCTAGGTCGCAGAGGTCAAAAGTATACGTGTTAAACACTGGTTGGTGGTAGGGTAGAACAAAGAGGTCTTCCGTAGGAAGTTTATTAATGATCGTAGTTGCCAACCTTTTGTTGAAAACTGTTATAAGCCACATTTTTGTTAGTTGAAGTAAAAGTACGTACGTAGTAGCTTCGAAAATTTCCCGAAATGTATTTTGCTTTAACTAGTAGCAGTATCACAATGCCCAATACATTTTTTTTTTCTTTGCAGTTCCTCGGGGCAACTACAAACTCTTATCAATGTAGCTGTTGAAAGTATTCCAGAAAACCAACCTTAGAAACTATTTTTTTGCAATCCAGATTATGTCCTCTTTGTTCCAGAATAGCGGTCCTTTGAGCGCAGTTGCCATATAAGCAGTAATTGGAAATTGATCCGGACGTTATCTAGAATACAAAGAATCTTAAGGATTTTTCAAAGGAAGTTCTCAAACATGCTTCCATGAAAACTGTGTCATTGATATTAAATTTTAAAAAAAGATTACCTGAAAACTCCAAGGATTTGCTGAAACTAAAGATCCCAACAAACTTTTACATTTTAAGCAAATCATAGTGAATTTAGCTAATTTTTAAAAATACAACCAGACAGATTACATACAAATTCAAAAGTATTATTTTTATATAAAGTTGTGTTAGATAAACGTTTCCTGTAAACTTTAAATAAAAACTTAAAGCAATTTGGAAATTATTTTTCAAAAATCTCTTCGAGATGGGAATTTATTAAACAAATCAAAGTGTATTGAGCTAATTGTTGAAAATGTAAACAGACAAATTGACATAAAAATGAAATAACTAGCATTATTTTCGTTTGATTGGTTAGATAAACTTTTCCTGTAAAATTCAAGTAAAAATATTAAGCAGTTTAGAAACTGTTTGCCGATACATCTCTTCAAGATGGGCATTTATTAGCAAATCCTTTTATGGATTTTCGTTCCATAACATAATATTAAAAAATGATAAAAAGTTATTTATTGTTACTATGATGATAGTATGACCCTTTCACATTTCAAATAAAAAGATTCTTTTAAAATAACAAAAAATAAAAATTGATTAATAAATTATGCTATTAAGTAGCTGCATAACTTATATTTTTACCATTAAACAAAATTGGCATGTAATTTATTCAGACAATTGCTTACAAGAGTTTAGCATTTAATTCTATTAATATTATGCGCCTATTTTTGTCGGTAAGTTATTGGTCGGAAGATTGGAATGTTGAAGAATATTTCACAAAAACAATGGGTTAAAGCGACATTTTATGTCGTGCAAATGTTATCTGAAAATCTTTAACAATTGGCAAACTAAAAAATTTGGCATTTTAGATATTGCTTAAAGCACTGACGTGATTTATATTAATATATTGCCTATATGCTTTGCTAAATTGCATGTTTAAAATAAAGCATATTAGAAAGAAACTATATTAAATGTGTTTGGTTTTATTAAGTTGTATGTACTAGTTATAAATGATTATTAAATTAATTGCTGTAGTATTCTATAAATTGTTTAAATAGGATGTCCCAAATTAGTACAACCTTAATTATCTTATAAATGTTTAAATGCTACTCAGAAATTTTGTGTGTATAATTGAAAGATACTGCACATATCAACATAACAATTAGTTCGGATTTCGATGTACCAATATAGTTTTTATTTAATATTGGATAATAATTATTTTTTGTTTTACTAGTGACAATTTTTGCAGCAATATACAGTGTTTCGTAAAAAATGCGAAAAAAATTGGGAAGTAATTCCTTATTAAAAATTAAGAGGGTCTTTTGTATAATTTTTTTTCTTTAGACGTCTCCTTTCCTAGTTACAACCCCCTAAAGGGGACCGGTAAAATTCAGTTTATATTTTATTTCTCAAATTTAAATAAATGTAGGAAAACGATATTTGGCATCGGTGTTTTATACTTATTAAAAGTATTCCCATAGTGATATTTTCAATTTCTAACCTTCACAGGGGGTAGGGTACCTCTATATAACAGGGTATGGCCAAGCTACACGAACCCTCCAAGTTTCTCATAGCGGCAATGGGATTATATAGGATTTCTTTTAATAATTCAATTTTTAAACGAAATTTGAAGGTAAAAACTCAATTGGCATGTGGAAATAGATGCAATAGTAAGTATAGCAACTAAAAAGTGAGGAAAATGAAGGCTTAATAATTGTTATTAGCTATATTAATGTTTAAAAAACATATACGGAGCGCGTATTTCCACTGTAAGCATGCAACCCATGATACACGCAGTTGCAAACAATTGTTTACTTAATTCCTGTTTTAAAGTCCAATGAGCAACTGAAAAGTATAGATTCATCAATTTAATTTCATATTTAATGACAAAATTACATTATGAATTCCAATAATTGCTATTAAATTGATGTAGACAAATAATTACAATGCACATTTTCTAAAAAAATAATTGTATTTAACTTAACTTATGAAATTTACGTATGGTAATAACTTACACATCTATCACTAATGTCTTTTTGTCTTGGATCACACTTAAACACCCTGAACAAGCAAGAAAAAAATAAAATCTGTAAAACTCCGTATCAACGCAATGCAAATTATATAAGATCTGGAGGTCGCAGCCTAGTGGCAAGCGAAACTCGACCGTATATACAATAGAAACTTGTCCATCGCCTCTCCGTACCCTGTTTATAGAGGTACCCTAACAGGGTGAAATGTGCGACACCTGTTGGTTTTTAATCAGTACTCTTTGGTGGGTTGAAATTTTGAAATTAAAAAAATATCTTGATTTATTTAGAAACAGAACATGCTAATAATGAGAGAAGAAGTTTCGCTAAATTAACAATTAATGAGCATTTACTCTGCAATTTGCAATTAAAGCTTTTCGAGATATTTTTAGATGGAACTAATGAGCAATTTTTTCGCGAAAATACTAAAATAAATCAAATTTCGCGCCAAACGGTTTTAGATACGAAGAAAAGTCAAGAGACAACAACAATAAAATGCTCTACCAAAAAACAAGTTCGAATTTGATTTTAAACAGGGCCGTACTAGTTTTTAAAAACAATTATTGAAACTAAACCCCCACAACTCCGTCACTGGTTGCTTGTGGGGCTTGACATTCTCACCGAATATGGTAACCTGTAAGGTGGTGTATACCAAATTTGGTTTTAACATGTGTACTGGTTGGGAAATGGTTAAAAATAATCAATATTTTTTTCGAACATTTCAACACCACGTATCTTTGAAATGAAGCGTTTTTGGACCTTTCTTTATACAGAATAATCGCTTTAAAATGAGTTTTTGTATCGACTGTTATAGTCCTGCCACAAAAAAGTGGACCACCCTGTATATCGTAGTGGTTAAACACAACAGGAGGTATAAATAAAAAATGTTGCTTGGGAAGCGCTCTCTTTAAATCAAAATATATTTACATGTCAAAAGGATATTCTTATAAATTTGGTAGGTAATTTCACCTTAACACTGTGTGTACAAGGTATAAAGATATTATTGCTTAATTTTTCAATCAATTTCATTTGAAATTAGATCTATCATCACCTTGAGCATCATTTACAAATTTTGATTACGGTAATCCACAAAATATAAAAGTTGGATTTTACAACCATACAAAAATTGTACAATAAATTTTCATTTAATAGATTCCATGAAACCATAACAAATATAATTCAATAATTATGTGCGGTTTTGCAATATCGAAGTATTTAATTTACATGTAATCAATAATTTTATTCATAGGCATACATTCCTATGTTCATTTTTATAAGTACCACTCATTAAACTTTATGGAACTCCATAAACTTGACATTCTTATTCGATACAATTTTGAAGATGTAGTGATATTTGGATACATCCCCACAATTAACAAGGGGGG
The DNA here is from genome assembly GCA_947652605.1 of Elmis aenea. Classification (NCBI taxonomy): domain Eukaryota; kingdom Metazoa; phylum Arthropoda; class Insecta; order Coleoptera; family Elmidae; genus Elmis; species Elmis aenea. The sequence goes on from OX393580.1 coordinate 23,321,821, forward strand.
AGGATGACCTATTGCAATTTAATATTCTAGTGAACCTTCGTATTCATTGTATATATTTTAATCAGATTTTATTACCAGCAGTAGTAAAACAGTGAGTAATAAAGTTTGAATGAAGTAAATGAAATTGTAAAAATTGATTTATGGCTGGCTAGCTTTGCGAAATATTGCAACGGCCATTTCACAGTAAGACGCACTATCCCAATGACAGTTACTTAATTACATTAAGTTGTGTAAAAGCTGTCCACTGTTTTTACTAGTTGTGCAGGCAATTCATAGCTCTTTTTATTGCTTGCATTAAGTAATGAAAATGCAACCTAATTTTTGATAACTGTTTAATGTCATGCAATTCCAATCACTATATACTATTGCTCAAAGGGGCATTCGTTGGAACACAAGTTTTTGCATTTCTTCCTTGACGAAGTTTACGATTGTGTGCTTGAACACAATTTAGGCCAATAATAAAAAATTGTAGAAATGTTTAGTTAACTCCTCAAGGTTTATTCGCCTATTTTTTAAGTTTTTCTTAACGTAGTTAATGAAACAAATCAGCAAAGAATAACGATTGACTCATGTCTATATCGTTTTCTTTACCACATTCGTCTTTTCTTTATTAAACGGTTCTTGAGCACAAATTCAATTTAGAAAAGCTTATTTAGCAAGACCAAAAGTAAAAATTATGAAGGAGTTTAAAGAATTTTTTGGAATTTGAGGTAAAAAAATGTTCCCTGACAAAGGAATTTGAGTGAAGGTTATTAAAAGAGTTGACAAATAAAAGCAAAAAATGGAGGAAAGCTTACCCATATAATCAGCATTCACAGAACAGAAGTTAAAACATAAAAGTAGAGAGATGTTAATTTAAGAAGAAGAAGAAGGTTATTGCTAAGATGATAATAAAACAGTAGCTTTCCATTTGCTTGGGTTATTTAATTTACTCAACTGAATACAATTAAAAAATACGAGTGTTCAGAAATTTAATAAACTCAACTAAAATGTATTTATGTAACAAAACAAATAGAATTGGACAGTTTGTTGCTATTAGTTTTTTTTTGCAACAAAATAAAATAAGTTGGGTTAATTGTAGCTAAATGAAGTGTCACGCTATTATTATTTTGGCATATTGCAAGGATGACGGTATTCTTAATCATACTTATTTAAAATGAGACTGAAATTTGTCTATTTATATACACTAATCGGTTTGTTGGTTTATATTAAATGCTAATAACGGTAAAAATCTGCAGGGGATATTTAAATTGTTGTTTGCTATATCTGCAGTGATTTATTAAACAAGTTGCAACCGAAGAAGACACTAAATTGATTTGTTTCTTAATATTGGCAAATTTGATAACGTAATTAAAATTTCAATACAAAAGGCAGAGAATATCATATTACAATGTTTTACATAAAAAAAAAATTAATATTCTCTTCCAAGATATTTTAATTTCGTGTGAAATCTAGTACATTCAGAAGCAAAGCTATTTATGGTAGTAAAAAAATTATATCTAGAAAAACAGATTCAAGAAAAGAAATGAAGGTAGAGATTTGTCATAGTGTTTCATTAACAGTTTTCACACCTACATACCTACTCTCATAAAATGGAACAACAAAAATTAAAAGCAGACTAGGACAAGCCAGAATTTACATAAAAAACATTTCTATGGGACAAGCACATAACAAAAATACTAAAGGCATAATATATAACACCATGATTAAAAATATTTTGACGTATGGAGCTGAAAGCTGGGTAATAAATAAAAAAAAACAAATACAAGAACTGCAACGGAGGTGGAATACTGGTGAAGGAGCTGTGTAGCTACGCGAACGGACATAGTTAGCAACGGAGAAATCAGGAGAAGAATGGTAGTCAAAAAGACCTATTAAGAGTCTTAAAAAAAAAAGACTGACCTAGTTATGGGCATAATAAAGGAACAGACAGGAATAGATAGATGGCACGCGTCACCAAATGGAGTCTTTTAAGCCGAAAAAAATGAGACAGACCCTGAAGATCTAGACAGATGGTGATAACAGTTGGGAGATGGAAGAAAGCGACACGTAAATAATTCTTTTATAATATATGTCACACAAAGGTGCAAAAATAAAAGATATTTTCTGTTTTTCAAAGACAATTATCGTTGTCTCTGTATTTACTGTTCTTCAGAAAGGTTGTAGATTTATTGCTTTTCTTTAATAACTATTTTGTAAGCAACTTTCAAAGACAACTCATTTGAATTTTTAGACAACCTATCTAGACGTATAGTTGGCAAAACACTTTGTAGTTAAAAGCTAAAATTATCTAATGAAAATAATATAATGCAGATAGTTAATACCATTATGACGCTTTATATACTTTTATAAATTTATATTTTACTTAAGTTGCCATAAAATTTATTTATTAAAGTTTTATAGCATTAGCTGTATCAGTTTTCAATTAATTGAAAGTACTAAGTTATGAACTATAAGTTTATTAGTTAAGCATTATTTTTGGAACCACTGGAAGTCAACCGTATTCTCTCTTTCGTCAAATTCTAACGTTTTACAAAAGGAGAGAGAAATCAGTACTATTAACAAATATCCCATCCACTAAAACTATTCGTCTATGAGAATTAATGGCCTTATATAAATACAAGATCCTGTGAATAGATAATACATTAGAGATTGCTCTGTTATCGTGCCATCATGAAGTACACGGTAAGTGTAAGGATTTAGTGGGTTTGAATAATATTTTTGGGTAACAATACGATTACAATAGACATAAAATAAATTAAGTTCGATTAAAATTATTTCATGACTGAAAGAAAATTTTTGAAAATTTTGGAACATTTTGAAATTTTAATTTAGATATTATAAAAAATGAAACTTTTTCGTGGTGTATTTTTGTTAGTTTAACATAAGGTAGGTAATAATAACCATAAAACACGAATTCCCACAAGTATTTAATATCTAAATAAAAATTTGATGATATAAAAAATTATTGTTAATATTAGCATAGGCTTCGGTCATTGCATGTCAATTAATACAAATATTTAAGTTTTGAGCTTCTTAATTATTTTAAGTCAGAGCTTTTTACAGATGTTTCATAAAATTTACACATTTGATGTTAAACGCAGTTCTGATTTATTTTTTTTAACTGAAGAAATTTCGATTGGTAGGTAACAAATATGCAACCAATAATGATTGTCAGAAGTTTTAAAAGAAATAGTGGTATTTTCTTAAGAGGTGATACAATTACCATTTAAATTTCACATGCGATTAAATTTTAAATATTTTAAAATGGAATCGTGTATATTTTAGTCCAGATGAATTCATTATAATTTACCAGCTTTTAAAATAAATTTTTAGTGCCCAGAGATCCTATAAAGTATTAAGCCTTTTGTAAATATAAGTTTTAATATGATTTGAATTTTATGAAACTTGAATAATTTATCAATTTACCTATCTAATAAAATGTTCTGCCAAAGTAAATCACTATTAAACGCAAAGAAATGAATAAAACAAATATTGTTTCGGTCAAGGTTTACAAATGTTTACCTTTTTCTTGCAAATATGTTACGTTAATTAAAAATTCATGACCCATTTTAACTCATTAAAACACGGTTTGAATTAATCAAAAGCCTCCAGTCCATACACTATCTATCTACATAATTCAAAATCTTTTAATGGAAATTTTAGGTACATATTACGCTTCAAGCTAAAAAATTTGCTCCAAACATTTGTTTTAAAGTCAAGGCAATTGTTTAAAATGTATGTCGACTAAACAACTCAAAATTTATAACGGCGATAATTATTCATCGTGTTGTGATTGACATACTGAAGTTAGATAACCAACTGATGTGTCATTAATATTAAATAAATACATTTTTTTTTGCTGGAGGTTTTATTAAACGCTGACATTAAATTATTAATTTGTTTTAGGCGATTATATTAATCGCTTTAGCGACTGGCGCTTTGGCCCAGACCAACAACATCTTTAGAGGCCTGAATATAAGAAGGCCCGAAGTAAGAAGACCCGAGATAATAAGGCCAAATATACAAGTTAGGCCCGAGATAAGAAGAATTACAGTCCAACCAGCACCAACCTTCTACAGACGTACCTCCGGCGACGGCAGCGGTGCTTACGTTGGAGACGACTCCGGAGCTTACAGACCAGATGCTTCCGGCAGATACAGCGACAACAGCGGACAATACGTCCACCAGGACAACCCCTACCGTCACCAGGACTTCGCCGGTGGCCAATATCAACACCAAGACGTCGGTGGTGGTAACTACAAGCACCAGGATGTTGGTGGTGGAGATTATCAACACCAAGGAGGCGCTGGAGGACAATACAAACCCCAGATTGTAGCTGGTGGGGCTGTTGAAAGACCCATTGGACGTCCATCTGGAACTATCAAATCTGGTTTGGGACCCTGCGCCGTCGACACCAAAAATGCCAGAATTATTCAAGATGATGGAACCGTTGACCCAGACAGCTATAAATACGTGTAAGTAATGAAGAGATTATTATATGGCCCTTATGGTTAATTTTATAATTAAGCCTTTTCAAAAATTATATTGCATATTATTATAAATAACGAAGAGGCTCTAATTTTTGCTAATCATTAATATCAATTTTAGTTACTTGCAATTGTTTACATAATCATTGAAAAACTAAAAAATATAATATTATCGTTGGTATTTTAAATGAGCGTCTGATAAATACATTTTATTCTACATTTATTGGTGCTAGTAATTTTTGTTCCAAAATTGGTACTAAAATAAAGATTAATACACTATTGCAACTGTAGATTTTCAGAAAATATTATCAGACATTTAGGTAAAAACATTTTTCCATTTTTTTTTTTTTTTAAGCACTAAAAAACTGATTTCATTATTAATATAAATAGAGGCTGAGTCACGACGGACGCGTCGGAGTTTTATGGCGAAACGGTTTATATTTTCCAATTTCTGTCACTGTTAGATTATGTAAGTCAATAAGGGCTACATTTTAAAAATATTTTCAAACATACAGGGTGCTCCAAAAAAGAGTGGCATATCAAAGTTATACTTTTTCTTATGGAACACCCTGTATATTTTTACATTTTTGGATTCCTCTTTAAATTTAATTCAAAAAATGTAAAAGGTTATAGGGGTCTAAAGTCAACCGTTCTCGTGAAAATTGCATTTTCATGAAAATACAGTTCTTTCAAAAATTTTCAACATTTGAAAACTTTGACAAGTCTGAACAAATTCGCTTGGAGATAAGATTGACAATGTAACACTTTGCACCACCTACATTTTTAAAATATTGTACAGGGCGTTTTTTACGCTTGGTCAAACTTGTGAAACTTTAAACATCGATAACTCATTTTTTTTAAATACAACACCCTATATTTTTTTACACCGTCTTATAGAAAATTTAATTCTCTTTCGAAAACATTCAGGCTGTTTTTTTACCTAAAATTGACATTTTCCGAGATATCAAGATTTTATTGTTAATTATTAGGGCAAAGTAATATTTTCAAGTAGGCTATAAAGGTAGACAGCGGTAATTTGAAACAATTGAAAGAAAAAACAAGACACTTATAATTTTATCGTTTGACTACACACTTTTGACAAATTTTTATAGGAAAGTTGTAGTTTTACCATACTTACGTTAAATAGAGATTTTTTAAAATTATTTATGCATTTATTTATTGGACCAGTGTTATAAGATAATTACTAAATCCTTTAAACCATTTTTTGTCTGTTTACGATACGACACTACGACACTCTACCGAAAACAGTACCAACCATGTTTTTTTTTTTAATGTAAAATTAGACAAGTCAGTATTACTTTTTTTTTAAATCAGCGTTCCGTTCTCGTACCTAATACATTATCAATGGGTTTTTAGGACTTGGCAAAAGATCAAACTCAATTATATGAAAAATATTGTGGCCCTGATGAGAAACCTATATTTATACGTAAAAATGGTAAATCTACAACTTTCTCATAAAAAAATGTCAAAAATGTGTAGGCAAACGACAAAATTGTAAGTTTCTTGTTTTTTCTTTCAATTGTTTCAAATTACCGCTGCCTACCTTCATGGCGTACTTGAAAATATTACTTTGCCCTAATAATTAACAATAAAATCGCGATATCTCGGAAAATATCTATTTTAGGTGAAAAACAGCCTGAATGTTTTCGAAAGAGAATTAAATTTTCTATAAGACGGTGTAAGAAAATATTGGGTGTTGTATTTAAAAAAAATGAGTTATCGATGTTTAAATTTTCACAAGTTTGACCAAGCGTAAAAAACGCCCTGTATAATATTTTAAAAATGTAGGTGGTGCAAAGTGTTACATAATCTATTGTCAATCTTATTTCCAAGCGAATTTCTTCAGACTTCTCAAAGTTTTCAAATGTTGAAAATTTTTGTAAATACTGTATTTTCATGAAAATGCAATTTTCACGAGAACGGTTGACTTTAGACCCATATAACCCTTTACATTTTTTGAATTAAATTCAAAGAGGAATCCAAAAATGTAAAAATATACAGGGTGTTCAATAAGAAAAAGTATAACTTTGATATGCCACTCTTTTTTGGAGCACCCTGTATATTTAAAAATATTTTTAAAATGTAGCTCTTATTGACTTACATAATCTAACAGCGACAAAAATTAAAAAATATAAACTGTTTCGCCATAAAACTCCGACGCGTCCGTCGTGACTCACCCTGTATATATATAAATAACTTATTAAATAACAATTTGTGGATTTGAACGAAGCAGACAAATAGTTTTTTCTTGGCTATTGTATATATTTATTTCTTATAAAACCAAAGTTGCTGATCAAAAATAAACATGAAGGTGTGAAATGATTTCTTAATCATGAACTATTAAGAAGGACATTGCATTTCTTAATGTAAAATTTCGTAACTCTGTTTTTTCCAAAATAAATACATCCTTAACTACTAAACTATTCAAAAAAACATCTAAAACCTTAATATTATCCGAACATTAGCATATGCAAATAATTTTGTGTATGTCACTTGTAACACTATTTACTTAAAAGGTTAGGTCACAAGTGTAGCATCAATAATGTTGATTTATATATGTTAATGCTTTATTTATTTATTTGGAATTGACTATTTTGAAATATATGTAGTGTCGATATAACAATACTGCAGTTTTCAAAACGCTTTTTAATCGCTAGTTACTTTAATATTGGGGCTTTTGTGTTTCGATTGTCAGTAAATCCATCTGCTAAAAGTAAGATTCAGAATTGGCTTTGACGAACTTAATCAAATTTAATACTAAGATAAATCATTGAATGCCACAGTTAATTATGTATTGGTCTTAAGTTACGCAAATAATTCATTGTAAAGTCTGACAGGAAATATGATAGTTTAAAAAACGAATGATTTTTTTTTGGTCAATTTTAACAAAATTGTTTTTAGTAGTATTCAAACTGATTGTTTCTATACATATTTTGTAATAAATATATTTCTATTTAACAAGAGACAATTAAACAATAATTTGGTTTCCCTTGAGCGTCGTTTCTACAAAAAAAAATTATAATTCAAGTCAGTAGATGATTCTTAAAAGTTATTAAATTACTTGGAAAATTTTTGGTAGATATTTTTACAGCAGTTGCTCACAGAAACATGTTTTGAGTGCAGTTTTATGAAAAACATAAATTATCTTTGATTTCCATTTTCAAATTACACACGTTCATCTCTGCACTACATTTATTTTATTTCTGTAAACATCTTACACATACATATTTTACTTTCAGATACGAAACCGAAAACTGCATCTTCGCTGAAGAACAAGGTCAACTTGTCAACCCAGGAGCAAAGGACGAAATAATGCGCGCCCAGGGCAACTTCCATTATCCTAGCCCCGACGGTACCTTCATCGAAGTCCACTACACAGCTGACGAAAACGGCTTCCAGCCATCTGGTGCTCATCTTCCCACCCCACCACCAATTCCTCTACTCATCGCCAAGGCCTTGGAATACAAGAGATCTATTGGTGAACTTAAATAAACTGGACGATTTCGTGTACATTACATGAAATCAACATCCAAAACGACACCTCTAACTAATAATAAGATGTTAAATTATAAGAATAAAATCAGCAATAACGTTTCTTATTCTAAACGTTTTCATTTATCCTTAATTTAAAAACCTGTCGATAACTTAAGAGGAAAATAAGCATATTTTTCTGATCCTCCGTGTATAAAGGAATCAGTCATACTTCACCAATATATTCAAAAGTAAATAGTTATTATGCTTTACAATATTGCAAAGGTTCCTGGAAAATTTGCGTAGATGAAAAATATTTAAAGTTTTAAAACAAAGTTACAGTTTGTTGTTTTAATTTTTGATATCATAAAATAATTAAATATTTATATTCTAAAATGTTTAAACTTTAATAATATAACAATAACTACATCAGTGTACCAACACAAGTATTGTGTACTTAAAAATTTGTCTTAGCATATTTTTAGTTAAAAAAAGTATTTTTACGACTACAGAACAAAGCAAATACTTTTTTGTGCTTGCTGATGAATTTTCATTCATAGTCGAACCAGTCTAGAGGGTCAAAACTCACTTTTTTGAACTTTGTTTTGTGTATTTTAACGTACAGTAATATTACATATTACACAACTAATCAAAAGTACTTAGACCTGTATCATAAATTCATATAATATCAAAATTGTACACTATTAAAATTAAAAACAATTTGCTGTTTTTTTCAGGAAAAGACGATTATTTTTTTAATTCTTTTTCTGCTTCATTTATTGCGGATAATGGTCCTTAAGTTTTATGTAGTACAAAGAGGAATCTTTTGTTCATTACAATATTTAAATCTTATATAGTTTCATAACTTACAAAAAATTTAAGGATTTTTGAGGAAAAAAATGAAAGTTCTTTATTAAAGACAACTGCTATTATTTAGTACCAAAAAGTTCTGTTTTTACTGGCAATACTTTTTAAAAGTTTTAATAGTAAAATATATAAATTACACCTACATATACGAATTAAATAATAAAACTCCTGCAACGCAAAGAAACTTTAGGATAGCTTAACAGAGGTGCAAGTAATCTGGGTTGCATAGACATTCAGCAGAACTTGGAAGGATGTTGCGTTTCCTTGGATGCTTTTTTTTAAATGATCGAGATCGTTAATACAAAATACAACAGATGGCGCATGGGTTATGTGTTTGAAAGAATAAAAATAAAACGCGAAGAAGCGATTTGCCTATACTGAAACAATTTGTTTCAAACAAACAAATCTATCGTTGACATTTTAAGTAATTTTAAGCAAACAGCGTTACTATTATTTAAACAAATGCTAGAATTACATTTTCAAATAATATGGTACCTCATCAAATCGGAATTATTACTAAAAAATTTGTTTTTATATAATTTATAAAAAAACCTTTTTAAACTTGACTACCAGTGTACTTGTGCTTTAATTAATCAGTCTTATAAATTTTTATCATCTCCGATTTGGCAAACTTTCATGCTTCAAGTCTTATACAATTCATTTACAAATGTATTTATGTACATTTAAAACATCCTGTCTTTAATGCATTTGTGAGAAGAAGGGATTTTTAAGGCTGCATGTAAATAATACATAAATAACAAAATAGTCTACTTATAAAAAGACTAGAGTCTCGACGTTGTTACAGATTTTTTTATTCTTACCCTTAAAGAAATATTGAAACTTCTTAAAAGGATCGAGCTAAATTAATTAATATTAAAAACAATGTTAATGTTTTCCACATTAAATTGTAAATATGTTCAAAGTAATTCCCTTTAACAAAAACACTTTTCATTATTCTTATTTTCTATTTCTTTAAAGCTCTCGACCTACTTTCTTTGAGATTACTTGCAAAACAATTGTGAACGGCAGTATTATTCTTCTCCTACGACAAGATCTTTCTACCCCGGGAATGTCTTCAAAAAGTAACCCAAAGTCGTACTTGCTAAGTCAGGCGAGTACGGTTAATGTTCTATTACGTTTGTAGTTTGTTTTTTTTAAACCAAAAGTGAGAATTTAAAGCTGCTATTGAAAAAGTGAAGTGGTTAAACTAAATTAGATTTAAGCCGTATTAATTTTATTATTCCTGGCTGCGATGAATCACTAGGAACAATTTACTGTTATAAGAGAAACGTCCTTGCAAGGATAACTGGTAATCGTGGCAATACTTAAACTGTGGTATTTCTTGAACTTTCGTTAATTATTACGACGAATTCAATGTTGATCAACAACCATAAACATTTAAATCTATATTAGCGCGAAGTAGCACATTCTTGACCCACAGGTTGCATATAAAGCACATAATTAACTATGGACAACAAAATATAATATACGTAATGCGACAGAGAAAGCAAAGTTACGTTATTTTTGCTTAGAATTTCCTTGTAATATACCTGGATTATATGGACATTACGCCCACAGTACAAATTAATTTTAAATACAAAGTAAATTGTTTTACTGCTAATGCAGTAATTAAGTCTTTTACTAGTCATACATTTTTACGTGTAGTAATTTTATTGTTGAACTAATTTAAAAAATTATGAAAATATAAAGTTCAAAGTGTTTGACGCTACTGTTATGTGTTATAACTTCTAGATTTTAATATCGAAGATTAATTTAAAAAAACAATTCAAATAGGACTGGATTTAGTCGAATATATGGAGTTATTTGTTATAATTAAAAAAAAAATTAAATTACCAAGATGTCAGAATCTTGATTTTTATTTTAATTAATATTTCTTAGGTTATTTCCAATTTTGACAACCAACAGGTTAATTTGTTATTTTAAATACAATACCCTGTATATTTTTACGTTTTGTTGTAGTTAATTCAATTGCCTTCAAAAACGTTAAGCATGTTCTATAGTACCTATAATTAATATTTCTTGCAGCTTTTATATTTTTTCGAAAAAATAGATTTTCAACAAAAACTATATTTATTTGCGTCATTATTGTAATTAGATACAAAACAGTTTTGTTTGGCATCACAAGTTGCATAATCCTGCATAATTTTTAAATACATCGAGTGTTTAGTTGTTGCGAATCGAAATGCAACTTTGGTTTTTAAATACAACACAATGTTTACGTTTTTTTGTAGATAATTTAATTGCCTTTAAAAAACGTTGAGCTTTTCCTACACCTAAAATCAATATTTTTCGAAATTAAAAGTTAAATATCATTGAAATGGTGATAGAAAAGACTAAACTATATAAATATATATTGTCCTTTAATAATTGTATTTGATTGACATCGTGAGCTTATGAAGAAAACTACAATTAGTTTTAGGGATTTTTCAAGAGCTTGCAAGGCTATGTGCAACAATAACTTGACAAGCAATTAACATAAAAGGCAAGACAATTATAAAGCAGCATGCATTAATAAAATTAAATCACAGAAAAAGATGGAGAACATAAGGTCAGAATCGTTTTGTAAAGTGATCAATCTCAGTTAAATGAATTCGTGTTTTCAGTGCTTATTATCCAGTTTAAAAACTTGTATGTAATAATTGATTTGTTAGGAGATTTTGCAAATTGAATGGCAACTTTACTGGTAATAAAAGTACTGACAATAAATTCTTAAGTAACTACAATATTTTTAGCTGTTGTTAGTTAAAATACGATAATCGTAGTGTGTAACAAAAAAAAGTTAACTCTGTATATATGTTTAACTTTTTTATGTTCAGGGTGAGATTGTTGCATGAAAAATTTAAACTTTAAATTTGCATGATAAGGAGTTTCTTAAAATTATTTTACATGTGTAACATTTTTGAAGTTTTTTTACAAGTAAATATTCTTTATTGAAGCTATTTTCAAAGTTTGATGACACATTCACACAAAAAAATATCTGTAGTTAGAAATTTAGCAAAAATAAATTATTGTGAAGGTTGCATTATAATTATTTTCAATTCTTTATTTTTAATTTAAATTTTTAACCCAACGCTTACATAATATTGTTGTTTCTATTTAAAAAACAATTTAACACATTTTTTCCGCTCTTATCAAGCAGACTTTATTTTCAGAACCGACTACTTCATACAAAAATATTTATTCCAATAAAGAAACGCTAACTAACTACTATAACTAAAAACAATCAATAAACTTTCATTCATTTGTCACTTTTGCAACAGAAAGAAATTTAAATACTTGTTTGTATGGAAATGTTATTCGTCAAGCCACATTAGCCTAAAAACTTATAAAATTGTTATATAAAAATGTTTTGCGAAAACAAATGTTGAAGAGTCAAGCTACTAAATATATTCAACAATAAAACTTCTTTTAGCATAATTTTGCCTCAAGGCTTATGTAAGCTTCTGAAACTGCTGTTTAGTGATCTATCAATATACAATCGTATTAACTTAGTTACACAAAAATTTGCTACAAATGGATAAAGAAAAGGTTTTTTACTAGTTTAGGTGCAAAATTTGTAGCTTATGAAAAAAATGTGTGGTTTAAAAGTAAACATAAACATATTTCAAAGATTTGTACCTACAGAATAAGTTACCAAATTATTTTGTTTTTAGGTGGTTACTCTAAAGAAGGAAAAAAAGTAGCAATAAAGAATTGTAATAAATTTGTGTGAATATTTAATTGCTAAATAGAGGATAAAACATTTAACTGTTTAGTTGAAATCGTAAGTCACTATGCCTTTGATGATTTAATTATCAATTTGTTTCATTATGTAACTATTATAAACCATTCAAACAACTATAAAATACTTGGCATTTACCTTTAAAAAATATAAGAATGTCTGTTGACTTTATGTAGTAGCCAAATGTTATTAGAAATTAGCTCAACAGATTTTTTATTTGCTTAAAAATATCAATACAAACGACAAATATAATACAGGGTGTTTCTTAAATATTGCGAAAAAATTCGGGAGGTGATTCCTTTTCAAAAATTAACTGGAGTCTTTCATATAAAATTTTTTCCTTAGTCGTCTATTTTCTGAGTTACACCTTCCTAAAGGGGAGTTATAAAATTAGGTTTTGACTTTATTTTTCAAATTTGGATAAATGTAGGAAAATTATATTTGGCAGATGTCTTATACTTATTAAAAGTTTTCCCATAGTAATATTTTTAATCATCTCCCACTTCACAGGGGGCTAAACAGTGCGACGCCTATTGGTTTTGTAATCAGATCTTGTAGGTGGGTCGAAATTTTTCAATTAATTTTTTTTAAGCTTGATTTGTTTAGAAACTTTAATTATTCTTAAACTTTTTTCGTAAAACATACAGTTTTTTAGTAAAAAATTAAATAAGTAAACATGAACCATCAAATATTTTAATCTAAAACGATTTATTTTAGTGGTTACCATGGTTTGTTTATGTTAATAGTGGGTGGAAGTGACGGGTGTAACTCATTTTGACGTTTACGCGGCGACAACGCCATAACGCCCGTCAATTCTATCCATCATAAACATAAACAAAGCATAGCAGCCACCAAAATGAATCGTTTTATATTGGAATATTTGATGGTTCATGTTTATTTATTTTATTTTTTACTCAAAAACGGTAGGTTTTACGATAAAAACTCTGGAATAAATAAAGTTTCTTAATAAATCAATCTTTCAAAACAAATTTTTTTAATTGCAAAATTTGAACCCACCAAAAAGTTCTTATTAAAAAACCAACAGGGGTCGCACTTTTCAGCCCTCTGTGAAGGTGGGAGATGATTGAAAATTTTACTGTTGGAAACCTTTTATTAAGTCTAAAACATCTACCTAATATTATTTCCCTACATTTATCCAAATTTGGGAAATAAAATTAAAACCAATTTTTTTCGCTCCCCTTTAGGGAGGTGTAACGCCGAAAGGATACGTCTAAGGAAAAAATGTATATAAAACCCCCTTAATTTTCGATAAGGAATCACCTCCAATTTTTTTTTGCAATTATTAAGAAATTTTATTTATGTATGCATAATAAACAAGAAGCATTTGGTTTTGTAAAATTGGTTTTAATTGTATTCAATAACTACATTAAATTTTAATTCTATAACATTTTAGAATATTCATAGTGTTATTGATAATTTGTTTAGTTTGACGTCTGTGAATAATTTAAGCGAAAATTAAAACAAATTATCTGGATTTATAAGAAACTTTATGGTTTATTTGTTATTTAAAATTTTCTTACATGTTGCGTCGACTAGTTTTTTTGTCGACTTCATCAGAGAGAAAGAAAATTTATGTAATACAACTGGTGCTTTCTTGAAAATTTTTCACAATGTCATGTGTTTCGTTTATCATTAACTGTAACGTGTCTGTAATTGTCCTAATTTAAATGGTTTTATTTTCCAAGAAAACACCAGTTGTATTATATGAATTTGCTTTCTCCTTGATGAAGTCGACAAAAAACTAGTCGACGCAACATGTAAGAAAATTTTAATAACCAAATAGACCATAAACGTTCCTGTAAATCCAGATAATTTGTTTTAATTTTTGTTATGGATAATTTACTATAAATATCAACTCTAACACCACAGAATGCCAAGTGAAAGTGTTTCATCTCGCAAAAGTTTGTCGTTAAAATGTTTATCAGTCTGTCAACTTTTATTACACATCACAGACCATAACTGTTTAATATTAAATCTCTTTCGCTGTAATGTCAATGTTAAATTTAAAGTTTAAACAAATAATTAATACTGATCACAACAAACAAATACGGCGCAACGATGTAAAAGATAATTTAAAATTAAATTGCTTGATTAACCTTGCTTTGTGTAGCTTTTGAAATACATACGCACTTTATAATTAAAACCATTTAAGGAAATAACTGAGTGTTGTATTTTGTCTTTTTGTTCTTTTTATATAACTTCTTTTAATAATTTGATCATAAATATATAAATTTGTTCAAAATTTCTCATTAGCTTTAATAACTTGATCATCTTTTTGAAATTATCAAAACTATCTTAAAAATCTAATAAATAAAGTTGAAAAAGAATTGTTGTATAACACCCATCATTAGTTTTTAAATAATACCAAATTTTGTTTTTAGCTTATTAAAAAAAAATGTTGGAGTTGTTTTTCTTAACATTTTGATTTAATTATACTTCTTACCACATAACTCTAATATTGGTTTTGGATTCTTGGTTTAAATATTAGAATTTAAGCAAGAGACGTGTCTACAAATTTTATATACGTAAAGAATACAGATACAGGAAATGAGATTTTTGAGAAGAATAGAGAGATGTAGACTGATTGATAAAATCAGTAACGAAAAAATCCGAAATAACCTAGGAGTAAAAGGTATTAAGAAAAGGTTGGAGACGAAACAATTAAGATGGCTTGGACATCTACTACGCATGCCAGAAAGTAGATACGCGAAAATAGGATGGAAAATGCAGATAGAGGGAAAAAGAAATAGAGGAAGACCAAGGATAAAATGGGAAAAAGAAGTGAGGAAGAGACTAGAAGAAAAAGGAGTCAGCTGGAGAGATGTGACACAATTAGGTAACGATAGGAAAGTGGAGAAATATAATACAGAAATAGAAAAGCATACCTCGGCACCGAGAGGTACAAGAGGAACCGATTAAGAAGAAGAAGAAGACTATTTGATCCACCTTGTAACTGTTTGCCTAAAATATAGAACTCTCTGATCGATTGGAATGAATTATTTACACATTTTTTCAGTATTATTCTCATGACCTTCATACACACTAAAATGGCTAAAGCATAACGCATCAGTCACTCTAAAGTTCGGATAAAATCGAATTATGTCAGTTACAGACAGCATGTTGCTAGCCTAAGGTGATCTTTTACATTTTAGTAGTCTAAAATGTTATTACAGATATGTTTTGATGGATTGTTAACAAATAAGCACTGACAAACATGGTATTTCTTTTTGTTTGGCATTGAACCTAGGATCACCTACAGTACAAATATTAAATTTTAAAAAGGAACATTTTATTGCATGGCATTTGTTGTGAGTGTTGAAAAATAGGTCAATAAAATGTGATTGATGTTTGATTAAATACAAAATATTAATAAAATTAGGAATGTGGCAAGCTCTTGTACTCGTAATATTCTCTTTGCCTTTAAAAACTAAAGACTGATACTTAAAAGTTTGTTTCGTATTTAAAAGTGCAGAAATAAGATTTTAAACTGGTATGGATGTGTTTATATATCTTATAAAGTAGCACTTTTGAACTTGCAATTTAGAGAATAAACTTAATTTGTAAATAAAATTCAATTAAAAATGCTTAGAGTATGATGATAAATAATGTATGTAAGAACATCTTTTCGAGTATCCTTGGTACTATAACCACCTTAAATATCTCTTTTTTTTTTAATAACACCAACAACCCTTACGTATTAGTAAATTGTGGAAAACAAAAACATACATGAACAATACATTTTCCATGTTTTTTAAAAAGGATTTCATTAACTATGTTGTAATTAGCTTTTTGTGCCACCGCTATAATAAAATTACCTATTATTGCATCGATTGTAGAGCTTGTACAGCATTTCCTAATCTATAATTTGCATTAAAAAAATTAAACGCCATAACATTTTTTTCCAAACGTTTTAAATGTTTCACAATGCTCGGAAGTCCCATGTAATAGATCAGATCTTCTTTAACAATTAGACGAACAAAGATCAAGGACTAAAACCAGGTTTCTTATAACCATACCTTATTAAGTTATTAAGAATACATTTCATCTAAAAGATTAAACAAATTTATGACGCAAGTTTTAGACCAACTTAGATTTATTTCTAGTTACAATTGGAAGATTACGAAACAAGTGCCAGTACTTCAAAATAAAAAGCTTGTTCGGTTTTTTAGGGCACCTTGGCGCTCCCAACATAGAAGTATGTGTGATATATTTGCAATTATTATTTTGGTTTAATCCTTCGGTAATGTGAAAATCTTGAGAGGAAACACCTACTAAAGCTACAAACCTTCATATGTTTTGCAATGTATTAAAGAAGATTTTAATATACTGCCTGTATAAATAGAAATGGCTTAGATAGTCATTGCATTACGTCAATTTCGACTTTACTTATCAATTAAGGTAACAATACACCTTCAGTTTGTAAGCGCAGTCTAAAATAATATTAATTAGAACCATTGTGTGGAGTAGGTACCTATTGCAAACTTTAGCAATAATTTGCTATTTAGGTTTTAATTGAAAGTTGTTATTTTATTTGTATTATTTGACATATAAACTTGTTGCATTTGTTAATATAATAACATTACTT
This sequence comes from Elmis aenea, assembly GCA_947652605.1. NCBI lineage: Eukaryota > Metazoa > Arthropoda > Insecta > Coleoptera > Elmidae > Elmis > Elmis aenea. Next base: position 23,339,018 of record OX393580.1, read on the forward strand.
TTAAAGGATTTAATTTTTAAAACAATTAAGAGCCATTAAAATAAGTTGGTACCTAACTATAAATTGTACAAGATTTGGTGTCTTTTTTTTTCAATTGTTTCATTGTTTATTTACATTATGTCAACAAAAATATACTATAATTATTATCAACTTTAAAGCAGCTTGCACTGGTACCGAAGTTGTTCAAAACCGAAAAAATCGTCCGACAATTTTTTTTTTTTTATTTACTTATGAATAGTATAATATACCTATGTACGAATAAGAAATCATACATTATGTTAAATTTTAAAAGAGAAGAAAACTAAACAGAAATAAACAACCGTCCTTGAAGATAAAAATATAATAAAAAAATACTTAAATAAATGAAGCACTTTTTAGTATCGGAAACAGTTTAACATAACTATGCTTTTAATTTTGGATGGTTTTGTTTTGATCTTTTATAGAAGTAATATTTGGTTTTAAAAAAATCGGTAGTATTTAATAAATAAACAATTTATTAGGTTAGATTCATATAACTCTAAGTCTTAAAATACAATGCAGTTACTCATAGTGTGTCTGATAACGAAGAACATGAAAATCATAAATATTATTAGAGGTAGAAAGATGGCCAAAGGAGCAAAAAAGTGCATAACTATTGCTTATTAAATGTTTAAAGCGTCGCAACTGGATTTGTTGTTTTTAGAAATGTTAAACAACAAAATAGTGCCTAACAATACGTTTAGATAAGGAATGCAATTTTTTTTTTAGCAGCTCTATAATGTTTTTCAAAAGTGTACACCTTATAAATTTTTTGTTAAAAATGCTAAAATTTATTAATTGGCTTCATTGTTTTTGGAAATGTTAAAAAACATACAAGCCAGCCATAACAACCACCGATTTGTTCCAAAAATTATTAAAATAAGTTTTTATTACTAAAAAATTTTTCAAACTTTGCAAATTGTAAACCCTTGCCATACTTTTTAAAAAACACAATAATTTCGCCAGTTGGTTTATTGTTTATAAAAGTACTAAATAAAGGCTTACAATTCGATAAGCAACTTGTCATCTTTTTCAAAAACTTGCCAGTGGTACACACTTAACAATCTTACTGGGCAAAAATTCAAAAACTTTACAACTGGCTTTGTTGTTTATTAAAATTTTAAACAAAATAAATTCAGTAGACTATTACTACCGAATCCTTAACAAACCTTAAATTTTTTTTTAAAGCTCTTTCATATTTAAAACAAAATTCCGAGTGTACCTTAACAATCTCCTTAGAAAACCAACAATTGGCTTAATTGTTGGTTAAAAGGTTGAATAAAATGAAATCAAGGCATAATGACTATCATTTCGTACATATCAAATAGAAACATTATTTTAAACTTCGTGAATATTTAAAATAATATTTTTGGAATTAGAGCAATTTATTCTGGCTTATCTGCCTTTAGCAAAGTAGACATTTCAAGTTTACCTTGTGTAACTCTTAGAAATATTATAATGATAAAAGAAATCACTGATTCCACTGCTACAAACCTAAGCTTTAAAAATTGCAAATGAAAATGTTAAAATATGTTTTCGGCAATTTAGGGTGACTAAAAGATCTCCATTAAGTGACGAAAAGTATTTTTTTATCCATAATAATTAAACAACCGGAAATTATACCTACATTTATTCAATAGCGCTGAAGTTATCTTAAAAAACTAAAGATTTTTGAATGCCCCTTTGTTTTAAATAACCTTTATTGATAAATAATCTTACTAAAGATTTAAAATACTGTACAATGCACTTGGTGTTTTTAACCTTTTAATTTATTTCAATCTTCTAAATGAATATTATTATAACATTAGTAGTAAGTGATGTGATGTCATCATCGGACGAATTCCTGTGTCATTCAGTATCAACTATCAAGGATAACGAAAGTGATGCGCTGATATGGAAAACGAGAACTGGTTTACTTAAATCTAATACCGGAGTACACATTATGCAATGTGACATTGCATGGGCGGCCACACCTCATCCCTATCCGAGCACCCTGTGGTAGAGGTATAAATGAAAGACTTAGCAGAAGATGACACAGTTGTCCGACCTCAACGAAAAGCAACGCAGCCTACAATGAAAGTATTGGTGAGTGATAATATGTTAAAATATGCGGTTGGCTAATAATTATATTGATCTTCAAACTATCCTTTGTGACAGGAATGTGGTGAGCGTAGTATAGGGGCGGTAACTCACGGAATGTCTTAAGTACCTCGTTAAAATTAATAATTTTCCTAAATTTTCAATTAATAAACGTCTATTTACATAATATTTTAATTTTTAGTATGAAAATATAAAACATTTAAGGTTAAATTTAAGAATGTAACATGCCTTAAACCGTGTTATTTAAATTGTTGAACTTTCTGAGTGGTTTTTATAGATTTGTTTTGCAAAATTAACAATATTTATAGCACTGTGTTGTTAATACTTTCATTAACGTTATTAAAAACGTTATAGTTTACTACCAACATTTTATTAACAATTTTAAATGTCATAAGAGGGTTGAATTGTCTTCTTAGTGGGGTTAATTTAAAATAACTGATACTTTCATATTAAAATTCCTTAAAGTAAACCTAAAGTCATAGGTATATAGATTTATGAATGAACCATTGTATACTTAAAATTAAAACAGTTAAACTTCTGCGTGTATTAATTGCCTTGGTGTGTTTGCACAAATTTTTTATGTCAATTTAATTTCTTATCATCACATTTTAGGCTTTTTTTAAACCAGTTATGTTGCTCATTATATTATGTTCCAACTCTTAGAAGGCATTTCTATTTATTTTGTTGCCTTTTGGTTTATCTTTGTACCTATAGGTATATTTTTTGGAATTCTGGAATTGTCCATTTTATTTAAGTGTTCGATACATTCAGTTCCATATTCCATTATTTTTTCGTTAATGTTGTATAGTTCAAGTTCTTTAGGTATTTCGCTGTTACATTTTTTATCTGATAACCCATGTCCCATTATTAATCTAAAAAATATCTTTCACTGCTTCGTATTGTTTTTCTTATTTTTGTGTTATAGTAACGGTGACCATACGCCCTTTAATATAGGTAAAGTACAGTCCTTTATTTCAAAGCCATGTCCTTTTTATTTATTTTTTGAAAACTTTATTTTATTTCTATTTAAAAAATGTGTGGAAATAAATTAATTGGTGTGTATTGTACCGACCACATATGGATAAATTGTATTAGTATTGGTAAGAAAATGTCGTTCAGTCCAGTTGATATTGCAGTTATAATAGTAAGAACTTATTCATCTTTTGAAAATTTTAAGGAAGTTTATGATGAAACATGTTCAGTATCAAAGACTACTAGGGTATAGTAAGGTTAGGTGGTTGACGTTCTTTGAAAAGGATTTTAAAACTGTGTCTATCAAAATAAATACTTTAAAGCAGGAAAAATCTCCTACATTTCTCAAACCTTTTTCAATTTTCCCTTCGCTGAAGATGGTTTTTCCTTATTGTCAAGTTTCAACTTTTTGAAACACATTCAGAAATTCAATGTGCGTAACTTTTGTTATTGTAAAAAAAGTTGAATTTGAATTGTCTGCACGTAAAACACAAAAGTTTTGAAAACCATGAATGTAAAATTTTATTTCACGATTGGCTAAAGATCACTACCAAAATACAAAATCATTAATTTATTATAATTTGTACAATACTTTTATTAAACTTTTATTGATTAGCTATTTGAATCAGTAGGATAATGCTTTATAAGAAATGGTTAAACTTGACAGGATCCTTTTAAGTGAAATTACGTTTGGTCCAAAGTAAAAAAAAAATATTTTTGTGTCCACTGAAATAAAGTTACAAATAAAAGGTGATCTTTTTTATGAAATTTGTTCTCAAAAACTTGGTAACCAAATAAAAATTACACTATTGGCAGCAAAGTTTAAGCAAAAATGGGTTGCAATACTTCAACGTTTTTAAAAAATTTATTACATTTTAAAAAAACCTATCGCTTATTGCTAAGTATGCTCAGGGCCGTTTCTGGCGGGGGGCGAAAGCGTGCCCCGCACGTGGGCGGCCGATTTAGAGGGCGGCCAAATGCCGCCCTTGCGGTCTTTAATGTTTCACAAGAATTGAAAATAAAATATTAGTTTGAAAAATAGTATGTAAAAATGATCAAGGATTAAAGATTTCAATCCCATACTATTAAAAAAAAATTGAAAAAACGCGTAAATCGCTCCAGTTTGCTTATTCGGTAATTTCGACCTGAGAGTGAAGATTGCGATTAAATTTATGTGGTCTAAAACTAATATTATAAGAAGAAAAAAATTTCAATAAAAAGTCATGGAACACTAGATTATAACGATTTTTGAAATATTCGCAGGAGTAAAGTGCCCCTATTTTAGGAGATACAAAAACAATTTATAGGAAAAAGTTATTTAGAATCTCAAAATAAGGCTAGATTTAAATTTTGAAGGTCAAATTCTAATTTTTATTTTTTAAGAAATTTTAACATTCAAAAGGTCTGCAACAAATGGTAAAGTTTTTTATTATCGATTTCTCAAAAAATTATATTCTTGATAAACGGTAGTGCATGGTCTAAAACTAATTTTAAATGAAAAAAAGTTTAATAAAGTCATAGGACACTAGATTTTAGCGATTTTTGAAATATTCGCAAAAATAAATTGCTTAAAATTTTGTAATAATTGTAATTTTAGAATTTGACCGTCAAAAATTTGCATCTAGCCTTATTTTGAGATTCTAAATAACTTTATTTTACAATTTTTTTTGTATCTCTTAAAATAAAGGCACTTTACTCTTGCAAATATTTCAAAAATCGCTAAAATCTAGTGTCCTATGAATTTTTATCTAACTTGTTTTCATCTTAAAATTTGTTTTAGACTATGCACCAACTTTAATGAAGAATAAAAATTTCTGAGAAATCAATTATAAAAAACTTTTCCATTTGTTGCAGACTTTTTGAATGTTAAAATTTCTCAAAAAATAAAATTTTGAATTTGACCATCAATATTTAAATCTAGCCCTATTTTGAGATTCTAAATAACTTTTTCCTATAAATTGTTTTTGTATCTCATAAAATAAGGGCACTTTGCTCTTGCAAATATTTCAAAAATCCTTAAGATCCAGTGTCCTATGACTTTTTATTAAACTTTTGTTATCCTAAAATTCGTTTTAGACCATGCACCAACTTTTATCAAAAATAAATTTTTTTAAGAAATCAATAATAAAAATGTTTCCCATTTGTTGCAGACTTTTTGAATGACGCTGTATACATGTTGTTAAATATAATACTTGCAACGACAATTATTTATTTTTTTATTTCAATTTTTTTGTTTACCGGGGCGGCGAAACGTACGTTAGCACGCGGGCGGCCAAGTACTCAGAAACGGCACTGAGTATGCTTTATGGTTGCCGGGTTTAAACAATACTACTGAGAGGGTCTTTTCTATCATAAATAAAATTTGTATCAATAAGAAAAATAAATAAATTGAGAGTCAAACACTGCAAGCTACGTTAACACCAAATGTACCTAATTATAATTTTGACGTGAAAAATGCTATTAAATTATCGTCCTTAGGACCACTAAAAAGAGGTGAATTCTGTCGTTTTTTTTAAATTTGTTCTTTATTTTCTATGAGAAAATATGGTCACCGTAGTTGTAGTTCATGATTCACTGCCATATAGTGTTGGACTAGATTTGACCTCATAAAATTTCATTCAGTGTTTTTCCGAAGTTTTTTCTTTAGTGTTCTTGTAACCGTTTCATTTATATGATTACACTTTTAAATTTTCTTATCGATTTTAACATCTTTGTATAGTGCAATATGGCAGCCTAGAATATTAAAGTTGTTTACTTGTTCTCAAAATTTTGTGTTAATTTAACCCTGTGTATCTTTTTGTCAATTATACAAACTTGAGGCATATTCATTTTAAAAAGAATAACACAGAACAAATAACAAAGGATGCAAACAAATTCCATTAATATTAGCAGCAAAATATATCTGCATAGTAGACATTTGCGAGGTTACCTAAAAACTGAACCAATTTAACTAGGTTTTTTTATAAAAATCTGTTAATTATTAGATCTAAAACATCAAAAATTTTACGCAGATGTTTTAGCATAATCACTTAATGCAGAGGTAACTTTTTTAGAAAAATTTTGAAATTTATTAAACATTACCTAATCAAAATATACATTCCAAAACTACTTATTAAAATTAGACACACAATCCTACACAAGTAATTTATTATTTTTCTTTACACAAAATAACACATATTTATATGGACCTATAAAGTCTTAAATTTGTGTCATTTTAGTGTTAAACTTTGTACAAATCTCCAATTTTTATACCAAGTTTTGTAAAACTTTAACGAAATTGCATTAAAATTTAATATGTCTAATACAAAGTCGACCAAAATATAGTTAAATAACAATAAATCTTGACTAATATTGAATTAGAAGATTGTGCCTAATTTGATTTATAAGGATGTCGGAAGAGAATCACTTTTTACTGCAAAATGCAACAACAAAACAAAAATAAAACATTATTAAATTGCTAATCAAACCTTACTGATTTGAAATTCTGTCAGCATATTTTCTCTTACTCAAAGTTGTCACCCTTGCGTAACTGCTAAAAATCTTACATAAAGGATTAAATGATATGGAAATATAATCAGTTAATCACGCATTCTTGAAATCAATACAAAAAATTATCAACCATAAGTAGGATGACATCTCTGAAATGAATCGACAATATTATAATACAATCGAAGGTGTTGAGATGATCTAATACAACATGTTTAATTAAGTTATATCCTAAGTGAATAGTTTAATGACACAGTGTGTGTTTACACTGTGATAGCTATCGTGTGCGAACGTCAAATATAATAACTTAAATTACTGTATCTAGAAAACGGTAAAAAAAAGCTAAATGAAGTGACTTCTGAGACATTTAAATCGATGGACAATTATGATTTATCACAAAAAGTCCTTGTGTTTCGATATCCGTATTATGTTATTAAATAGTCCTTGGAATTACTGTGTTTGCCTCTATGTTCCATTTTTTAGTTTACACTAGGTTTTTTAATTGTAAAACCCCAACTAGTTTGCAATAAAAACCTGTAAATAAATTAAGCTAATATTATTCTGGCGGTTAAGATATTAAATAGAAACAGCACAATATATATATTTTTTTTAAATAAACAATAAATGACCTGCATCGTGTCATTGTAATTTTGTTTTTTCTTTCAATTTTGTGAGAAATAAGGAATCAGATTAAAATTTATTGAAATTGTCAGACATTTTTTATTAGAAATTAACACACTGTGCTTTTATTGGAATGAATGTGAAGAATATTTAATGGACAGTGTATTTAAGTTAAAATTCAGTATTTATACATGCCCTAACAACATAAAAAGTTTAAATCTGAAAAGAACTTTATATGTAAAGAAAAATGTAATGTTACAATTATTTGAGTACATGATTTAGAAATATAAATGTAATTGATAATACGTTGTTCCTTTTTATAAAAAAAAAGTTTTTTTGCAGATATGCTAGATTAGTAATATAACTTGTATGTCTTTATTAAAAATTACTATTAAACAAATTAATAGGATTGTTACTAAAGAATATACGCAAGTCGTAAAATTGGTTTAGCATTTCTACAATCAATCTTAAAAAAAAATAAGTAATAAAAGATAGTTAGGAAAAATAAGATTCCTAATTAAACTTATTTATATATGTACTAACAATTTTTTTTTAACACAAAAATAGTAACTAAATTGCACAAAAATTATGCAAAACAATATTGTTTTCATGTAAAAGTGTTCCAGTCAAAAATTTTCTATAAAAAAAATTTCTTGCTGAAAAAAAATTCATTTAAGTTGTTGACTTAATTGTATACAAAACAATTAAAGTTTTTATAGATCGGTTACTCTGTTGCTAAATGACTCAAAAGCACGGTGTATGTCAATGTTTAAATTATATGTGTTCCTGGTTTATCCTTTGAGTCTGGAAGTTTTTCTGTAAAAGCTTTTGAGCTAATTTTAGGTATACTTACCTATACATGTTTTTTAAAAAATAAATATTATCGAACATTTTATTTAAAAAGGCGACACGTAAATCGGGGGGTCCCTTATGTTCGAGTGACAAACATAGTGGGTAACAATACATTTTGTTCTCCAAAAAGCAGATTAAAAAATAGGGGTAGCCTTGTTATCAGGTCCGTCCTATAGTCGGGCCAATACGGTAAATTTTTTAAATCTTTTTATAATTTATCAAAAAATGTGAGACTTGAATTTTGTTTAAAAAAATTAAAAAATTAACTTAAAAAGAGTATTGACGAGGTGTTTCACACCATAACATTAAAAAAGTAAATTTTACTATTGTTTCCTTATCTATGGTTGGTAGTGATCAACTAACATTATTTAATTTTTGTTCACGATTGTTGGTGTCAATCCCTAATTGAAAGTCATGTTTTATCTGTCATGTAATTGTTTTATGATGTCTTGTATAAGACACGATCAATTGCTTTGCCTGGCTTCACCTTTAAAATGTGTAGTAAGAATGTGAGTGATATTTTAAGATCTTCAATAGGGAAGTCATTAATCTTGGATGTGATCCTAGGAACACCTCAAAATTAATTATAAATTGTTCAAAGTTTAAGGACAAAATACTAACAACATTATAACATATTTTCAAGCCCTTGATCATAAACTTTTTTCACTGCGGGTGTAACAATTAATTATTGTAATTGATTAAAAATTATATATTAAGTATTATTATTATAGAAAGAATAGTGGCTTCTAAGGTTTAAATAAATAACCTTATCAGTTATAATAAAACCTTACTTCAAAAACAATAGAAAAATTGAAACAAGGCTTACTTCTCTCCAATTCGGCATTCGTGTGTCCAAAAGCATATTTTTTTTAAATTTTCTTCTTAATAAATTTTAAAATGGGCATAAGCAAATTCAGCAATATGGATTTTTTTTGTGTTTAAATTGCATTATCATACAGATTAATCCTTCTAAATAACTGCAAAAAGTATTATTGCTTAACAAAATGCCATTTTTTCTATCATGAAAAAAAACTTTTTAAAAGTATGAGGAAATATTAACTGAATACAAAGCAATGTTTTACCATCGAATACAAAGCATGTTAGATTTATCTCTTAAAAACAAGCCAGCAAAATTCAAACAAGAATTGCAAAATTGCTTAGCAATTATCACTGCTTCGAACAACTGCATTTCGCAGTTCATGAATTTTTTGCATCAATGCCACTTACACCTACCAATTGTTTTTCATTATGACACATCCGGCTCTATGGCAACAAAACGGTAGCTAGAATATTTCTTACACCAACCTTAGACGCAACATTCCAATTTTAAAAACATGAATGTTACACATATCAAGCGAAATCACAACATGTCCAACAAGACATAAAACAATAAGAGATTATAAGTCTGTATATCTGATGAAGACAATTGCAGGAGAAAAATGAGAATGTATTTACCACACAATAGAAATTAAGTTGTTTGGCCTCGACCTCTCCATAACAATCCGCTGCAAAATTAACAGCATGATTTAAATAACAGATAGGAAATGAATTTCGTTTCGATAGCTTCAAATACAATACGGTATCTGTTGCAAAACGTTGCCACATGGTAGTTTGGCGAGTAAGCCAGAGTGTAGGAGATGAGATTCCTAACACTTTCATCTGTAACCTTTTGTGGATTCCCGAGAACTTATTGCATTTAATATATATTATTTAAAATTGTGGATGATGTATAATATGACATAAATTGCGATCATGAACATTATTAAAGGTGTAAATAATGAAGTGATAGTTAAATCTAGGAAAAGCAAAATAGATCCAAGTGTAATCATTCTTGAGCATAGTTCGTGCATGCTTAATGCCATGCTATTAGTTTGATAAGTAATAAACGTATTAATTAGGCAACACGAAAACCTTGATCAAGGCCTTTTTGGTGTATACATTGGGTTCAATAGGAATTATAGATGTCATATGAGTATTACCCAAACGTTCTAATATTATTACCAAAATATGTATTTAAAAAAAAAAAACTTTATTATATAAGCGACAAAATGCTGTACAAAACAAATCAATGCTGCATAAAAAAATGGGCAATTTAAATGTTGCTTCAATTTTCAATCTACTTAACATAGCATTAAAAATAACTTTCACTAACCTCTAACGCAGGGTTCCTCGAAGCAATAAAAGAGGTTTCGTCAGCAAATGGTAAAAAAATCAATAAACATAATAACTTGATAGTTAAATGAATACTTATATACAGTAAATCAGCTTCCTACTTATAATTTTATTAAGGGTAACTTACCGTCAGGGACTAAAAACTAAACCAAAATAAACGAAATACCTAAATCTACCTACATTTTAATAAAAACTAAAACAGAAACGAAAACGATATACAGGGTGTCCCAAATTCGAGTAAATGCATGGGAATCTCGATTATCTTAAGAGCTACGAGGTCGGTTAAATTAGGGCAAAGTTGCGAAATTAGATGCACATCAAATATCTTCAAAGAAAATTTTCATAGCTGTATTAGTTAAAAAGTTATTCAAGAAACACTGAAAAAAATGAATTTCGTTTTTTTGCCCTATTTGCTACATTTTTTAAGATATCGACAATCTGAAAGCACTTCTCCATGGCAACTTCTTATGATTTAAATTTTAAGATAACAAAGAATTTCCAACAACGTTTCGTCTCTTCAGAACCATCATTAACTTCATTTTTTTAAATACGGCGAAAAATTTATAATCTCATAGTCAGATGTTGTCTTCTGATTTCAATGATATATGACACTTAATATCTAAAATGATATATTACCACAAAAATTTGAGAAAAACTCATTTTGTCCAATTTGTGGATCAAATAATCTTGTAAAAAAATAATTAAAAAACAAAACAATTTTTTGTTGTTCTGTTAAAACTGTCACTTTGACATTAATATGATCGTGATTAATTGTATAATTTGCAACCAGCTAGAAATTCTTTGAATTGAGCTTTTTTTTATTAAATATGACAATCAACACTTTTTAAGGAATTCGAGAAATGTCATAAAATACACAAAATTTTGTTTTCTCATGGCATGCTTTTTAATTTTTAACAGTTTATTCAATAGTAACTTCATTAAAATCAATTACAATATCATATTTGAAACACCTTTTATTTTTCATAATTGACTATAATTAATTTAACAATACTCCGCAATACACGAAGGAATAGCGAATAAATAAATACATTAAAAATGTACTACCAGAACATAGTGAAAATAAAAATTGCGAACAAAAACACAAATATCAAAGAATTTCTAGCTGGTTGCAAATTATATAATTAATCACGATCATATTAATGTCAAAGTGACAATTTTAACAAAACAAAAAAACAAAAAAATTGTTTTGTTTTTTATTTTGTTTTTTTTTGTACAAGATCACTTGATTCGAAAGTTGAAAAATTTTTGTGGTAAAATATCATGTCATACATTATTGAAATCAGAAGACAAAATGCTATCCGACCATGAGATTAACATTTTTTCGCCGTATTTAAAAAAATGAAGTTGATGATGGTTCTGAAGAGACGAAACGTTATTGGAAATTCTATATTATCTCAAAATATAAAGCGCAAGACGTTGCCATGGAGAAGTGCTTCCAGATTGTCGATATCTTAAAAAAATGTAGGAAATAGGGCAAAAAACGAAAATCATTTTTTTCAGTTTTTCTTGAAGAACTTTTGAACTAAGGCAGCTATGAAAAGTTTCTTTGCAGATATTTGATGAGCATCTAATTTCGCAACTTTGCCCTAATTTAACCGACCTCGTAGCTCTTAAGATAAGCGAGATCCCCATGCATTTACTCAAATTTGAGAAACTCTGTATATATATTTTGTTTAACATTGAATACGAAATAAATAATTTATTCTCCTGGTCTTAACCGATTTAATCATCTTTACATTTGCAATGTATTCTTAAGATCGTCAGAGATTTATCTGATGGCACTGGCTATATTATTAGATATAGATCGTGTGTATACTTTCATTAAACAAATCGATTTGTGTTTTCACACCTGACGGATCATGAATAAAATGCATGTTTCGCATGATATAGCAACCGCTAAACATGGATAAATTTAAATATCTACAACAAGAATTTATTGATAGGTAGCGTAACAAAAAATCGTTTTACATTCCAATTGGCAAATGTAGAAATAAATTGTTTATAAACTTGCAAAAGCTACCACACTCAAACTACAAAAAACGTCCTTGCGAAAAATTCAAGCTATATTTACCTACTAAAGATCATCCATAAATTCCTCAATTATTATAAATTAATATATCTTGTAATAGCTCTCATTAATTAAACATCATTAATAGACGTACCGTTCAGTTATTTATAGACATTTAATAGGAATGTTAACATTTTTACTCATACAATATTAATATACTTAATGTTAGCCTAACCCATCTAAAAGTAAACCAAAGTAAAACATTCATAAATATTTTGCAAATTTGTATTTTACAATATTCTCCACAGAGAGTCTTAAAACAAATGTCATGGCCTCATAATTATATGGTAAATAAGTTAACAATGACATGAGTCAGTTTGATAATCAATAATTATTGAAATGACATAAACACTTACATTATGAGCTAATAAATTAAGGAATAAATAGCAGCAATAATCTATAAATGTAAAAAACTATTTGTGTATGATTACTGCATGTTTTTTATCGGAACATATCTAAAACTTAGTAGATAAAGATCTTTTTTTTTTGTTAACAATGATTTAATATTTTATTTGTCTATTTTTAAAAATAAGCGAAATAACTTAAAATAATGCAAAATATCCAAGTTAAAAATCAACGTTGCCGTGACAAAAACAATAGCCGACTTTCATTGTTTTATCTATCTTGCATATCTATTCTGTCACTTTTTAAACACTTACATTAAAACAAATGTACTGCGATATTAAAATAATCACACTAATTTTTATAATATGAATGTTTTTTATACTTCTTACTAAGACATTAACAAAAACGGTTTATAAATATTTACATTATCTAGTTAACACAATTATTTGTATAATTTTATATTGACAAAACGTCCAACCAAAATGGGTTGGGAAATTTCACATGTTTTAAATTTAAGATATGTTTCATCAAAGGTGTTTAAACTACAAACTACAACGTCCAATGCAAAGGCGACACCTAGATAACATTTCTCTGTTACATTTTGACCTAAGCTCTAGACAAGCAAGGATCGAAATAAAACAAAAGAAGTCGGTTATTGCGTTTTCCATGGCAACGTCGATTTTCAACTTGGATTTAGCATTTTTTTAAGTTATTGCGCTTGTTTAAAATAAAAAACATATTAAATATTATACCATTGCAACGGGAAAATATAATCTTCATATCCAAAGCATCACCAACTAAGACTTCCGTCTAAAAAAAGTTGTTTTTTTAAATATCTCGCAAGGTATTTTATAAAAAAAAATTTACTTTCACTATTTTATAGCAAAGATAGCCGAGATATTTGAGGTTAAAAATTTTGGTTGATTTTGGGTTGCTCGTTACATCACGCAAGCAATGGAATTTTTAAACCAAATAAGATCTTGTTTAAAATACACTTCTAAGAAGCAAACTTTTGTCCCATTTAAACAAGCCTTTATGTTCATTATTTACAGAGATAGCAGCAATAGTGCCACATGGAAAACTGAAACACCCTGTATACTGTAAAAAACGTTTTTGTAAATTTTACTTGTCATTTAGGTAACTTTAATCGGCTATGAAGTTTGCGGAATCGGTTTTTTGACAAAAAGTCAATTTTTTCAAATGCAACTGTGGCGGTACAAGTGGTTATTTAAATGAAGCATCTTCTAACGAATCTGTCGATACCAATAATTTGTATTTTTATTAAGAGTTCCTGTTAATCGCAGTAGACTGCATAAGTGCAACAAAACAAATAATTCAAAACAAAAACAAACTGCCACGGAAGATCGCTGTGGAAAAAACAAATGCTTGTTTACGTGTTTGTATGTCATTGCGGTGGTAGAAAAATGATTAGTCATTAAATTAAAATTTAATAAAAAATTAAATTTTGGTTCAAAAATTATTTGAGGTTATAAAAATTAACTAAAATAGTGCAGCTGTATCTAAAATTGCTTCCTCGTTCCAAAAATGTAAAAATATATAGGGTGTTCCATTTAAAATAACAAAGTTGGGGTCATTTTTGGCGAAACCGGAAGTGAAACAATTGTGTGCACGTATTTAAAAAATCCAGTTTTTTTGTACATATCATATGTATAAAACTACATTTATCAAAAATTTAACTTTAAGAAAAAAAGGGGGCGTACTACACTTTGTTTACACCCGGTATGTATATTGCGGTTCCATTCGTAGACACAAACTTTACGCATTCCAGATTAACTTTGCTGTTTTTTTTTGTTGTACCTACTCATAAATCCAGTTTATTTACTTTAATACAATTATTTATTTGTTTTTAATAAAGGAGTAATCATTTCAGGTTGTGGTAGTGGCTGTTTTCGCAGCAGCGCTTGCTGCTGAAGTAGGCGGTCAGTATAATGACGGTGATGAATCTGGACAATACCGCCATGACGACTCAGGAGCATACGTACCAGATGGTAGTGGCCAGTACGTACCAGACTACAGCGGCCTTTATCAACACGATGGAACAGGAGGATATACAGGAGACGGTAGTGGGGGATACACTGGAGAAAATAATAGTAACTATTTTTTTTTATTGAGTAAGAAATTACATTAACCACAAAGAATAAAAGAAGAGAACTGTTGAGTTATTTTTAAAGTGATCAATAAAATTATACACACCTACTCCAAACTCTAATAATGTTCACTTTGTTCCATTCCCATTTCAGACTATTCTTGCTTATTTTTATATCCATAAGAATGATTCCCTTCTTCAGGGATCAAAAAAGTGAAAATATTAGGCTTCGTTTATATTTTTTACAAAACGATGCTTCAGTTATCTAAATCTCATACAATAATTGACTTACACAAATATGCTTCTGTAAAATTGTTTGGTATCAGGGTGATAACTTTGTGTTTTTTAGGACAGTACTCTGATAAAAATGGCTTTGGTCAGAGAAGTTTTGGTGGAAGTAGTTTTGACGGGCGATTTGGAGGGATTTCCAATAACCTACTCGGCGCCGGGACAGTTCAAAATAAAAAAGTCGTAAGCACAAGTCGAGGTAGTATTGGAGTTTTTGGTGATGATACATCAGCTACGTCAGTCAGTTCGTCTTCTTTGAGAAGTCCACCAAGATACGATATCAATTACAACCCTGGTCGATATGTAGAGGGTGGATGGAAAATTATTCGCCAGTCTGGTGATGTGGATACTGATGGTTACCACTGGGAGTAAGTAGAATAATCATTGAGTAAAAGAGGCTGAGAGATAAAACAGGTATTTGCTTAAATACATTTTGTTTAAATAATCTTGTACCTACTCATATTTTGTATTGTTTGCGTGTTTATTTTTATTTTTTCCATTGCAAGACATTTTCGGTTATTCTAATGATATAAGATATAACACACCAAAATTGCTAAAAAGACATGTATTGATATTGTGCTTAATCACAATCCAAGCAGAATTATAAGCAGGGAGGTATATAAAAGCAGTTTCAATGTGAGAGAAAATTTTTAAGTAATCTATGTAAGAAGAACCGAAGAAACGTTTTTGTATTGTTTTGTTGTCGAGGTTCGTTTTACAATTTTACAAAACCCGAAATGCAATTATTAAATTCAAACGACCTTTACTCAGGATCGGCGCAAGGGTATCTATCACCCCTAGGCAAAGAAAATTTGGGCGCCCCCATATATCGTCTAAATGTGCGTATACATATGTCTATATACAGGGTGATTCGCGTAAAACTTTAGCTGGTTACTCCTTATTAAAAATTAAGGGAGGTTTACATATATTTTTTCTCCTTAAACGTCTTCTTTCCCAGTTACACCCCCACAAAAGGGAGCGGTAAAAGTAGGTTTTCATTTTATTTCTCAAATTTGGTGAAATGTTAAAAAATGATTTTTGGTAAAAGGTTTTTCACAGTAATATTTTTAATGATCTCTCACCTTCACAAGGAGCTAAAAAGTGCGACCCCTGTTGTCTTTTTTTACCAGAATTTTTTGGAGTGTAGAAACTTTGCAATTTAAAAATCTTTTTGGAAGCTTAATTATTAATTGGAACATTTTTTTAATTTTTTAATTTTTCTTGCAAAGCCTTCAGTTTTTGAGTAAAAATAAAATAAGTGAACATGCACCATCAATAATTCTAAAATAAAATGATTCATTTTGGTGGTTACCACGGTTTGTACATATTGTAGGTTTTACTAGAACAATTAAAATATAAAATAATGTTTGTAAATAAATCAGGGTGTGAAAAAAAAAATTAAATTGCAAAATGTTTACCCTCCAATAATTTCTGATAAAAAAATCAACAGGAGTT
This sequence comes from Elmis aenea, assembly GCA_947652605.1. NCBI lineage: Eukaryota > Metazoa > Arthropoda > Insecta > Coleoptera > Elmidae > Elmis > Elmis aenea. The sequence goes on from OX393580.1 coordinate 23,355,523, forward strand.
CCCTTTTTAGCCCCTTGTAAAGGTCGAAGATGATTGAAAATAGTACTATAGGGGAATCTTTTCATAAGTAAAGAACATTTACCGGATGTCATTCTCCTATACTTCTTCAAATGTGAAAAATACAATGAAAACTTACTTTTACCGTTCCTTTAATTAAGGGAGTGTAACTCCGAAAGAAGACGTTTTAATAATAATAATATTCGAGATGATAAAAATTACTCCTACAATATTTAGCAATATATTTATGAATCACGGGCATATTAATATAAATATATTACACCTCTAGACATTTTTTTAAATTAAGTAACGTAGATACATTTGTAGAAATATAAATTTTAACTTTTTTTATGAGCAAATCTGGCACCCTCATAATCTGGCGCCCCTACGCTGCCTTTACTTATTGTTAATTAAAATCGTTGTATGGAACTAGGCGATTTCAACGTGACGAAAACGAGTAACCCGACGTCCTAGTGGCCTATTCGCTTTACTTTACTCATTTCGTATCATAGTTTATTCATTAGTAGTATTGCAAAAATTTAAATGAATATTTTTAGCTTGCGTGTACTCTGTTTTAATTTGGAGTTTTAAATGACCTTAAATTTTTTTTTACAGTTTTGGAACCCCACCTTACAAAAATCTCTTCTCTCTCTAATTTTACTTTTTATAGGAGATTAAAGACTTTACAACGAGATATTTTCGATAATTCATTTTAAATATCTTATAGGAGACTTGATTGCGGTTTTAAGGCAAATATTGTAACTTAATATAGCAAGAGTAGTTGAGTTGTTAAGTTGTTATGCACTCGCTAAGCCTGCTCTGCATTTATTCCAGACCTCTACTTCATTAGCCAATATTCTTCGACGTTCCAGAAAATATATGTCAAACCCTAAACCTTAGTTGTTACTTTTTATAGTGGAAAAAAGTTCTTGTAAACTTAATAACTTAATTCTTGTTTAGTGAATAGGCAAATTTGATTTCGTAACTTATTTCCCAAAAAAATCGGTTGTTGCTGGAGTTAATCTTTCTTCTGCAAAATTTCCTCTAACGTATAAGCAGCTGGTTATTCTAAGCGCAGACACGTTTTCTGGCCAAGTATCCATGGCGTATTATTTTTTATATAAAACTGGTCAGAACGGGCCAGAAATTCATTGACTTCTTCTTTTATCGTAAAAGTAGTTTGGTTGTACAATTTTATGTTGCAAAAATACTTAGCCTAAATGTAGCTGTAAGTTATAAATTATTATAAGTACGTAACTTGATGTGTTAAATCTTTTAGTTTTGAAAACGAAAATGGCATATCTGCCGAAGAATCTGGAAAACTAGCCAACGTAGGCACTGACGCTGAAGCGATGAGGGCGAAAGGATTTTACCAGTACACTGGCCCAGATAACGTTTTATATCGGGTAACATACACAGCCGATGAAAATGGGTTTGTTCCAGAGGGTAACCACCTACCAACACCACCACCGATACCAGAAGCTATCGCCCGTTCACTTCAGAAATCACCCAGTCAATAATAACTTAACCTAGAAGTCTATTAACAAAGCAATGACGTGTTAACAGCGACATACCTAATGTAATTGCAATTTATCTGATAATTGATAAGGCTGCCTACCAAAAATAAGTAATTCGCGAGTCGTGATTTTGTATCAAAATACATTTTGTAGGTACGTGTTTGTAACAATTTTATATATAACCAGAAAAATAAAGACTATTTATGTAAAAGTAAAAGAATAAAACAATAATTTCAAAGTGAATTTAATAAGTTTATTATAAGTGAATCGTCGAATAATATCACTATTATAGAATTTCTGTTGATCGATATTTTTGACGACTATTAAGATTAGTCCGCCGTAAAATAATGAAAGTTTTAATAAAAAATTGCTACTTTGTATGTGTTGATATTTTCAATTAAACAATTAATATGATCAAATTTTATTCACAACAATAGGACAAAAAAACTGTCTAATAAAGTACCAAAAGAGTGATTTTTTAATAATATTTTTATATTTAACTGAAAAAATAAAGGAAAAAGATCTAGTTTTTAGGGAATATGTTTTATTTTCAACGCTAATTAGAATTATATTTCTGTATTTAAAAAAAATAAATTAAACATTCTTGCTCTATAAACTAAAAGAACTGATTATTTTATAGAGTAATTTTAAAGATTTTCATATTCTGTTTATCCTTTAAAAACTCAAGCAACGTCTTTTATACCGATACAAATAAGTAAGAATTCTGAGGCTATTTTTTTATTAACTAATTTGCCTTTATAATAATCTAGGTGTTGCTTACATCAATATTGCTTTTATTTAATAAAATATTTTAAACTGTCTGATTTTTCAATACTTCAGTATTTGATTTAAATGTTTTTTAAACCTTTAAAGTTTTTTGATTTCCCAGCAACCTACAAGTTCACTGACATCCTAAAATAAGACTATTACTTCGTTTTAAACTAGTATTGTTTTGTATTAGTAATCTGAGTTTTACAGTGCAATGCAGTGCAGGCAGATTGTGGAGACGCACCACGTACTAAAATAAAGGAAGGGCAAATACGATTGACTTACAAAAAATTCAAATGAAGCGACTCCCATCCGAAATAGAGGATTCAACTAGCAATTAACTATTATATTAACAAAATAACAAACATAAAATCTATCACGCTTTTTTAAATTACTGCTTAGGCGTCTTGTATAAGTTGACTTTTAAAAAAATTCCAAATAGAAAATAAAATTATAAAGATAGTATTTAATAAAAATTATTTAAAACCTACATACATAGATGTGTGTAATATTAAAATGTATAGTTTGAAAAGTTTAATAATTATCGAACAAGCTCAATTTATTTACATAATAATAAAAAATAAACCAAAATCGAATGTTATCATAAAAAAACTATTCTTTGCATAAATACCAAACACGAGGTGCTCAGCGTTTTATTTGCACCCTGTTTTTTCTAACATTGGCCTAAATAATTCTATTGCTTTTATCTAGTTCGTTCCACATTTTCGTTAAATTACTATGTTTTAGAATTGTTTTTTTTTAAATTTTGTTTTCTCTAAGAAAAGTTGTTATTTTTTTCCCTATTTATTTTCAAGTACTATTCTTGTTCCATACATCTATTATTTTATAACTTCGTTACCAGCATAAGCTGCTTTAAACTTGGTAGTGAGTTTTTTGGTGATATAATATAACCAAATATATAATTCATTGTTTTTAAGTAAAAAAAGTTTCTGTTAACTTGTAAGATTTGTTTTGTTTTATTTATTGTAAAGAGAATAAATAAATTATTATTAAATTAAATATTAAAAAAAATAATAATCGTACATGCTTTTAAATTTGTAAGGACGCGACTGTTGTATTCATTACATCGAAGAACGTAACTGGACAATTATTACCCCCTGCACGGGTGGTTAATTGTCAGGGAAGGTACTCACACGGAAAGGTTTTTAAACAGGGGGTTATTTTACGGGAGGTTATTAAAGGGGAGTCAATGTCTGGGACGTAATTGCGCTAGAACCATCGGAAAGATATCTTTGATTCGCCTAAAATAAATCGTAATAATTATTGTTACTACAAACTAGGGGGCCGTAAAAATATTTTAGGATATTTAGGGCGCCGAGTCTACTAAAAGGTTAAGAACCACTGCTTTACATGACGTGCACTAAATGTTAGACAGTAAATTAGAATACGGAACAGTTGCTTAACCTACAGGATGATTGGTCACCAAAAATAAAATACTCCGTAAAAAAATTCAATGCATATACCACTTTGGTGTAATATTTAGATGATTCTGAGCTGTAATTCTTTACTTTGAATCTACGGCTTTACTTGAAGACTTTCGTGAAAAAAGTTTTAGTTCGTCTGTGCATTAATTTCTATTCGTTAACCATTGTTTTTTGTGCAGTAACCAGGTCTGCGATTGATTTTCTTAAAACAATTCGTCAACTGTTAAAAACATTAAAAAAATTCCATTTCTAGTTACACAAAACTAAAAAGTGCCAGAACTGGTTTGTATAAATTTAATTGGAAGATTTTTGATTGTGAAAAGTTTTTTCAATTGCACGATGAACGAGTTATATGATCTTAATTTGGAATAAAAGTAAAGACTTAAATTATTGCAAATATATTTTTATAGGTCTTTTCATAATTTCTTGCTACGATTGTCAACAAATTAGTAAGTTTGACAAGTTTTTTTTAGCAGAACAACCGTGCTACAAAAGGTTCTATTCGGTAAGGATGTAATTTTAGTCTATTTGGAATATGGAGCTTAAATGAATAATTTTGTTACTTATACTAATGTTATAAAACTTGAAAGACAACATACACATTCCAGTTTATCTGCTGGTTCAAAAAACTTAGTTGTTTCTTTAATTATTGTACAATAAAGAAGGATTATAGACTATTTTAAAAATACGATTGGGAACAATAAGTTAAAATTTTTAAATGACTGATTATACTTGATAATTTATTCAGTTAAAGCAAAAATAAAAGCATCTATTCATTTTGAGGCTTCGAAAATCTTTTATACAGCAAATCATTCTTCTCGGTTTGTTGATTGGGTTGCATATAACAACACTGTACCTATGTTGAATTAATTGTTAAATGATGTTACCATATTATGCGCATAGTTTATTGTTTATTTAATAAGTTTGGTTTTTGTAATAGGCCTTTGATTAAAAATTAAACTATTATTTAAGTTTTTCAGAATTATCTTACGGTTTTACATTAAAAATACTCTGTTGCCATTAATAATAATATTCTATTTGCTAGTGTTTTAAAATTAATCTTGTTGACACTGTAATATTTTCATAATAACAGATTCTCAGATATTACCTAGAAAAAAGTTTTATATTATATTAAAGTAGTCAAAACGTGTAAATAGGTCGTTAAAGTGTGTGCTTTTATTGCAGTAATATTAATACAAGAAACATACATAAACAAACACATTTAATGTGCGTTGTCACTTTATATCTGTTAAACATATTTATGGGAGATGATTAGTTATTCTTCCTTTCAACTTAATTCAAAATATCTACTTACACCATGTTTCACAAGTTACAAGAAAGAGAAGTGGAACTAAGTTAGTTAGCAAATATTTTGACGTAAATGGCAAAACATTATTTACACATCAATTTTTATTTTTTGGGATATACTTCCCAAATGTGCTAACAAAAGTCACATAATGTCAGTTTAAAATTGGCATTTTTAAGCACTTTTAAAACGGCAGACATTTTCATAGCGGTCCTTTTGTTTTTCACTCACACTTGCACATAATTAAAAATTGTTGAGGACTTTTCAAACAGCTTTGGTTATTGGGGTTAAATTTGTCTTATTTATCGAATAAGAAAAAACAAACAATTTATTTGCTCTGAGATAAAATTTGAATGCTGTATGGAACTGCTACACAATATGGGGTGGTTCTCTTTTTTGTGGCAGGACTCTGACAGTCGATACAAAAACGTTGTTGAAAGGGAATATTCCAGATCAACATGGATCCACAAACGCTTCATTCAGGGTGTTGAAATTTTCGAAAAAAAATCGATAATGTTAAACCGTTTCCCAACCAGTGGATATATTAAAACCAAATTTGGTATACAGCACTGCCTTACAGGTTACCACATTCAATGAGAATGTCAAACCCTACAAGCAACCAAAGTGGCAGAGTTGTGGCGGTTCATTTCAATAAATTTTATAAGAAACTAGTACGGTCTTGTTTGATATCAAACTCGAACTTGTTTTTGGTTAAAGTATTTTATTCTAAACAAAAAGTGTCTCTTGACTTTTCTTTGTATCTTCCACCGTTTGGCGCTAAATTTGATTTATTTTCCTATTCTCGCTAAAAATTTGCTCATAAGTTCGATCTAAAAATATCGCGAAAAGCAGAAAATTGCAAGTTGCAGAGTAAATGCTCAAAATGTGGATCAACAATCGTTAATTCAGCGAAACTTCTTCTCTCATTATTAGCATGTTCTGTTACTAAAAACTGCAAAAATCGGTAATTACATAAGTACCTATTTCGAACGTTAGTGATATTTTTAAATCGAATTTATGAGCTAATTTTTCACGAGAATAGTAAAATAAATCAAATTTCGCGCCAAACGGCAGATACTGATAAAAGCCAAGACACTTTTTGTTAATAATAAAATACTGTACCCAAAAACAAGTTCGAGTTTGATTTCAAACAGGGTCGTACTAGTTTTTTTATAAAATTTATTAAAACTGAACCCCCACAACTCCGCCATTGGTTGCTTGTGGGGCTTAAAATTTTCACCGAATGTGGTAACGTGTAAGGTGGCGCTGTAAACCAAATTTGGTTTAAATAAATCTACTGGTTGAGAAACGGTTAAGAATTATCGATAATTTTTCAAATATTTCAACACCCTGTATCTTTAAAATAAAGCGTATATGAACCCACGTTGATATGGAGTATTCGCTTCAAAATGAGTTTCTGTATCGACTGCTAAAGTCCTCCTACAAAAACGTGGACCACCCTGTACATAAAATTTAAGTACTATATTAGATAGGTTAAAAGAGTAAATAAAAACGCAATATAATCAAGTAGAGTACGATATAAGAAAAGCGATTCCTATGTAAAGTAAAATGCTTTTAGGAAACCCAAAATGCCATCCAACATATTTTTTTCTCAGCGTCCCTTATTATTGACTGTCATTGCTACGGGTACATGCTCTGTTTTAATCAGTAAGTAGAGAATATTTTTTTAGTGCTGTGTTAAGTACTGACAATTGATACATCATGGATGTGTGGGGTGAAGCTATTAAAACTTGGTTTAATTATAAGAGAAGCTATAACGATAGATTACCTGTAATGTTTTATACAGTGTCATGCAACAGTGTGTTTCCTGTCTGCCCGCCTGTAGGAGATTGATAAAAAACGTTGGGACATGAAATTATTGATTTGTAAAGACTTACATCGTAAAATTATTTTCAGCAATACAGGGTGTTCCATTTTTGCGCTATAACAAAAACTAAGATTTTTTAAATGGAACATCCTGTATCTTTTTAGGTCTTCCGGTGTCATTTTTTAACCTCTACATTAACGTACGTTCACTTTTTGATTGTGTGTCAGTGTTGCCTACTTATAACTTTTTTATATAAGCAGGCTTAACACGTTCGCTGCGTTACGGGACATTGTGTCCCGTATCGAACTTCCCATGAGGCGACACTGCAATTCACAAAACTTTTCTACGGAACGATGGCTCTAGTTTCCGTATTTTTCGAAATATTCAAGTTTTATTTGTACCAATATAGCAAAACAAATGGCAAAAAAGGTAAGCAAGTGTCAATTTGGCATTTGAATAAATTTAGAACTACCGTAAAATATCACTGATAACAGCAGAAAAACACAAATCACTTCCGAAGCCTACCAAGTTTTTAGGGCGTACTTCGTCAGTTTTTAAAATTCTTATAAATCCGGAATAAAAACCATTTTACGTTTCTACATGAAAAAATTTATTATTTCCCTATATAACGCGTTTAATAATATTCTATATTACGTTCAATAAAATCCCATATAACGTGTGCATTTTTTATGAAGAGTTTTGGTATTGTTTGTGTAGCATTTCTGTTTTTTTGTAAACAATTTTTTTAAAACATTAATTGTAAGCCAAACTTAATGCAAAATTAAACTTTTTTATTCTACCACAGCAACTGTAATTAATGTCGCATATTAGATGTTATGAGCTTTTTACTCTTTTTAGGCAATAAGCAAGAAAAAATAATCATATAATACATACAAATTTGCAAAACTCACCTTGGCCAGCGATGGTCGATTTAGAATCTAAACGTTAAGTTAAAGTTAAATTATAATTATATTTAATTAAGAGAAAGGTGCCAGTTAGCAGATTAAGCCAATCCCTTATTAATAATCTACACCAATGTTAAAACTTTGGAGGAGACAAATTTGCCGACGGCTAAAATTGTTACAGATATAAATTATAACCATTTAAGATCAAGGAAGTATTTTAAAAATGTAAGCTGGGATTTTAAGCAAGTGCCATTAAAATGAGCCGTCTAACACTTTACTCAACTCAATTATGGTAATCGATAATAAATATTGGAAATTTATATTCTGTAAAACAGCAAACAACCGACGCTAGCATGTTCCCACTAAGTCAATTTAAAAGAGGAAATAACCAAATCAGTATGAGTTACTACATGCTTACTATTGTAGACGAAGCTACCTCTTTATACAATTTAAATCAATTATTGTACAATTTAGCTAATTTGAAAATAATCACCGTTCATCAAATAGTCAAAATTATGTAATAATGAGTTTGTAGGTGGTCACGATTTTAATACGATGATCATGATTTCGTTGGTTCTTAAAATATAATTTATACCACGTTTTACGACTTGTAAGTTTTCTTGAAAACTTAAGACATCGGTAATTAACATGTACGAGTTTTTATTTGAAATGTTTCGTTTGTGTTGATATCAATCAGTGACATTTACGATATTTTTATTACACTATTGATGTTTTAATACTTTAGTGAATTCTATAAGCCTACTGTATTTTCAGTTATAAGGAAGGTCTAAATTTCGGCAAATTGCGTATAAAAAAAATGTAAGAATTGGTTTACTTGGCAAAGTTGTACTGTTAGATACACTCCAATATGATTTGTAAAAGTTTAACTGTTGTGAATACATAAAAACGAAACTCCTATTGTTGATGACACACTTAAGTTGTAGTTCTATGCATAATCCTTTTTTTATTTATTTTTATTGTTTTATTTAAAAAATGTTAAATTAATTTTTTCTGTATCGCTGCCAAATAATGTAAATTATTAAATATCTTGGTCAGAAAAAGTTCTCTCTATATACAGGGTGGTCCACTTTTTTGTAGGAGGACTTTAACAGTCGACACAAAAACTTATTTTAAAGCGAATATTCCATATAAATATAGGTCCATAAACACTTCATTTTAAAGATACAGGGTGTTGAAATTTTCGACAAAATATCGATCATTTTAAACCGTTTCCGAACCAGTAAATACATTTAAACCAAATTTGTTATACAGCATCACCCTATCGGTAACTACATTCGGTGAGAATGTCAAGTCCCACAAGCAACAAATGGCGAAGTTGTGGGGGTTCAGTTTTAATAAATTTTATAAAAAACTAATACGGCCCGATTAAAAATCAAAGTCGAAATTGGTTTTGGGTAGAGCATTTAATTCTATACAAAAAGTGTCTTTTGACTTTTCTTCGTTTCTGCCACCGTTTGGCGCGAAATTTGATCTATTTTACTATTCTCGCGAAAAATTTGGCTAATATTCAAAATAAAGAAGTAATTACCGATTTTTGCAGTTTTTAATAACAGAACATGCTAATAATAAGGAAAAAAGTTCCTCTAAATTAACGATTAATTAGCATTTACTCTGCAATTTTCTACTATTCGTGATATTTTTAGATCGAACTTATGAGCAAATTTTCCGCGAGAATAGTAAAATAAATCAAATTTCGTGTCAAACGGTGGTAGATACGAAGAAAAGTTATAGGACACTTTTGTTAAGAATGAAATGCTCTACTCAAAAACAATTTCGACTTTGATTTTTAACACAGCCGTACTAATTTTTTATAAAATTTATTGAAAGTGAACCCCCACAACTCCGCCACTGGTTGCTTGTGGGACGACATTCTCAGCGAATGTGGTAACCTGTAAAGTGGTGCTGTATACCAAATTTGATTTAAGTATGTCCACTAGTTGAGAAACGGTTAAAAATTATCGATATTCTTTTGGAAATTTTCAACACCCTGTACCTTTAAATGAAGCGTTTATGGAGCCATGTTGATATGGATAAAATAAGTTATTATATCGACTGTTAAAGTCATGCTGCAAAAAAGTGGACCACCTTGTATACCTATACTGATTTCGTGTAAGCTAGAAGCGGTTTTTTTTTGTATTTTAATAATTTTTATAAACAGTTATGTTTTTACAGATTCTACATGTGTTGTATGGGTAACTTTGTTATGTTATTATAAGAGTTACATGGTCGGTTAAATTGGCAAAAATTGGCAGAAATTCAAGTTGACATTTGACACACTCCTTCAGCTATTTTAAATATTTTGAAAAAACTTAAAACAGATGATTTTTTCAACGGTAAATAATCTCATAACCGCCTACGTTAAAATCTATATGTGAAATAATCTCTATAGATATTTTTACGAAGAATCAGCAAAAAATATTTATGTCATGGCACATTTGATTTTTGGGATATAAGCCAAACTTGCCTTTTTTTTTAATAGCAACCATAGTTGGCTATGAATTCATTAAAAATTTTTTTTTTCTTGTGTCATTGATGTATGAGTTGGTTGGTTTATCTTTAAAAATAAGCAAGTTATAACATTATTACTGTTTTCATAAAGTTTAATCAAAGTGACCATAGAAAAAAAAACATTACATACATAACTAGCTCTCTTAATTTAACACATAAAAAAATTGAAAACTTTAATGATTTAAGATATTTTTTATATTTCGCTATTTCTTTGACGATTGCAGAAAAAATTTAAAATGCACCTCGGCAGTAAAGTTCCTTCCTATATATCAAAAAGTATTGTGTTTGATTGGAACTGGAAACTAATTTTCACGAACGAGATAGTTTAAAGGTCGGTTCTAATTATGTAAATGTGCTCCAGATATTTTTTTGTCTACTTCTCATGCGCAGGAACAAAATAAAAATATATGTAATATAGTGTATCTCATATTATACTTTCACTGTTTTAGCCTATTAAAGTTGCTTCGTTGCTTCGTACAACAACAAATACCGGAAGATTTTGCAACAATACATTACAATTATCACAAATGTTGAACAACTTTAATGCTTCGATTTAGACATTTGAATATCTGTGGTATTCTATGTTGCAAAATAGTACCACAAAAACACGAAATTTATTCCTACTATTTGTGAATATAACATGTCATCTTTTGCTAAGATAAATGGCATTTCATCATAAACAAGTGGCACTTAATTATAAAAGAAGTTTAATCAGGTTTTGTCTTTTAACACAAATGTTTAGTGTTTTTTAGTCAATTTAGTAAAAATATAAATTAAAAATATATTTCTTAAATATTCTGGAAAATTTAAAAAACTGCAATTATCTGTTTTACTTATTTAATGTAGGTACTTGAGAAAAAATTGATATTTGAAATTTTAAATCAAGGCACACACCCTAATCGTATGGTACTTTCATCATTGACTTAGCATTAGGTTTTGCGAATTGTTAGAACACTTTCTATTGATAAGGGGCGCCATATAGTTTACTTTAACGTTATTAGTTGATGAACTTAACAGTTTTATTTTCATCTTATTCTTTGACCTCTCCACTAATAAGTATAAGACTTTTGTTTGTTCTAGGTCTAGGGCATGTGAGTTTTGTTTATATGACTCCTTCCATATATTTCCATCTTTAGCTAGCCCTCTTATCTTGCTCAAGTTGGTCCATCTGTTCGTGGCAGTTTCTTTTACCTTCTCATTCCAGGTTTTCCCTGGTCGTTTTTTAGGTTTATTCCTTCAGTTCACACTTTATAGGCTTTCCTGGGCATTTTATTTTCTTTCATTCGGTGCATATGATCTAGCAACCATAGCTGTGTCTCCCAGATCTTATTTTCATTTGTAGTACATTTAAATTTTTTCTATAGATATATTTCTACTTTATCCCTCAACGATTAACCTTCGATTTTTCTTAAAAAGCTTATCTTTATGCTTTTAATCCGGCTTTTTTTTTTAAATTCATACAGCACTAGATTTTAGCGATTTCAGAAATATTCATAAGAGTAATGTGCCCTTATTGAAAACAACTTACCTACCTATACAAAAAAAAAAACTCATGGGAAAAGATTATTTAGAATTAATAATAAAACCAAAATGTAAAATTTGACGTTAAAATTTCAATTTTTATTTTTGAAGTAATTTTAACATTCAAAAAGTCTGCAACAAATGGAAAAGATTTTTATTGTAGGTTTTTCAAAAAATTTTATCCCTAGGAAAAGTTGATGCATGGTCTAAAACTAATATTAAGTTTCAAAAAAATTCAATAAAAATTCATATGACACTAGATTTTAGCGATTTTAGAAATATTTGCAAGAGTAAAGTGCGCCAAAAGCCTTATGACACGTGTTTTTTATACTATTTTTTCTATTTTGCGGTTTTTATGACTTTTAAAATATAGTTATTTATGTATCAAGGCTAAAAAGCACGTTTTGGCCGAGGTGCATATTACATTTTTTGTGCGATCGAATTAAAAACAATTTAAATTTTTAGTAATTTTCAAAATTATAGGTTAGAAACTACGTGACATTCTGTCACTGACAGATGACGGCGTATGTACTGCATTACCGGCCCTCTCCTTAGCAACGGCCGTAAAAGTTACTTTTTCGGCCGTTGCTAAGGGTAACGGCCTGAAAAGTAACTTTTACGGCCGTTGCTAAGGATAGGGCCGGTAATGCAGTACTTTATGGTTGCTAACGCGTCCGTCAAACAGCTGTTTCTAGTACGATCGCACAAAAAAATATTTACAGTACATCAAACATATATACATTTAGGGAATTTTGTATTCCTGATGTGGCGGTTGGTCACACTACCCGAGAAACAGTCAGAAACAGTTACTGAGACTACTGACAGTAACTTTTAACTTTTCTATAACAAACTAAAGTGGTTATTATGTACTACTTAAAGAAAATGAAGCTAGTATATGAATCATTAAAAAACATTGAGGTTAGATCAGATACACCAATACAATAAGTTTGTACAGTAGCATTCGTTGTGCCAACCGTAAATATAAAATAATGCGTATCGAAACAGACCTCATTATGACACGCATTTGCATTTGAGTCCTAATGAGTCGCAAAATAGAATAAAATATTTTTGGGAAAAAAGTTGTAGATACCTATATATTTTTACGCACTGTAAGATGAAAACACTCTTTGGTTTCAATATTATTTAAATTCTTGGAAAATTACAAACTTGCATTTTATTAAATGGAAGCCCTAGTTGGCTATGAGCTATGACCTAATGAAAAAGCATTTCTTTTCCTTTTTTTAATACTCTAAGCTTTAATGTATTTATTTTGATATTTAAGTTCAAAATTAATAACATTCATTAAGATGACTCTATAAAACTATAGAGTGCCATGAATTTAAACAATATTGAAACAAATGAATGTATTCATTTAGCAGTGCGTAAAAAAAAACACGAATATTTCCCCAAAAACATTTTTGTACTGTCAAGTACCTATAATAAGCGAGTTATTGGTTTATTATCTAGCGTGCTATGGAACTATTTTAAAACATAAAAGCAATAGGTCGCAGGAGGGGAAAATTGGTCTAATTTAAACTTCTTTGTAGCTCTTACCGTTTAAGAGATCCTAATAGTAGCTCTTTTATATGGACCACCCTATATTTTAGAAGATAACAATTTGATTAACTAAATATAATGAGTACCTACAATGATATTATAAAAAAAAATTAATTAATCTGCGTGCGTGTGGGTGTACTAGATAAAACTTTTATATCATAAATCACTAGCATATCTGTAAAGATATACATGTATTTTACATATATAGTAGGTGGATATCCTTAAACATGCCAGTTGTAATAAGACAAACAGAAGAATCTTTTTTTAATTAACATAATTGTAAATTCGTGATACCAAGCAACACAATTTCGAAATTAGTACTGCTCCTTGTGGATTACATTTTGCACGTTGAGCTATAGCTGGCTTCAATTAATCATTTATATATCCTTAAGAACAAAGCAAGAGAAAATTTACAGGCACCTGTGGTTAAACAAATATTGTAACACTTTCCGGATGCGCGCAAATACACGTTAGAAAAAAAAGGCCGTGACATCTTCGCTGTCCAAGGTCGACATTCTTAAATTAATGCTTAGCTCCAATTTAGCTGAAAGCTGTAAACTGGATTATCGAATAAATGTAAATTAGTTTTGTTGTAAAAGAAGTTCTGTGGCACGGCAATTAATTTATGATGAACTTTTAAATAATAAAATATTATGGAATTGATGATAAAATTTTTGTTCGAGAAATGCCATGCGGTTCCCACCTTATGGGTATTGAGAAATATCCTTATTTGTCATCGCAAAATTAAAATTCATTAATTTGATTCGAGGCAGATCGATTCATCTTTGATTATTGGCATAGCAAGAGTTGTATGAATTTTAAAAACTTTAATGCAACACCATAATGCATTATGGTTTATGTTGCACTATTTTGTGCAAATAAACAATAAATATACCACAAATTGTCCAATTACATAAGTGATTTCTTAACTAATATAATTATACCATTTTGGCTTAAATTAGTTGTTAATAATTTATTGTGAATTAATTTTATTCATCGAATTGATTTTTATATTCATCCTTGCAACTGATTAATGTTATCTACATTAAATTTTCTTCCTCATTTACATTAACATGTGTTTAATAAAAACAGTAAACGTTTATTATAATTATATCTTTTATTTCGACTTCTGTTCTGACTATTTAAGTTATAAACGTTTTGATGATATGGAAATAGAAAACGGAGGGATGTAGACTGATCGATAAAATCAGGAACGAAAAAATTCCAAATAACCAGGAGTAACAGATATTAAGAAAAAGATGGAGAGGAATACTACGCATTCCAGAAAGTAGATACGCGAAAATAGGATGGAAAATGAAGATGGAGGAAAAAAGAAACATAGGAGGACCAAAAATAAATTGGAAAAAAGAAGTGAGGAAGAGACTAGAAGAAAAAGGAGTCAGCTGGAGAGATGTGCCACAATTAGCCAACGATAGGCAGGAGTGGAGAAACATAACACAGGAATAGAAAAGCATACATCGACACCGAAAGGTACAACCGATTAAAAAAAAGTGTGCCTTGAAGAGCTAAAAGACGTAAAAAAAATTTCATATTTAGGTATTACAATATGATCCATATTTGTAACATTTGCGGATTTTGGTTGACACTCTATTTCTATTTTACTAGTAAAGCGTTTTATGACCAATTATTTTAGTAGGTACTGTAATTAGTCAAATGTATGGCAACATTCTGTAAACATTTTCTTATTTTTGAAATTACCGCGAATTTCGTAATGTTGACCATTTCTCCATTTATTAAAGTATTATTCAAGTTTATTAGAAATACAACATTTTGTTTGCCCTTAACCTAATAATTCCAACTACTGTGTGTTAAATTTATAATAATTCAACCTAGTAATCATCAAGGCGTGTTTTAGTGTTAAATTATTTTTTTACGTAAAACCTATACTCTGACTGCGGGAACCGTATTAATACGCAGGGTGCAGGGATCTGACTGCGGAACCGTAACCACGCGCTAGGTACCTGTCGAACGCCGCACAGCGGACACGACTTGCAGAAACGAGTGCCGCAGTGAAAGGGTTAATGTTGTTATTTATGCTAAAATTTACCTTTTTTTAAAATAATATGACGTCATCTGTTATGATTTATTTAATGTAAATACGATACACTTAAGCCCATCTAATGCACGCTACATAATTAGTAAGTTAAAAAATGATAGATTTATTATCAGCCATCGACACTTATTTACGGATAAATGGTCCGACCTCGGTCAAGTTGATGTTAATTTTGCATATTTTTAACGCGTTCACATAGCAATTGTTATTCTTGTTTAATACATTACTTGGGAAAGTTCTATCCATGCATTCGTCTAAATACCTTCTTATAATCACTAAACTTCAGCTACTACATATAAAGTAAAATTTACATTTAATAGATGTAGCATTTACACACTACTTGTTGTATGAGGAAAACGAGGTTAAATTATTATTATTTACGTGATACAAAATTTTTACAAAAAGTTGTCGTAGACTGACTTAAACAAATGATGTTGCAGATTTTCACTAGCAATACAATTTAAAAAATATATATTTGATACCAAAAAACTTGTAAAAACTTTTATTTGTGTAATTATTGCATCAAAACGTCAATTAGGGTACTTTTTACAGCTGTATCACAAAACACTCAAATATTTTAAATAATTAAATTTATACATAGGTAATTAATGATAATTATACCTGTTTTTTTTTTGACGATCAGAATAACGGTGTCAAAGGCAGTGCACAATTGAAACAATAGTTTTAATTTTACGTTTGGTTTACTCTTATAGCTTGTGCATTAAACTTTTTTTTATACTATTACCTACCGACGTTATAGCAAAAAACTTAATAGCGTTTTGCTCTTGAACATTAGTTAAGTGAATATGTTTAAAATTTTATTAATAATAATATGGTAATAAAGGTAAGGGTTAGTATTATAATATAATTTAATTGTTGCTTATATATTATGTTTTGACATATACGCTTAAAACATTTTTTTTTAAAACCCAAAGTCAATATTTAATAACGGAATAAATAGGGTCTTTACCCATTCAGAACAAAAGAAGGTGAACAATAAGATACAGCATTAATTGACCTTGTAACGGTTCCGTTAGTGCGTAAGGTGTATTATAATTTGAAGGGAAGACAAGTTCTATTATGTCATACTTTATGCATTTTCTTCTAATCTTAAACTCCATCGACCACATACTAAAATTTCCCACAAAATATGTATCATAATTTCGACAGAGTAGGTGGATGGACATTATTAAAGTGTGTTTGCGTTAATCACGCAACCGGATCGTTCTAAATCAAAACGGGTGTCAAATTTAGTAATAAACATAAGAATTTTAATTTTAAATTCTTCACATAAATTAATTAAAGCACATGTTTTAGATTTTATGGCACTGTATGTGTCCTAGTTGGTGTTTTTGCTACCAATTTTGAACTTTTTTTGATTTTTAAAGATCCGTCTTTTGATTTTATCTCTTTTTTTGTGTGGTGGTGGTGGTATACGTTAGGTTCCTATTAATATAAGTCTACGTTCGTATTTATAAACTTTAAATAAATACTACTAACTTCCACGTAGATAAAAGAATACTGAGAGAAATAAAAACAACACATTAGCAGAAAGGAAGAAGACTACCAAAGATTATAAACATCTAAAGAACAAAAGTAAGAATAGAAGTCACTTTGCCTAGTCATTGGAGTAAAGTAGAAGAACATCTATTTATAAGTATACAGGGTGTCCCAGATTACATTTCCAGCATGGGGATTTCACTTATTATAAGAGATACAGGTTTGTTTAAACTATATTAATTATTCCTTGGTATGAGAGGAGCCACAATCAATTTTTAAAAGTACAAAATACCTCGTGCTTCAGATGTTATAGCAAAAAATATGAAAATGTCCAATTTCTTTTTTCTTTCATAACTTTTTTGTCTTAATCATTAGAACAATGTTATTTGTACTTTCTTAAGGCACTTTTGAATGTAACTGTTATTTTAGATTATTTTTAACACCTACCATTTTTGAGATATTACCCCAAACTACATTTTTTCTTATGGGCGGCGAAGTTGGCTATGGAATAGTTGAATGTGCTTTTTTTTCTTCTTTAAAATGAGATATTACTTGCTACGTTTAAGTCACAAAATCAAGAAAAATCGTATTTTACCTCTCACTTATCAAGCTATCTATAATAATAAAAACAAAAAACAACTAATTATGTGTCAAATGACAGTTACCATTTGTCTGCGGTATCATTTATTAGAATTTTATAGTATTGTTGTGTAATTCGATAGTCTTTGTAGCAAATTTGTTACTCCTATCATATAATTATGGGCACATTTACAACTAATTAAAAATTTTATATGTTGAAATGCCACATTATTTACAATAGAATGTGTGTTAAATAAATAATTCTAATTAATTATTGATTTGTTTTGGATTTTTGGTTGGTTTGTCGAAAAAACCATATACTTTTAAATTTATTTCCAAATTTTGGTAATTACGCATCCTTCGTTGCCTTTTCTCGGGATATAGCTCGAATTATATTCGCTTAGCTTCTTCACAGTTTTTATGGCAAAGAATGTAGCATCTCAACATGTCAAATTAATCGCTATTTTTAAATGTTGCCATCATTATAACAATTACTACAAATACTATCGAATTACTCAACAATAATGTGAAATTCTGATAAATGATAGCGCAGACAAACTGTCATTTGACACATAATTAGTTGTTTTTTGTTTTTATTTTCATAGATAACTTGGTAAGTGTTGGGTAAACTACCATTTTTCTTGATTTTGTGACTTATTTATAAAAATAAATGTAGCAAGTAATATCTCATTTTAAAGAGAAAAAAAAGCACATTCAACTATTCCATAGCCAACTTCGCCGCATATAAGAAAAAATGAAGTTAGGGGTAATATTTCAAAAATGGTAGGTGTTAAAAATAATCTAAAATAACAGTTACATTCACCATTGAAAAATGCCTTAAGAAAGTACAAATAACATTGTTCTAATGATTAAGACAAAAAAGTTATGAGAGAAAAAAGAAATTGGACATTTTCATATTTTTTGCTATTACATCTGAAGCACGAGGAATTTTGTACTTTTAAAAATTGATTGTTGCTCCTCTCATACCAAGGAATAATTCATCTAATTTAAACAAACCTGTATCTCTTATAATAAGCGAGATCCCCATGCTGGAAATGTAATCTGGGACACCCTGTATATTCCCAAAACACTTTTTACATTACGAAGAAAAGCGTATTATTTTATTTCAATAGAATTTTTTTTTACAAGCTTAAAATGCCTTAATATAATTTTGACCGATAGATTATTTTAAATAAAAGAATAAAAATATGTGAAAAAATGACATTAAGTACTTGGTTACTACTAACTAGCTAAAAGGTAAAATTATTAAAAATGAAGAGCAGAAGAGATAGGTACAACATTACATCTGGACAAAATTTAAAAAATAGGCTTCAAAATAAGCAAAATAATTAATCTTCACTATCAACTAAAGCAAATTACTCATGTATAGTCATTATAAAATCCATATTAATCAAGATGACTATGAGAGTAAAGCACATTTTTTGAGAATAAAAAACGCAGTTAATATTTTTTAAGAACTTTATTTCAAAAATGTTTTAAGTAATAATTACCTTTAGCATCACCATTCTTACTTTTTACTTCTTAGACGCTGGCAACCAATTTTTTTGGGGAACACTTACAAAATAATCCTAAACGATAGGATCGATTTCCTCTTTAGACAAGCATTTTGTAACCTGCAAATTTCTTTTTCGTCTAAAAGATAATCAAAAGTCGTACATGGCCAAGTTAGGGGAAAACTTTTATCTTTTAGAGAGTCGAATTAACCTATTTTACAAAAATATTGCATAATCGTAATAAAGCATTATCATTTTCTCTGAAAATCTACTAAATACTACAGATAAACATTTTTCTGTGTATCATTTTATTGTAAGTGTAACTGTACTCTATGCATCTAGCTCAATTGCAACAATTTTAACAAAAGTATCCTGGAGCAGTTTATTTCTATCAGATAACTTTAAGTTATTGATTATTAATTGTGTTTTAGTTTTAAGACAAAAAGATTTAGTATCCTAATTTTCCAAACAGCTTTAACAAAGGTTTTTTAGTAGATAGCAAGTTTTTATTTACACTACGTCCATAAATACCGCATAATTAAGCAATTATAAATTACTGTAAGCATTAATCATGCTTCGACTGTTTAAAAATACTTTCAATTATAGTTTGTTAGTTCAATCATAATAAACAAATATTATGCCCGAAGCAAACAACACATATTTTAGCCAATAAGACAACGAAATTCAACAATTTATTGGTTTTTCAGTAAAAACACCTGCAATAGGCGTTAGTTTGACGTGCGATTGTTGTTAATTATGTAAATGTTAATTATTTTGATAAAATATATTACAGTTTTATTTAAATACTGTTACTTTACATTATACCACCTTACTAGTTTTTCTTTTGAATGTAGAAGGACTGTCGTTTTTAATTTTTATAGCCACCATTTCATAGATCATTATGTCATTTTAAAACGAATTTAGCTGTTGCAAACTCGAGGATTTTAAAATTTTTAAATACCATACAAGGTATAAATTGATACAGGCAATGTTTGTAGAATATTCGCAGTTCTGCAGATGATTAATAATAATCGATTTAAGTTACCACACAAGAGGTTATGCTAATTAGTATATATCTTAAGAACCAACTTTTTAGCAAAATGGCAGGTGATGGAATATTAAAATTTTTTTGATAAGATATAAACTGTATATTGCTAATTGGTCAAAGAAATTATACATTTTAGTTTATTGTTAAGCAGATTTATTTTATTAATAAATTTTTTTCAAGCTCTATTTATAATGTAGCTTAGGTATAAGGTAATTCCAGGACAGTTGCCCCATCTAAGGCCAAAAAATCACCTTTTAATAATTTTTGACTTTGTAGTCTCCGAAAAAATGGAAATGGATAGCCAATTCAATTGAGAATAGCGCATGACATTCAAAATTTGTATATTACGACCGGAAGTTTACAAAAAAAAAAATAAGCAAAACCATGTTTTCGGCCATCTCTCCCGAGCTCCCGACAGTGCGGGTGAGATCAATGAAACCAAAAATATTTAATCCAAAAATATTTTTATTGATATGTTACGAATCGTACACTCGATTGATCATATCATCTTAACACACTTACGACGTCGTTATGTATGACGACGATAACGACGGTAAAGAAGACGAACGTTTAGACGCTTAGTCTGCTTGTTCTTCTTAAAATATTTAGCTCGATGTCGGCTTTAAATTTTTTTAATGTAATTTATTTACAGAACTAAGAAGTTTGTTTAAGATTACAACTTGACTGGTATTGAATGAGAACTTGTATCGAATTAATGCATGTATTCGAATGAGAACTTGAATTAGAATGTATTTTGCAACTTGACTTACTACCCAACTATTACAAAAATGTTATCCCTTTGCTATGGTAGGTCATCCTAGCTAGGGGATTTGTCCCTGAACATATGTTAAAAAGATTTTGTTCTTCTTAATTCTTCTCTGAATTGTTCTGAAGACCATTGCATTCTGGTTTTATCAGATGTTTTCCGCTAAAAGTAGTCCATGAAAAATAATAAATTTCGAATTGCCGTTATCTTCAAGTTATTACTACATAATAGCGCCATGTTAAAATCGTTGAACTCATCTTAATTTTGTTGACAACCGCACACCACCCGAAATTTTTGCCAACGGCAGTATGCCTTCCAGATAGCAACTGTTACGGAACAATAATACAGTACAAATTTTGGCATCTGTCATTAGCATGCGAAAATAGAACAACCGAGGCATCTCTCCCAGTGGGGCAACTCTCCCGGAATTACCTTAAATAAGTTTTGATATTCGCACAACTAACTAGGACTAAAGTATAAAATATTTTACAGTATAAATGCCTGCTAATCTGCACAAAATAAAATCTCTATTGGTCTATCTATTAGAGCGTTAAGAATCCTCTACCATTTACATATTTATCTTGTTGTAGTTTTATTACATTAAATGCAAGATAACCTCATGTTATCTTGCACTAAGACTGCAATTTTTGTCGAACATCCTAATAAAATTGCAAATATTTCTTTTTGCATCTGATTGAGTGGTTGGATTAACTAATGATGTTGCAAATTATTAAGTCGGCTATCGCAGAAAACGTTAATGTCTATCTATTTTAGCAAGCTCTGAAGCGGGATCAAGTTAGAAGTATCACACGACAATTTATTAAGTACAAGATGTTGAACGTGTGGAAAATAAATCAATTCTAAAAATTAATTCTGCAGTGACCCTTTCTTTCTTGAACTCTTCCTTAATTAAGAAACTTAGCTGTGTGCTGTTAGTAAAATTATAATAGTTAAGATAATGAAAATATTTTGTTTTTGGAGATATTTCTTTCGCTAAAGTTAACATGGGCAAATATTGTGTTTTTTGTTAGTATACATAAATAGTTGTTACCTACTGTCTTAATCAATTATTATCTAACAAATAGATACAGATCTACATTTTAAGACAATCTTAATAAATAAAAATTGGAATAGGCATAAACAATTGAAATTCTAAGGAATCTAAAACTTTCGAAGTCTGGCAATTAAAAATAATGCAAAAACCTTTTCTGTTTAGTTTTCTGTTCTAATTTACTTTGAATTATTCGCTAGCAAGCGCCTTTATAACCATGATTTTTAATTTTATTGTTTTTACAAGACTTTGCAAAGCTGTGTACAGGGTGGTCTATTTTCGATGCCCATACAGGGTATCTCGGTTATTAGCAGAGATAGATAAAAACTAAGTACGTAGTCTCGATTTATTTTTTCGAGAGAAATTCATTGCCGTAAACAGATTTTTAATATTTCTTTTAATTTTCGAAATAAAGCCAAAAACCGATTTTTGGCACTTTTCAAAAATGTTAAATCTCGCTTAAACGAAAAGATTAAAAAAAACTTTAAAGACATTTTTGGCACGGTTTTTTGTCCTTAATAAGATAGCGATGTTCAATTGCTTTTTACTAATATCAATACCGATATATTACTCCTAACTTTCTTATTTTAAATGGCAACCATAAGCAAATTACATATTTTTGAAAAGCGCAAAATATAAGCTTTCGATTCATGTCAAAGCCAACTATGGTTGCCATTTAAAATGAGAAAGTTAGGTGTAATATATCAATATTCGTATAAGTAAAAAACAATTGAACATCGTTATCTTATTAAGCACAAAAAACCATGCCAAATATGTTGTTACAGTTTTTCTTTATCTTTTCGTTTAAGCGAGATATTTAACATTTTTGAACGGTGCCAAAAACGGTGTTGGCTATATTTCGAGTTAAAAAAGACATCAAAAATGTTCAATATCTCGCTTAAAAAAAAGATTTTTGGCATGGTTTTTTGTCCTTAATAAGATAGCGATGTTCTATTTTTTTTACTCATACAAATATTGAAATATTACACCTAACTTTCGTATTTTAAATGGCAAAAAAAAAATAGAGAAAAACTTTAAAAACATTTTTGGCATGGTTTTTTGTCCTTAATAAGATAGTGATGTTCAATGTTTTTTCCTCATACAAATATTGAAATATTAAACCCAACTTTCGTATTTTAAATGGCTTTGACATGAATCGAAAGCTTATTTTTTGCGCTTTTCAAAAATTTATAATTTGCTAATGGTTGCCATTTAAAATAAGAAAGTTAGGTGTAATAAATCGGTATTGACAGGAGTAAAAAACAATTGAACCTCGCTATCTTATTAGGGACAAAAAACCACTCCAAAAATGTCTGTAATGTTTTTCTGTATCTACTTGTATAAGCGAGATATTTAACATTTTTGAAAAGTGCCAAAAATCGGTTTTTGGCTATATTTCTAAAATTAAAAAAGATATCAAAAATCTGTTTATGGCAATGAATTTCTTTCGAAAAACGAAATCGAGACTACGTACTTTGTTTTTCTCTGTTTTCTCTGATACACTGTAACACTGTAAGTAAGGGCATCGAAAATAGGCCATCCTGTACAAACGTATCAGTCCAAAATTATTTTTAGAAAATTTTAAATCTCCGTCACTCTCACAAATATTAGCAGTTAATTTTATTTTTTTATTTTAAGGTTAAATTCTTTGTACTTGACCAATTTAATTCTTCCTGATTTATCGTTACGGAAAAAAACGAAATGGTTAAATGTTAATGAAAGACATATTAGTAAAAATGCAATTATTTGTAAACGCTTGCGCACATTTTACAGTGGTATTTTGAAAATTTGAATATTTACTATGTTGATATTGGACGATTAAGTTTAGTAATAGCTTTTATTAGTCAGGAATTTTAAAACAAATGCGTCACATTTTGATGTGAATAATGAACAAAAACACTTTTAATACGTTTTGCCATTCATGTACGCAAAACTACAATTTTATTGAAAGTTTTTACGTTCTAAAAATTATTAGATATTTATTTGTAATTTTTTTCTCCAAAATACATGATGCTTATAGAATAACCTTAATTTTTATTAAAAATCCTTAATTATTAACATTATAAATTACTTTTAAATGCCAGCTACTGCTAAAGAAAGCGATGTATCATGCTTCTTGCTAATATTTACGAAGTTATCTTAAATTAAGTCAAATTTGTATAAATCAAAAAATATTTGTTGGTTTCCAAAAGTTTAAAATGATGAAACTTACTCATCCTATAATCCTTTAAGGTATGACTTCGGTAATGGTGATTTAATTTGTTTCATTACTGAACTAGAAGCAGTTCCTGACTGTCATCCATGAATTAATATAATTTATTATTATTCGTATATTTCGGCAATTCTTTGATGTGGCCTTTACCCCTAAGACTAATGCTTCATCTATACATATGATAATTTTAGCTGTAAATAACTAGCAATTTATAAGCTAATCATTCAATCAGAAATCACTTTAGGAGATGTACCTAACTAAAATGCTAACAAGCCTCATTAAAATATGTAATACTTAAACATTAATATAGAAACGGAATGATTTGCTTTGATTGCAAGTAGTAGACTGTTAAGTTTATTTTATCTTGAGCTTTATGGGTAAATTAGAAGATAATTTAAAGTGAAATATCAACAAAAAAATTTCTTATAAATGTTGCTTTAAAATGTTTACTGTCAACAGCTTGTGTACATTAATATCTGGTTTATTATTGCAAATGCATTTGATTCTTTGGTAAAAAAATGTGCTCGAGTATTACTATTTAGTATTACTATGCTGTCTGGTAGGAGCAATCAATATATTATGGATCTGGACGTGTTTCTTTTTAAATGCCGTGAAATACCTATTATTGCTGCTACTGAAATGTAAAAGAATTTGTAACTATAAAAATGGTTTAAGCAGATCATAATTAATTAGGAAGACATCCGACATACAATTTTTATTACAAATATTTCTTAATGATGATAATAGTTTAATTATGAATAATCATAATCAACAATAAAATTACAGCTTATGATTAGTTTTTATTTTTATATAAAGATATATTAGCAATTGCTATAAAAACGATGATGTAGCCAATAATAAACAAAATGTGTTCTACAGGTTTTAACTTTTAACTATTTCGACAAATTTGACGAACGGGCTTGTAAAATCTAAAATATATCCCAAGATATAGTGCTTATTTAGTGCTTTTTTGTGCTTTAAGAATTAACTTTATAACTGCACTAGTTTACCTTTACGAGATATATCAAAAATCGTATTTTGGTGCCAACATCAAATTGGCTACGCGACTTTGATCATATTCATTTTGCTGGAGGATTTAGTGCTTATTTAGTGCTTTTTAGTGCTTCAAGAATTAACTTCTTTGGTTTAGGAGATACTTCAAAAATCGTATTTTGGTGCCAACTTCACGCTGGCTCCGCGACTTTGTCAGATCATATTGAATTTGCTAGATGATTTAGTGATTTTTTGTGCTTCAAGAATTAACTTGATAACTATTTTGGTTTCGGAGATATTTCAAAAATCGTATTTTGGTGCCAACTTCACGCTGGTAAGAGGCACTTTAAAATTATATCAAGAACAAATATTTCATGTTTATAAAACAAATAGTGCTGAAAAATGTTATTCAAATAAATAAAGAAAATTTTGCTACCATTATTTAGGTTGGTGTGTTGATCTGTTAAATATTTTTGAAAATATAATTTTTACTACGTTGGAATATAAATCGTTTTAAGCCAAAATATCATTATAAGTTCCATTTGTTAAACATAAAAGATCATACTGATGAAAAATAAACTAATAATACTATCAAACACAGAAGTTATTTGTTGTTAAAGTGGCTATGGACAAAGCACACCAGGCACCAGGTCATATAAAAATAAGGGGCGCGCCCGTTTGAGGGTTAATTTTTTTACAACTTTATTTTGATACTTCCTTATGTGTTTTTTGTTTTTAGTTTATACTTCATGGTACTAAAAATTAAACATATTTACGAATTCATGTTATTAAAAAATAAACGCATGATTCGGAAGGACGCAAAACGTTCATTAATAAAAATTAGAAACCAATAACGTACAATGAAATTATTTGACATTCAATTGTTTTTTTTTTCATTCCTTATTTTTCTAAGTTAAGGTTTTTCTGTAGCAGTAACACACGTATTTAAAATGCCGGTTACGTAATATATCGCTAATTATACAGTAAGAATTTCTTTAACAGGTCAAGAAATCCGATATTGCATTCAATTCATACCATAGATAAAACAATAAGGCCAACACAAAAATTAACGCACGGAAAAAATGCTAATGAAAATTTTCCTAATTGGCTACATCTCGAGACGGTCTGAAAACTATTAATAATTCAATAAGTTTAAGGTTAAAATGGGTTTGCGTAACGTTTGTAAACATCACGAATCCAAAATTCTCACTGTTGATATTACAATAATATTTGGATTATATTTGGCTGATAGTATTTGTAGAATGCAAATTTTAATCTTCTATGCTGCAATGTATTCTTACTTTATATTGTTATTTTACACAAAGAAGAAATATAGTGGGCCGTATGCATAAATGCAAGTTAAAAAAGTTTTTTTCTGCGTTCGTATAAAAAATCAGCAGTTTCCGATCAACTTTCAGCCTGGAAAATACATCTTTACTGACCTAGGACAGAAAGTAACTGGTTGTCACGGTTGTTTTGTTGATTTGCGCTGTCAAACAAGCGTCATTATACCATTAAGCGGGGTTTCACCTGTAGTTTGTTAAGATTGTTTAATTATGGATGGTGACGATAGTGATTTTAGTGTCAGTGGCGGACGCAGAAAAAATACTTTACCTAACATACCCGTAATGTGTCTTTACTGGACTAGTATGCTTTCAAAACTCGCCTGCGGCTCGTCCCAAAACTGGTGACCGGATTTCAAATATGAGTTAGTGAGGATTAAGTGTTAATCAAAGTACAGTTAGCCGAACTGTAATGGTAGCTCTACACTCTCGCCGAGTGAACGCAAGTCTGTCCGAGCGCGAGAGTGTGGGTGGTGCGCTCGCCCCGGCTCGTGTTCGCTTGCCTCGACTCGCCGGCGGCGGCGCTACGTTCCGAGTCGGTATTTTGGTGGCGAGTCAAAGGAGGCGAGTGCGAGCGACCCATCCACACTCTCACTCTTGCTAGTTGAACGTTGTATGTTTGGTTCTTATTGTTTGTGTGTATGAAGTTTTTGGAGCGATACGAAATGGAACTTCAAAAATAAAGACCATAAAGATTTTAAAAAAATTTAATGATGCTTGGGCAAGGATTAGCGAGGACTTGGAATTGCCAATAGCTGAATTTAGAAAAAAAGGACACGCTGATGGCCACATTTAGAGGCCATTTAAGGAAAAAAAAAGGCTTCCATAAAGTCTGGAGCTGGATCAGATGATGTGTATAAACTAGGGATTCTGAGTCTCGACATTTTTTTAAATCCCGGGACTCGAGAAAGTCCCGAGAATTCCCGGGACTTTGAGACTTTTGCGAATTTTATTTACATACTAGAAAATAGTGGTTTAAGCCGTCAAAAATGACGGAAGATTTTATACAGTGCAAGAAAAATGACGATATATTCATGTAGGTACTCAAAATTCATCGGCTATTTTCAGTTATAATATATTAAGGGAACATTATTTTGCCGGTAAAATTATTGACAAAAGTTTGTTGCTTTGGTAACATCCTGAGACAAAAGACATGACAAAATCCTGAGCCGAAGGCGAGGGATTTTGTCATTCATTTTGTCGAGGGTTGTTACCTATAAGTAACAAACTTGAGTTAAAATTTTTCCTGCAAAATAATGTTCCGAAATATATTTGATTAGACTATTTCCCAAATAAGATACCAAAAATAATTAGGTACAATTTTCGTTTATTATTTGTTAACATTTTCGATAGCGTACTAACCTCTGTAGCGCATTTAAATCGTAACTCCTTTCCTTGCAAAATTTTTCAAATTGTTTCCATATTGACGTTTTGGATGCAACAGTATTTTTGGGAGTTATATTTGCAACAGTTTTTTGTATTTCTTCTATGGAAGTTATTCCAAAACGGCTCATCTTAAATATATTTTACAACTGTCAAACATCTGTAAACAAACAACCAGGTTGCTAAGGATATTATTGACATGAGAACGGCATGTTTTCGCTATTTTGGAGGTGAAAAAAGCCCTAGGGCTTTTTTCGCTTAAAAATGAACGTGATTGGTCAAAACATTAAGGCGTGACTATAATTTGACTAAAGTGATTGGTTTCTATGGCCATGAGGGGAATAGTCACTGTAAAAAATAAATTATTTCTTGACAGTGACATTGTTTCTGAAAGCACGTATAGTGATCGTAAATCGGTCGTGACAGAATTTGTTTAAAAAAAAATTAAATCAAATTCACGGATTTGGTTTTTAAAGCATTTATTTTATAAATAAAGTATAGTAGTAGGAATAGCATTATTATTTTTAATTAAGTCTTCATTCTACAGTAAATGTATTTCCAAGTAAATGCCTATTTTAAATAAACTCGATAATTTTCATTAAACTTTAAACATAACAGGCATAAGTAAAATATATTTTAACTAATAAACTTAACAATTATCCTTTAGCACTATCGTACTACTATAGTAGCTCAAGGCACATAAAGAAATACCAGTAGCAACTTTGACTCGATCCATCTTGGGAGAGTTTTTAAATATTTAAAGAGCCACTCGGCGAGTGCCAGCGAGAGTATGGAAGGTAGTACTCGTCTAGGCACCACTCGCCGAGTGGCACGTCCGAGCGGCTCGGGCGAGAGTGTAGAGCTAGCATTACATAATGGGTAGTTCACACGGTGATTTTAAAAGTCGCGACTTTAAAAGTCACCGGGTGAACTAAAAAGTCGCGACTTTTTAACACGTTCGCTGCGTTACGGGACATATGTGTCGATATGTATCGATCTTCCCATGGGGCGGCAATGCTATTCACAAAACTTTTCTACGGAACGATGGCTCTAGTTCCCGTATTTTTTAAAATATTCAATTTTTATTTGTACCAATAGGTTTACCAATTGCTGATTTCTGCGCTTGCATTATGTGGATTGGATTATTCTATAGTAGATTATATCAATATACAATCACATTTGTAACCCTATTATTAATTAAAATGCGTTTAATCGTACCGTATCGTACAGCTGTACGGGACACATATGCCCCGTACCGCACGAACTGAGGTTTGCCTACGGGACACTTACACCCCATAACGCGCCCCACAAAGTTTTGAGGATATTGCTTACCATATTTTTATATTTTGACATAACAGACAAATAAGTTAGGTTAACCTAACCTAATATACATTTGTTTGTCATCGATTTCCAATTTATCATGTCCCCAATAGATGTTTCAACGATTTTAGAACATTATCAACAAATAGCAACTTCAAAATAATTAGTTGCTCTACAATACTCGATGCTGCAATTACAAGGGCGGCCATTTTTATTTTAAAGTCGCGACTTTTAATTTGGGTAGTTCACACGGTGACTTTTAAAGTCGCGATTTTAAAAGTCGCGACTTTTAAAATCGCGACTTTAATAGTCACTGCGTGAACTACCCATAAGTTGCGTGCAAAATCTGTAGCAATCGCCAAGGCTGGATCGCAACTTTCCAAAAACTATGGGTAAAGTAGAGAAAGCAAAAAGAGGTTGGCAGGCAAAATTAATTTTTTTTTTTGTATAGAAGCTTCACACTGTTCACACGTCGAAATATTCAGAAAACCAGAGTGGAGCACGCTGACGAGTATATCAATAGAAAATCCAAGCCTTCCATTAACGTTCAAGCTACATGTGATAGCAACGAATTATTTACAAGTGTTGCTGCTATCATTCCAGGCTGTACTTATTACAGTCTGTTTCGAAAATCTGGAATAGTTGAAAAGATTGCCTGTTATAAAGGAAATGCAGTCATAATTGCCGACGCGGGATATGGGATCGCTCCGTGCATTATAACACCATACATGATTCCTGCTAATGATGTCCAAAAGCATTATAAGAAAAAACATGCAAATAAGGTTTACCCAATAGTAGTCCTTAGTTTGCTAATATATAAAAGTACACTAATTATTAACGTGCACACTACCGCACAGTCTCAGCTATAAACTTTTGCTTAAACTAACTCAAAAGGTTTAACCCTTTTGAGTCTTTTTAGTAATCCTGTAGTGTCCAGGAGTTGGATCGCCTACATGTTTATGGAGCCTTTCTTCGTGGCCATTGGCCAATGGTTAATAGAATTGGTTAATGATCCGAATCCATATCCCATCCTTGTTTTATCTGCTTGAAGTTTGAAGTTCTATTTTTGACAATGAAGAAATCGATTAAATCGATTAGGTACGGTATCTTGTTTGGATCTGTCTGTAGGCCAATTACCGCTGTATATAGCTTGGAATTCTTCTATTTTATATCCTATCCCTTTATGATGGAGTATGTTTTCTTTTATTATAATTGCGCTACCTCCCTTTGTAGCATTTTCAGGATGTATGGTGTGGCACACTTTAAACCCTTTGAATTTAATAAATGATTGTCTTGTAAAGTGTGTTTCTGATATGAGACACACATCAATCTTGTCTATGTCTATGATTGCTTTTAGCTCTTGTTGGTGTTGCAATAAGCCATTGGCTTTTAACGCTATGACTCTGAGGTCACTGGCCATTGTTTTGCTTAGGAATAGCTCCTTTAGCACTATGTTCCAGTCTAGTTAGACGTTCATCAAATTTCAAGAACAGCTGTTCTTGTTTGTTTAATTTTTCCAAAATCAGTTGCAGGTATGTTCAGCAGACGTGGTTTGCTGTTTTCTACTTTGGGTATTGACATTTGGGATTGATGTGCCTACCAGTGCTTGAGCATATGTCCCAGGTCTACTATTGTTTATCTGTGGCTGGGTTTTAGTTGTCTTTTGTGATTGTTGTCTTTTATTGCTTACCTGTTCCCTTTCTCTTTGTGGCTGTTGAGGTAAGTTGGGTTTCTTTAAAAATTTAGTTTTGATTTTTTGCATTTCTATGGCTACGATGCATCCTCGATAGTTCGCAGGGTGGTTGCTGCCACAGTGTACGCATTTTGGTGGTCCGTCCTTTGGCTTCGTGCAATCTACATTAAGGTGTTTACCAGGACATTTGACACATCGTGGTTCTTTGGCACAGTACTTTTGCGTGTGTCCATACGCTTGGCATCTTTTGCATTGTGGAACTAGGCTAGTTTTTTTGATTGGTTGTATTTCAACCCTAATACCCAGTATGTCAGTGATTGCAAAGATTTTATTAACATCATCATCGTGTCTGAATTCCAGCATAAACATATTTAGCTGTTGTTTTGTCTTCCATTTCAGTTTATTAACTGCTTCTAGTGCCTTAAACCCTCTTTTCCGAAGTTCGGTAACAATTTTTTCCGGATTGCAGGAATAATGCAGTTTATTGGCAATTACTTTGATTGGTCTGTTTTGTTTATTTTCAAATGAAAACCATTTTATATTGTTGTCCAGAAGCATTTTAGTTAACATCCGATAACTTTGTTCATCTTTTACATTAATTTTAATATTTTCATTATTTATTACTTTAATTTGAAATCCAACAAGCATATCGCTTAGTTTGTCGTGGAGTTCGTTTAAGTTTTCAATGCCTTCCACTACTACTGGTGGGGGCGATGATGTTTTTTATCTTTCTTTTGTCCTGCTGGGACAATTTGTTCTTGTTGAGGTGGTGTTAACGAAGTATCCATCCGTATTTTTTTGTTGTTTTTTTCTTTTTTGCTTATCCACTCTGTTTCCTTTGCTAATTCCTCCTCATTCGTTACGTTTTTTTTTTCCTGTATAGTTTGTTGTTTCTAGGAGACACTGTAGATTTTTTTGCATAATAGCTAATTGGTTTTCAAGTTCATTTATTCTGGAGGACAAGGCATGATTTTTATGCTCCGTTTTTTTCCATTTCTTATACAATTCTTCATTTAGTGTCGTTATAGAACTCTCATTAAATAGGTCAGTAATTCTTTGTTTTATTGCGTTCATTTGTTTTTGCTGGTCTTGCATTTTCTGCAAATAGCTTTGCAAGTGCTCTACAAGGTGTGTGTGTCATCGTTACGCGATAGGGTCACCGACCTTGTATATCGTCTGATAGCACTCACAACCAATGAAATCACTCATTACTCGAACTGTAATTAATTGGGTCTCCCTCACACGTCCACCCGCGACAAGAGTCAATCGATTACTAATTATAATCTTAGTGTCGAAAAGCAGCAAGGCCAAGAAGACGAAAGTTTGGCAAAACATTTTATTGACTGTCGAAAAATTTTTGTGAAGGGTCGTAGACGAGTGAGTGTTTGCGTCGGATGAATTTTTCATTGACTAAAAATTGAATACATATGTGGCGACCAGTTTGATTGATTAAGAACAAGTCGGAGAAATGTTGGAACTTTTTTCGCTCGATGACCGATAATAGCTTGTAAGCTATCGACCGATGAGAACATTCAATCACTACGTAAAAGCTAGTAGTATTTTAACTTCAGCTTTTACCACCAAGTACTAGTAAAAGAGTATCCATATGAAATCTAGCATTTGCTTTAACTTAAACCTTATATTTACTTATTTTCATGCCAAGTATACAGGGTGGTGCTTTTTTCGATGCTCACCATTGCTATCTCGGAAACGGTAAGAGATACAAGGTCGGTTAAATTAGTGAAAAGTTGCACATTTTTATGGCCATTAAGAATCTAAAAAGAAATCCTGGATATTTTGATTCGTTTTTGATTTATTACAAAAAAAACTGGAAAATGTGATTTTAGAAAAATATTATTATCTTCCCTACCATTGACGCTATTTTATTTAAACTTCATAACTTTATGTTTTTGACCGTCCTGGGTTTGATGACGTCAACAGAAATTTTCTAAGCCTTCTAGATTTCAAGTTGCGATAGTCAACTTTTTTATTTCTTTTGGCCGCCATATTGGATTTTTGTACCATCAGACAGACAAAAAAATTAGCTTTTCAGATTGGTAACCAACATACCTTTTTTCTTTAAAAAAACTTGTTGAAATTTTAAAATTTGTGTAAATAATTCATAAAATCGAGAATGCTCTGAAAAACAATTGAAACTATGATATAAATAAAAGCTACAAAACATTTTACTAGTCTAATGATTTCGAAATTAAGATTGTTGGAAACATATTTAGAAGATATTGTAGGCGAATTGCCATTATAAACAATTCAAAATCATCAGTAGTTTCAGCAAGAAGATGCTGGTCCTCACAACGCCCGCATTGTAAAAGGATATTAATTTAGATGTACTCTTTCAAAATTCATGACGGTACGTTTGGTTCTGTTCATTGGCCCCGCGATCGCCATGTTGACCGCCTATGGATTACTTTTACATTGATGTTGTTTATGCAACCCTAACGGAAAATATTGAACTTCTTCGTCGTAAAATCAAAAATACTTTCGACTCTATTTCGAGACAAACTATCCTAAAGGCAGTGGACGAAATGAATTTGAGTACTAACCACTACATCATACATAACGGCGCTCACTTTAAACAATTTAAATAAGTATTTATCTGGTGTTTTAAATTTATTGTTATTTCGTTATTTTATTAGACCTTTAAAATGTTGTGTCACTTTTATTTATATTATAATTTCAATAGTTTTTCAGTACATTCGCGATTTTATAGATTATTTATACAAATTTTCAAATTTCAACAAGTTGTTTGAAAGTAAAATGGTATGTTGGTTACCAATCTGAAAAGCTAATTTTTTTGTCTGTCTGATGGTACAAAAATCCAATATGGCGGCCAAAAGAAATAAAAAAGTTGACTATCACAACTTGAAATCTAGAAGGCTTAGAAAATTTCTGTTGACGTCATCAAACCCAGGACGGTCAAAAACATAAAGTTACGAAGTTTAAATAAAATAGCGTCAATGGTAGGGAAGATAATAATATTTTTCTAAAATCACATTTTCCAGTTTTTTTTGTAATAAATCAAAAACGAATTAAAATATCCAGGATTTCTTTTTAGATTCTTAATGGCCATAAAAATGTGCAACTTTTCACTAATTTAACCGACCTTGTATCTCTTACCGTTTCCAAGATAGCAATGGTAAGCATCGAAAAAAGCACCACCCTGTATACTAATCCTGGACCAAGCAAATAAATGTGTTTTTTTTTAATCTTCTTTACATTTTGGAGTAAAACACGAATATTCGATAATTGTTTGAAGATTAAGCTACTAACACCCAACTTTGGGGTTCGTTTTTAAATTGCTCGGTACATTCTTTACGTTTATATGAAATCTCTAAATTCAAATTATGCATTGCATCCATAGCTCGCTTACTTATTTTACGTTTATATGAAATCTCTAAATTCAAATTATGCATTGCATCCATAGCTCGCTTACTTATTATGTAGATATGTTGGTAATTGCCCAACATTAAACATATTTATTGCTAAGTAGCTACTGAATGATTTATTATTATTTCCTTTAACTACCAAAAAAAATTGAGCAAGGATAAATTTTGGTGTACTGCGTAAATAAAACAATACAATAACCTTTAAAATAACGTACAATTAACAGAAAAATCACGCGTATCAAATTTAAAGTGCCATTTGGTTTGGTTGTAGCGAACAGGTTTGGAAGTCATCTTATTATTGCGAAAACTGGTGGATACTCGCGTCTATCTCCGTCATATTTGTTTGTTTGCTTTAGCTCTCCCAATCCTAAGCAATAAATTAGCTCTAATTTGTTTATAGCGTTAGATGCTGTAACAGCAACTAGGACTATTTTGTAAGTAAATTATTAATTCGAGTCTTGGCCTTGCTTAGCTGAATTTATCTTAATACTACATTAAAATTTACTTTGTATTATTTATTATTGTTTTAAATTATTGTATGAGCATCTGTTGTTTAAAATGAGGATGTGGTTTGCATTTAAAATTAATTTCCAATGTCGTCAAGATGCGCCCAGTTTTGTCTGTTTGATGGCGATTTCACGGTACGGAATTTTAAAAGTGCAGTACCATCCTTAAGTAAGTGATTGTGTTTGTCCTGTCAGAAGATTATTTAATCCATATTTATAGTCATGTCTTCAGTTTGGTACTAAATACAAAATTTAAATAGTGTTGGCTTACGACACATACGTTTCAAGTATAATTTAAATTTTAAAGATGATATTTGAACCTGAATAAATTTAAAGATGATTAAGGCTGCATTATAATTAAGTCTACAAATACCAACTTTGAAATTCCGGACGTTAATTATAAGAAACGTACATTAAAAATTAAACAGCAGTCTTTTAATTTTTGTAAGGATTTTTTTAAAGATATTTCAGGAGCTGGGCACAATTTTTAATTTAGTGTCTTACCACGCACTCTTTTTTGCTAATTTGATCACTATTTTATCTCAAACTGTTTCTGAGATTTTCATGTTCTTTGTAATAAAATATACACCCTGTACGGGTACCGGGATACGGATCACTTGTCAAAAACAATTTGGAATCGACAATTCGTCCCGGTCAATTCGTCCC
Organism: Elmis aenea; assembly: GCA_947652605.1. NCBI lineage: Eukaryota > Metazoa > Arthropoda > Insecta > Coleoptera > Elmidae > Elmis > Elmis aenea. The sequence continues at coordinate 23,390,948 of OX393580.1, forward strand.
CTAAACAATTCGTTCTCCAGACGCTATATTCAAATATGTAACTTTTTTTTTTCTTAAATGTGTAAAAGATCATTGTTTTCCAGTCACATTTCTTTACGTCAGTCATAGAGGGTCAGGTTAAAGGTTGGATTAAGCTTTTTATTTTAAATAAATAATAGAAAACGTTTTGTCTAGACATTTTATAAAATACCTATTACATTTTGCCTGCGACATATACAAGGTGGTCCACATAGAACGGCCAGTATTGGGATCTTGTAAACGGACCGGTGATGCTTTAATATTTTAAAAAATTTCAATGGTACGCTACATATTAGACCAAAAACAAAATGAGCATTTTTTTAAATCGATAATAACTCTGTTATACTTGATAGTACTAACATAGTTTTGGGGAAAAAGTTGTAGATTTTTTTACGCACTGTAAAATGAAAACAATCGTTTGTTTTAATATTGTTTAAATCCATGGCACTTCATAGCTTTAAAGGGACTTTTTAATGAATTTCGAGCCCTAATATCAAATTATATGTAGGGGAAGTTGGGGTAAGATGACTAGGTTAACAAGAAAATTAAGTTTTGGCCAAGAGAAAAATGATATAATTAAATAAAAATGACGAATACATACACTGGTGAATTACCTTTGAATTCCCTATGATTTTAAACTAAACAGCGCTTCCAATATTACAATAAGAAAACATAAACAAAAAATGTCATTTTAGTCATCTTACCCCATAGTGCGGGTAAGATGACGAACATAATGGGGTAAGATGGCGCCTACATACAAAAAACACAAATAAATTGTCCTTGGCCATCATAAGTGGTGCAGTCTTCATGGCACCACTCTTGACATTTGCAACACTGAATCCAGTCTGTCGCTGGTGGTTCTGTAGAAGGTTTGTGGCAGATTAGACAATAATAGGATAAAGATTCAGTTGTTTGAGAAGATATAACAGTTTTTTCATTAGGCCCATTTCCTCCCTTCTGTTTTGCTAACCTGTCTTTCTCTTCTAATTGATTTTTTATGGGAGTGCCAGTAATTACGCTCGCTGAGAGTTTTTTATTATTTTGAACAGGACGATTAATAGTTGGCAAGGGTCTGATTTTCCACAGTGAGGTGTCAGATTTCGACTTTGAGCAGCTAGGGCTTGTTCCTTTAGAGGTAAATAGTTTGCCCTTTACATTCCTTGATGATGAAGAAGGTTCAGGTTCTCCATCATTTTTTACAGGCGTAAACAAAGCATAGCGTTTCATTTGCTTTAACGGAATATTGCCATCTGAAGAAAAGTCTGAATCATCTGAGTTTTCATCAGGAATCTCCCTACCAATGTTACCATTGATATGGTCAGAAACATTCAGGTATTTCATATCTTGCAGCAGCTGCATTGCAGGATGTAGTTCCTTTTTCAATGTCGTGCATGGGTATCATTGCGCCTTGAGACCACTGACCACGATTGGTCTTTTTTTTTGTAGGTTCTTGGCATGGATGTAATAAAATTTTATTACCAAAAACAGTGCTTACTGGTTGCTGGGGCAAGATGACGAATCGTTATCTTACCCCTGTCATCTTACCCCACTACATATTAAAAATGTTTTTCTAATTTACATAAAAAACTACAAAAAGATTTATAAAATTTAAACAGAATACCAATACTATCACAGGTAATGTACAACCTACAGCAAAATTCAATTTGTTTTTACCCGAGTTTTCCAAAAAAACACTAAACACCGGCAATAAATATTGTAACCGAACATGTGATGACAAACAATTGCTTTTAACGGAAGAAATTTGAACTATATTAAAAATCTTATCAGCTAATATTAACTTCGTCTACTAACCTCCAGATGGTAGTGAAAATTTTGAATTTGAGTTTTTGATGGATTGCCTGTAAAAATCGTTCGTCATCTTACCCCGTTCGTCATCTTACCCCAACTTCCCCTATACGTTAAACCTTATATTATTGAAAAGGGGGGAAAAAAATCTTTTCATGAGGTCATAGCCAACTATAATTTGCTTTTAAAAAAATTTAGTTTTGTAATGTACCTAAGAATTTAAACAATATTGACACAAATGAATGTTTTCATTATACAGTGCGTAAAATAATCTACAACGTTTCACCCAAAAATATTTTTGTATCATCAAGTATATGCAAGTTATTATTGATTTAAAAAAAAATGCCCATTTTGATTTTTGCTTATCATCTGACGGGCTATAGAACTTTTTTAAAACATTAAAGCGTCACTGTATAGGTCTCAGATAGAAGAACAATTTGTCTAATTTAAACTTCTGTGTAGCTCTTACCGTTTACGAGATCTCAATAGTGGCCCTTCTATGTGGACCACCCTGTATATGCGCGTAAAAAAAAGTGCTGGAAATCAGTTATTTATTACAAATTTTTGATTAAATATTGCGTCCGGAGAACGAATTGTTCACGGGACGAATTGACTGGGGGTACGAATTGTTCAGGGACGAATTGTCGGGGACGAACTGTCGGAGGCAAATTGCCTGGGACAGATTGTCCGTGAACCACCTGTACATGGTTAACGCATTTGCTTCTGAAAAATTTAACATGAAAAAATATTCGAGGTCTTCGCTATCTATAGGCGAGTTGAGTTACGGTTATCGCCGTCTCTCGCATCTTGGTTTTCATTGTACTTTGTCACTCCATTATCATTCAAATGTTTTGCAAACTTTCTTCTTGCAATTCCTTCTTGGCTCACATCTTATCCTTCTCTGTAGCAGCATATACATGTATTTATAAATAAACAAATGCCCCAAGTCAGCGGTTTCCTAAATTATATTTTACTGCTTCCAAATTTTAAATAAAACCGAAATTGTTTTATTTACACACATTTTTATAGCTACTATTTTATAGATACATTTTTAATGTAGCAAATCAAATATGAACAAACATCAACTATCAATGATTATAAAACGAACAAAGTACAATATTAAACAAAATTATAAATATGTAATCAACACAATTGTTCATCCTTCAACAAAACATAACGAAGAACTTGCAAAAACCAAAATTTTGGTATGGCTTGTATGTATAAATATATGCAGGAAAACGAAATAAAAAGAAGATTAATAAACAGAATGTAGTTGCTTCTTTAATTCAAGTATCCAGTGCAAATCTGGTGAAATGTTGGATAACTGAATTAGAATATTTTGTGCAGCGTCTAGACCACGCATGTGCAGCTTCTACAAGACCATCGGCCGGCCGGATAATGAATTTGAAATACATCCGCGGGCCGGACCTTTTTTGAGCGCTCGCATTGGAGTAAGCAAAAAGCAACCCATCTTCATTTAGTTTTTTTTTTACTTCATCGAAATATTTATAACTATAAAAAATTTATAGAAAACAGGTCGAAAAGGAGCATTTTTCAGTAGATCGCTGCAAAAATTTCAAAATTTGCTAAAGTCAAATAATTGTCTTTAAACAAACAAATGATGGCTGCATATTTTTTTTTGTTTTTAGTATCCTTTACGAACGCCGAAAAATGCTACTTAAAAATGGCGATTTTTGCGGCTGAGTTGGCCAGGAAACCATCTGAGATAAAATCAAAACTTCCTATTTACCTATTCGCACATTCTTTGCCAGTAAAATGTTGCAAAATTTTTTAAAAAATGTCCAATAGTTCCGGAAAAAATAGGAAAAGCGGATATTTGTAAAAACAGTATTTTCTCGGAGTTCATTGGAAAACGAAAAATTCAATAACTTCTTTTTCTATCCGACATTTTTCTGTTTGGTCTCGAATTGTAGCTAAAGGATAGCCATATCTGGCGATGTGTATTGATTATGCACTTTACTTTGTTTTTGGTATCCTTTGCAGCCCAGCCGCCCGAAAATGATGCTTAAAAAAAGTCAATTTTGTAGTCGCCCATTTTGATAAATTCGGATATTCATCAAATAAAAAATTGTTTAATCTCTACAAAAGTATTAGTCAATTAAGACTACAATTATTTAACGCACAAAACACATCCAAAATCTGTAAAATTAACCATTAAGAATACTTACTGGATAATAAATAGAACTCATTTGCACAAAAAGTTTTCAATAGCACTTTTTTGATCTTCCCGCCTTATCAAATTTATTTTATGTTGATGATTAACCAACTTGAAATCCTTAAAACACACAACATATTAAATTTAGGAAAATCGTAATAAACAATCGTAAATTAACTTTAAAACTTAAAACTGATATTCAGTTTTAGTCTTATCTTTTTAACCTTAAGACTAACTTGGTAATAATCCCAATAAATCTGTTTGAAATTACCTTTAACCGTTAATTGATTGACTAACACTATCAGCACCTTTTCAATTGGTTATGCGTGGTAATAAATAAAAAATAAACCAATGAACGTCTTATATCGTAAATCAAGTTCTTATTGCAAAATTTATAACGTAAAATGCATTTTTAAGTGTTGCAGACAATGAACATTTTAGGTAATTACGACTTACTTTTAACCTCCAGGCATTTTACAAAATTTACGTTTATTTTCTGATAGTGAATGATCTTAAAATCTTGTTATTAATTTAGCGTAGACCGATGGTCAGCACCATCACGTTTTGGATAATCATCGGCGCAGGAGTAATAATTTTAGCAGGAATCGTGTTCTAAATATCTTTCTATCATATTTAACAAGATATTAGTTAATAACTTTAAGATTTTTTTGATAAAAACAATAAGTGTTGAGTTAAGCAATAAAGCTTAGGAAAATTTATAGCTTTATTGGCTATTATAATCCCGATTGATTTTTAAAGAAACTGTGTTAAGCAAAACCATTAAATGCGGTATTTGTATTTAAAAATTTTGGCATGATTTGTTTTTAGCGATATTATATTTTCTTTAACAGTATCGACAAAAATTATATAAATTAGAAGGCCCCAAAATGTTTTAAAACTGTACTTGTTAAACAATATTGTTCAATCAAATACAAAAATTAAAGAAGAAAATAAATCAATCTAGCAATAGAAGAGTGAAATTAAAATATTTTGAAGTAGTGAATTTTTGCAATTAAGCGTTCTTAAGCAATGTTTACGGAAAACTGCATACAAACTTATTTCACATAAATTGGGCTTACTGTCAACTAAATGTTGTATTTTGAAAATTATATTCCGCACTGTATTTTAAACTACCATAAAATAAATTGTTGATCAATACATTCACAGGAATTTTTAATGATTGCTGCAATTCAAACTTGATTTTGAGTAAATTTACCAGCAAAAAATATAGTTTTTATCTTTAAATGTATGCAATTAGAATGATGTGAAGAAACATTTGCCTAAATAATTTTAAAAAAATATACACTTATTACTTATTAAACTTTTGCCCTAGATGCTACTCTTTTTAGGCACATGAGGTTAAATTTATGTTCTTTTTTGTGAATTAATCTTCCGTAATTTTAAAATCATAGGGTACATGTTTAATAAATTTATGGAAAAAGTTAAATACAGTTATTAATTAGTCATTTTTATTAAACTTTGACAACATGAACATGAAGTTTAGCTACGTACAAGTATGAATAGATTACATGCTATTTTGTTTATTGTTAATTTAAGTTGTCCTGTTATTTTATTTGTTATATGTAGTATTATTAAAAAACAAGGTTTTTTGCTGGTTATAAACAGGTTTTTATTGATTCGATTTACACTATTGTTCCGACATGTTTCGTCGAGTTCGTTTTTCTCAACTTCTTCAGGGCTACAAAATTATTGTTATACAATTAATTACAATGAGCATACTTATAATTATTAACATTAAAATACTCTTCTGCAGCCATAATATCATTTCTCATACAGAGAATAAAGCTATCCAACATTTCATATTTATGCTTATTTGAAAAACGATCCATTGAAAACTTGGGAATCACTAACTTGTTTGAACTACAGAAAAATATGTATTACTTGACAGTTGTTAGAAATAGTCGTTGCAATTGTTTAATCACGACACCAAGGCCTACTGTGGTAAAACCTTAATTTTGCAAATTTTCATATTTTCCCTAGGTTAAACATATCGGTGCTTTACATGGTTGAAAGGCATTTGTTTTGGAGATTTGAAAAATGCAAAAATCCAATATGGCGTCCATAAGAAAAACAAAAGTTAGGTATGACCGCGCGAAACATAGTTGGCCTAGAATATTTTTAATGTAATTTTTAAAATCCTTATTAGTTTCTACTCCGATCCTGAAAATTTGGCACAAAAATCTTTTCAAATAAAGGTAATATGGAGGGTTTAAGAAAATGTACATAATTGCGCAACTTTTTCCTCATCTAACCGATTTTGTATTTCTAACGGTTTCCGAGATACCCATGTACTTCATTTTAAACTGTACACCCTGTATATTTTATTTTTGGTAAGATCTAACGACGTAGTAAAGAAAAATTTCTACCAAGCTAAAAGTGGCTATACGACATTTTCATCTTTCAAATTATTCTTATATGTAAAAATAAGGTTTAATCTACTTCGTAGGTCTTAAAGAAAGCGAGAGATCATTATAGACTTTTGCATTTGGACACCCTCTATAACCAATACATAAGTACACAAAAACCTTTGAGTAAAGAGTTTTTTTTTTTCTTTTTTATTTGTGACCTAATTTATTTTGTTAGCAACTATACACAATCAACAAGTACCTTTAAAAAACAATAAATCGGTTTTATAGGTTTTTGTAACCTCATCAAGTAAGCAAAAAAATTAATTAACATTTTTACATAAATTACATACTTACTTCTGAATTTTCTTTAACAAGTAGGAAGCCATAAATCGTCAATGTCTGACGATTCCTAAAATGTACCAAAGATTTAAAATACATAGTAATCAACCCTGAAAAATATACATTTACATTAGGAAACAAAAATGCAGAAATGTATACTTGTTAGTAGACAACGGTGTGAAGACTTGAAATCTTTTAATTTCTAAAAAGGATGGACAATATTATAAATGATATTGATTAATTCAAATTTCGCTTTCGTTTAATGCAAATGGTGAACACATGGAGATGATGTTTTAAAATGTAAAATATTTCAAACAAAAAAATGTTGATGGAACTGTGCCGGACTTGAAAAACTTATAAGAAATACTTAAAAACCAAATTAACTCATCTGAATTGAAAGCCCATCCAGCGTCTCTTTTTTTTTAAGGAGCAGTCCGAAGAATATGCATAATTAAATAAATTATAATAACCTTATTTCACGATATATTTACATAATTCTACAAGTTGGGAGCTTCATAATTTTACAGTTATAGTTCTTAAATGTCGCATTTTTGTTAACATAGCCGGGATGAGCTATAATTTAAACATTGGAAGTGAAACAGTGACCGGCCTTGTCATTACCATCCAATAAGATTCGTTTGTGAAACAGATTGAATTTTTTATGTTTTATACCTTGTGTGCGATATAGAATGCTTTTGGAGGTTTAGTGATGAAAAATTGCATTTCGATTCGAGGTATAAATAAGACTCCCTTCTTTGACTGATGCATTGAGTTAGAACCTCGCAAATAAACACAATGTTCAAGTTGGTAAGTAAAGAAGTTATATTAACCGCTTTATTTACTAATAATTATCATAGTTTCACATCGAAAGTTTTTGAAAAATTATTTTTTTTTAAATTAAAATTTTTAAAATATATTGCTTTAAAATCAAAAGTGCTTGTTACTAACTACAAAAAATGTGCGTGTGTGTATGTGTTGTGAGCTACATAAACCGATTTTCGCTTTGTTAAGAACTTTTTTTTTTTAATTTCAAGAAACGATTTAGCTATCGGCTCTTAATTTTTTTTTCATGAAACGATTAAGTGTTATGCTGATACATAAATGAAAAATTTCAAAGTTATTGGTTATTATGTTAGAAGGCTACTTTAAAAATTTGCAAATATTATTAATATTCGATTACTCATAGTATTCTGTGTTGAATTACAACAAAACAAACGGTTTTATTGGCATTTGTCACAATAATTGGACCTAATTTGCTTTATTTTGATAGTCAATTTGAAATTGAACGAAATTAATATGATTTTTTACAAAATTACCTATCAATATCACTTTAAGGAACGATAAAAATATGTACCTATATATAATTTGTGTCATGAAAAAATTATTCAAAGCAATGCTATTGCATTAAAAGGCTCATTCAAATCGGAAATGATGTGTGGGTGTTGAAATGCTACATTAATCGGGCTTTGTATAAATAAACTTAAAATATTCTTAGATAAAATTAAATGCAGCCAAATTTTGTTTACATCCGGTATACTACCAATTTTTTTGTTTTCAATTTCTTATAAGGCCAATTATTTAAATCAAGTGTATAATTATTTGCTAATACACAGTTTTATGTGCAAGTGAAAATTGCTTTTAAATCATTGATTACTCGAAGTTGCGCCCTATTCAAATTTAAAAATACCAATTGTTACGAAAAGGGTATAAATTAAGTTACATAACCAATACCTAAGTCAGTTTTTAATTGATTTGTACTTTTAAATATGTTTATATAATCGAACTTGGTATGCTATTAGAACCAAAACGCATTGGTGAAGCGCATATAATTTTAAGTACCTTGTATGACATGCAATAATTGCTTAACTTTTCACTGGGTACTAGATCAGCAACAAGAAAACTACAAGCAAATTTCAAGTGAAATTAAATTTGTCTCATGATTTTTAAGCGTAAAATTTTAATCATAACATTTTGTTTTGATATTACTTCAGAACTAGTAATGTCTTGTATCAAATGTTTGGTTTAATTGAAAAAAAAATCATGGTAAACTATCACACAGATTTCAAAACCGTGAGAAAAAATGTCATTTGTACTTCAGAAAATTGTCTTGTTTTAATAAACAATTGTTACAAGTAACATGCATAAATTATTATCAAGGTTTTAAATAAACTGGAACACTAATATGAACTTTTTGTATGTGTACCGACTCGAAACAAATATTTTCTTAATTGTGTAGCAAAATTACTGGTGTCCTTTATATTTTAAAACTTTTTTTTCATAAATAAAGACAAATTTATAAATAAGCATATATTCTCAAACTATTTTTGGCTTTAATAATAACATTACTTGTGTGCTGTTGTTTTTAGCAACAATTTGATCAATTTTTGGGAATCATCTATTCTATTACATTACACTTTGAAGTAAGAATCAATGAAATTTATAAAATTTGCTAAATGTTAAAAATAAATTTTAAACACCGTAAACATTTTAATTTCATATGCATTTACTCTGCTGCAAATCTGATATAACAGGCAAATTTATCTCGTAGATCATCTAAAGATAACTTTTGCTAATTGTATTATTATTTAACAATACTTCAGAAAATTGTCCACCTTAAAAATTTTATGTTTTTTGAAACCTATCCGGTACAGAAACATGTTTGTTTTATTATTTTAACTGTTGGCCCATTATCAGAGTTATTTAATCAATTATGACATTTTACAAAACTCAGTCGCAACACAAGCGATTCCGTTCGGAACGTAAACATTTATTTGCATTTTTTTGAGATTAGGACACGCGAGAAAGCATGTCGCGTCGATCGGCAGTTAATCTTATTGTTAGATATAATTTAGAAGATGCGTTAGGAAATATAATTTATATAAAATGGTAGGTGTGTGGTTCTTTTGCAAACGTTACGAAATGTTGGAAGTCGATGATTATGTTTCAATGTTATCTGTCCGTTATGGACAGGACAATCTTAGTCAATTAACAGTAGTTGAATTAACAGTTAATTTGAGGTGGGTGTTCTTGTGGATAAACAATGCAGTAAATTATTATATAATTGTGTAGGGGTTGGTAAAAAAAGCATATTTGATGTTCATGAATGAGAAAATGTGCATCTTAAATCTTTTTAAAGAGATTGCGAATCATGTATCATAAAAATGTTGTTAGAGAAACCATTGTCTTGTCTGGTCTTTTAAGTATTTTTGTTTTATCAGCGATAAGAAACTCATTGCTTCATTCATTTTTCCCCAAATTTTTAATAGGAAATTAAGAGCAACTTCAGGAATTAATGTCGAATTTTTAGGTTAATCTTTTATTGCTATTTTTGTAGGCTGTTACATTTAAGTTAAGAATTAATTTTATTTTTAAAACAGCTTTTTAAAAACTTTGCTTAATTGGACTCATAAGAGTTAAAACTATAATTAAAATTTCATGATTACACACAAAAATTAATATTTCTTAATCTCAAAAAGGTTATACATTCATGTAGTTTCTCATTGTGTTATTTTGGATTAATATAAAGGCATAATTTTCTAAAATTTCGTATTAAATAAGAAATGTGCCAGCATTATAAAAATTTGGTGTTGTTTGACCACCCCGCATTTTAATTTAGTTCATATTTCTCCTAAAAAGTAGTATTTTCAAATTAGAACTTTTGGCTCGTATTAATGTTACTGTTTAATCATTTCAGGTTCTTTTGAGCGCCCTTGTGGCAGTAGCTATCGCCGATGTTCCTGATTTATTCAGGCACAATAACTACAATCGTAACTACAATAGGTTCAACAACTACGACAGATACGATGGGGATTACGACAGATACAACGGCAATTACAACGGAAACTACAACAGATACAATGGTTACAACAGATTCAACGACTACTACAGAGGAGGACCAGTAGCTTCTACTCTTCCAGTGCCAACACCTGTTCCTCTCCCAGCACCCATCCACCGTCCAGTCCCAGGACCCATCAACACCTACAACAGCGGAGCTTACATTCCCATTACCCGTCAAACTCAAAATGACAACATTGGAGATGGAAGCTACCAATATGGGTTTGTATAACTTTGTTCAATTTAAAGTCTTTGACCAAACCAATTTATGAAAATCAGGGGCATAAAAATAACATAAACAAGTTGAAATGTTATAGCTGTTCTTGTATCAACAAAGAACATCTTCAACAAAAAACAATTACATTAATACCTATTATTATTACCTACATGTTAAGTTATTCACTAAAATAATTAAAATATTTTTCCACCATACAACGTTAATATTCAAAATTTGTGCAGGTTAAAATTCAATAAATTATTATTTCTCGCACCAAAATTACAAAAAAAAAAATATTTTCAATTAGTCCATGTCATGTACAAGTTTTAAGAGCTAAGACCAAATTTAAAAGTTTAAAAAAGTCGTTTATTTTAAAGACTTTTGAAATAGTTTATTTCCAGTGACTTCTTTGTCATATTTAAAAATACATATATATATATATTTGTTTATGCTTCTTGAAAGTTATAGTAGCAGTTTTATAAAAATATATATCGGGATTGCTTATAAACAAATACGACCTTATATTTTTGGTATCGCTTAAGACATTTTTCATACTGTATGGCGTTATCAAAATCTTGGTATTCTTAAACATATCTTTGAACACATGAATTAAATTGTGTATTACAAAAAATTAGGCAACAAGATTAACGCTTATGTGTTGCAAATACGTATAACATGATTGGGTACTAGGAGAATGATATTCTCCTATTTTTTAAATAACAGGTATGTGTCTTCATTATGCCAATGAGTTATTATTTTGTTTCAATCCAATCCTTTATTCAAAATTTGTTTTCCAAAATAAAAAGCGTTTACTTGCAGTTTCTTTTTTAAATTCTTTGGTGCTTCTTTTTGTCTATTAATTTTGATATAAAATAACATATTTTGTAAAATTTATAGTAGATAATATAAACTTTCTAGATTTTTTTTTTCAAATAATTGTACGTTTAATAGACACTAAACAAGTCAATTTTTAAATAACAGGTATTAAATACTATTTTTGAGATTGTTTTTGTCCTGAGTTAAGCATGTAATGAATTGGAAAACTTGTGTTGTAACTTAAAATATTGATTAGTGCGAGTAATACTTTTAGTGTGCTTTTGATACACCTAATTGTGTAACGAAATAATTGTTTTAATAACTTCGTTGATGTATTAATGCTTGTTACAGTTACGAAACCGCCAACGGAATCTCTGTTGAAGAACGCGGAGAATCCCGCATTCTTGGCCCAGAAGAAGGTACCTCCGTCGTAAGTGGATCTTTCTCCTACACCTCACCCGAAGGTCTCCCAGTATCTGTATCCTACGTTGCTGACGAAAATGGATTCCATCCCCAGGGTGCTCATTTGCCACAATCTCCACCAATCCCAGAGCCAATCCTCAGATCTTTGGCCTTCAACGCTGCTACCAACCCCGAACACAAAAAATAAGTTCGTCATAACGGCAATATTTATTTGTAAATTTTGGATTTAACCTAAATGAAAGGCAAAATTTATTAATGTTTTTAATTAGTAATGTTTTGTTTATTTATTTGGGGTAAATTCTGTTATAGCTAAATAATTTTAAATCTGTTGCTGCTTTTTGTATTTTTTTATAATAAATAAATACAAGGTTCTAAAATCGAAATTTGTTGTTTTTAATCCAAATCGAAGCTTGAGAAAGAAATGATAGTTAAATTTAAAAAACCTAATTATCGAAATAAATATAGTATTACCCAGCAAATGTATTTCAATTAAAAATTTGCATAATATTTGCAGTCAGAATGTGTTTTAGATTAAATATAATGAAAGTGGTTAGTTCAAACTACTGCACGGAAAAAAACAAGATTAGTAGGAAACTGTGACTAGAATGGAATAGTCAGGTAAATTGGGATTCTTTAAATATTCTTCCTTTCATAGACGCCATTTATTTAAAACATCTTATAGCCTTGATTTAGCGGGAAATTTTATAAAGCTGTCTTGTAAGCATAAACAGTGACAACCTTACAAAGTGTATTTTCTTAATTATTCGTGAAAAAATTAGACTTAAAAAAGTTAGTACCTACTGTGTCAGTGTTTATTGATTAATAGTAAATATTTTTTATTTTACATAACCATATGTATAAACAAGTCATGCACTGTCAGCAATTTTGCAATACTTTCAATGGTTAGCTTTAGTTTAGTTTCTTTCTAGAAATTTGTTGTCGCGGGTAGAATGGGATTCAGTGGGATAGATACTCATTTAATGCGAATTTTGGAAATGTGTACCTAATTAGTTTTTTTTTTTTTTAAAGCAGCATATAATGGGAAACATATTAGAAAACCTAATCGTGTCATGAAAGGAGAAAGCAGTGAGAAAATCTATTGAAGCAGTTCGCGATAACAAATTTGGTTATTTAAACGCTGCAAAATTTATTTGGAATATTAAAAAGTACCCTGGAAAACTGATGGGAAAGACGATAATTTCATTTGTCACATATGTTTGCATATTTAATGTGTTGCCAACTTCCATTTTACCTGTATTGTATCGTGTATCCCATTTTACCAACACGCCAATGTAAAATGGGAAATTTTGTTATGAAATAATAATAATTTTTTACGTTTCTTTTTAATTTGTAATTAAGAAATCCTTTTTTATTTTATAGCATAAAATTTTAAATATTTCACTTATACCTTAAAATAATGACTTAAAACGTTAAGTAGTCCGTTTTATTAATACTTCCCCTACGTAAATTTTGGAAATTCCAATTATAATTTCTACAGTTAGGAGGTGTACGAAAATACCAGAAATAAAGGGATAGACAAGGAAATAAGGACAGGAAAATTTAAAAGAATGTGTTAGGAACATCGTTTTTTGGAAACAAATGGATAAAAGAAGACGTATTTAGAAAGTTAGTAATCCCAACACAAATACAATCACGTCCTAATTAAAACAGAAGCCTTACCAATGCAGTGGATATTCGGTTTTAAAAGAGAACTTAAGGAAAACCAAATATAAAATCACAAACGAAATATGTTGAGGCCAGTTAAAGATGCAGCCAGCGAAAACAAAAATTCAAGAAACGCACGGAGAATAAAAGATTAAGGCAAATTAAAAAATTTTACGAAACAGGTATCTAAAGAAAATACAAAAGAGATAGAATCAGAAAAATCTGGCAAAACGACGTGAAGGAAGCACCAAAGTAGGGAAAACCAAAGTCAGAGCTTGCAGTTTTTGTTCCTTTTTGGTTTTCCAAGAAAACCGTGCAAGGATAGTAAGTTCGCAAAGGGTAAGTGAAAAATTTTAGTTAAACAAAAAAAATTATCACAACCTATTTTTAAAAGACTAATGTTTTTTATCTGTTAAATAATTATAAAAAACTGTCGTTACTTATCTCTCAGTTTCATTTTTACAAAAAAATTAAGTAAATTATGATAAAAATAAAAAAGATATACAGGGTGTCCCAGCCAAGACGAATTATTCGATAGCTCTGTTATTAGTAATAATATTAAAAAACGTTAAATATAAAAGTCGTTTGTAATCATTTACTGCATAACCTGAAATTATTTTCAACTATACACAGTGTTTTGTTTTTGCGCTCTGATACCAAACATTGTTTTTTTTATTAAACACCCTATATATTTTGTAATTTTTGGATGTAAAATTAAATTCTCTTTCAAAAATATTATAGCTTGTTTATGTCTAAAATGAACCATTTTTGAGTTATTAACGTTTTTTTAAAAATTTTGACAGATGCAGATCTTTACAAAAATATTTATATTCATTAACATAAGAACACCAGAGCAATTTACTCTGGTAATTCATTAGACAATAGTGTCATAGTGATTGTTAACTAGTTACATTTTTAAAATAATATACGGGGTGTTCGTTATACTCGGTCCATTTCGCTAAACTTTAAACGCATATTAGTCTTTTTTTTTCATGGAACACCCTGTATATTTTTACATTTTCTGGTAGAAAATTTAATTATGTTTCAAAGTTGTTAAGCATGTTTTAGGTCTAAATATAATATTTTTGAAGTTATTTCGTTTATTAGGATTATTTGCGAGTGTTTTACCTAAAATATCGGTAGTAGCCTTTGAAAATTCAAAAAAATTATGAACTGTCAACCAGAACAGTTAATTGGCACAATTTTTACTGTTATGCCACTAAAAATTCATATTTTTTAAGAGCTGTAGATACACAGCATAAACGGCAGCAAATAACACCAAAATGCTGTGTATCTACAGTTCTTACAAAATATAGATTTTTAGTGGCATAATAGTGGAAATTGTGCCGATTAATTGTTCTGGTTGACAGTTCATACAATTTTTTTTTGAATTTTCAAAGGCTACTACCGATATTTTAGGTAAATACTGGCAAATAATCCTAAGAAACGAAATAACTTCAAAAATATTATATTTAGACATAAACCATGCTTTGCAACTTTGAAAGATAATTAAATTTTCTACAAGAAAATGTAAAAATATATAGGGTGTTCCATTAAAAAAAAAGACTAACATGCGTTTAAAGTTTAGCGAAATGGACTGAGTATAACGAACACCCTGTATATTATTTTAAAAATGTAATTAGTCAACAATCACTATGACACTATTGTCTAATGAATTACTAGAGTAATTTGCTGTGGTGTTGTTATGTTAATAAATATAAATATTTTTATAAAGGTCTGCATCTGTCAAAATTTTTAAAAAAACGTTAATAACTCAAAAACGGTTCATTTTAGACATAAATAACCCATAATATTTTTGAGAGAATTTAATTTTACATCCAAAAATTACAAAATATACAGGGTGTTCCGTATAAAAAAACAATGTTTGGTATCAGAGCGCAAAAACAAAACACTGTATAGTTGAAAATAATTTTAGGTTATGTAGTGAATGATTACAAACAACTTTTATATTAATTTTTTTTTAATATATTACTAATAACAGAGCTATCGAATAATTCGTCTTGGCTGGGACACCCTGTATATTGTCTACAAAATTATTAATTTTGGTCGTGTGTGAGCTTTTAATTTTAGAAGGGGACCTAAGAGTATAAAGTTTGAGAAAGACACACAGTACACAAGTTAGGATTTCTCTCCCGGGATCCCGGGTTTTTGGAACCCCAGTCCATTTTAACCTATTTTATATTTTACAGGGAATACTTAATGTAGGTACTGGGATATCGGGGCATTTTAAAAATCTGTTATTTTCGTTTATTTTGTGTTATAATCTATGTAATATGATAATTTTATCAATATGAGAAGTTATTATAAATAACTTAACTAACATTAAATTATGAAATTTTTTTATTCCTACATAAAATAGCTTTTCTGCTTTGGAATAACAAATTATGTACAACCGTACTATGGTTAAAAATTCTCCGTCTCCATGACAATGTTTATATCATCAAAATAGAAAATACGGTACTGTTCTTTTTTTGTACACTGGTTTTGGGAAGCAAAATACGTGTAGTAGGTATATAAATGTAATGTTATTGATAAAAACGATGTTTCTTTTCTCTAAATTCTCTAAACAATTCCACCTATATGAATAGAAACGGAGGAAACATTTTATGCGGAAGACTTTCTGTTAATTAATTAAGAATATGACTAAGCAGGATTGGGCAGAATTTTATTTTTATTAAAAAAATCACGAATTTTTGATTTTTTTGTAAAAAAAACTTTTTACGTTTTTATAACTGATTTCTTTTTTTCACACTACATTATATCTACTATACAGGGTGTCCCAGCCAAGACGAATTATTCGACAGCTTTTTATTAGTAATAATATTAAAAAAAGTTAAATATAAAAGTTGTTTGTTATCATTCACTACATAACCTAAAATTATTTTCAACTATACACAGTGTTTTGTTTTTGCGCTCTGATACCAAACATTGTTTTTTTATATGGAACACCCTGTATATTTTGTAATTTTTGGATGTAAAATTAAATTCTCTTTCAAAAATATTATAGATTGTTTATGTCTAAAATGAACCTTTTTTGAGTTATTAACGTTTTTTTGAAAATTTTGACAGATGCAGACCATTATAAAAATATTTATATTTATTAACATAACAACACCAGAGCAATTTACTCTAGCAATTTATTAGACAATAGTGTCATAGTGATTGTTGACTAGTTACATTTTTAAAATAATATACAGGGTGTTCGTTATACTCAGTCCATTTCGCTAAACTTTAAACGCATATAAATATTTTTTTTTAAATAGAACACCTTATATATTTTTACATTTTCTTGTAGAAAATTTAATTATCTTTCAAAGTTGTAAAACCTGTTTTATATCTTAATATAATATTTTTGGAGTTATTTCGTTTCTTATGATTATTTATTTGCGAGTATTTTACCTAAAATATCTGAAGTAGCCTTTGAAAATTCAAAACAATCTGTATGAACTGTCAACCAGAACAGTTAATAGGCACAATTTCCACTATTATGCCACTAAAAATCCATATGTTGTAAGAACTGTTTATACACAGCATGCTGGTGTTATTTGCTGTTATTTATGCTGTGTATCTACAACTCTTAAAAAATACGGATTTTTAATGGCATAATAGTGGAAATTTTGCCGATTAACTGTTCTGGTTGACAGTTCATACAAATTGTTTTGGATTTTCAAAGGCTACTACCGATATTTTAGGTAAAATACTCGCAAATAATCATAAGAAACGAAATAACTTCAAAAATATTATATTTAGACATAAAACATGCTTAATAACTTTAAAAGATAATTAAATTTTCTACAAGAAAATGTAAAAATATATAGGGTGTTCTATTTAAAAAAAATATATTTATATGCGTTTAAAGTTTAGCGAAATGGACCGAGTATAACGAAGACCCTGTATATTATTTTAAAAATGTAACTGGTCAACAATCACTATGACACTATTGTCTAATAAATTACCAGAGTAAATTGCTCTGGTGTTGTTATGTTAATAAATATAAATATTTTTATATAGGTCTGCATCTGTCAAAATTTTCAAAAAAACGTTAATAACTCAAAAACGGTTCATTTTAGACATAAATAATCTATAATATTTTTAAAAGAGAATTTAATTTTACATCCAAAAAAGACAAAATATACAGGGTGTTCTATATAAAAAACAATGTTTGGTATCAGAGCGCAAAAACAAAACACTGTGTATAGTTGAAAATAATTTTAGGTTATGTAGTGAATGATAACAAACAACTTTTATATTTAACTTTTTTTAATATTATAACTAATAACAGAGCTATCGAATAATTCGTCTTGGCTGGGACACCATGTATAAAGCGTCATTCAAAAAGTATGCTAACAATGAAAAAGTCTTTTATTAAAAATTTCTTAGAAACTTTTATTCGTGATAAAAGTTAGTGCATGACTCTAAAACGAATTTTCAGGTGGTCAAAATTTCATAAAAATTCATAGGACACTAGATTTTGGCGATTTCAGAAAGATTCACAATAGTAAAGTAGCCCTATTTTAAGAGTTACAAGAAAACTTCAACTTAAAATAAGAGCACTTTCATCTTGCGAATATTTCTAAAATCGCTAACAGCTATAGTCGATTGAATTTTTCTGGAACTTTTTTTTGCTTATTAGTTTTAGGCTAGGAAATCAATAATAATTTTTTTTTCTATTAGTTGCAAACTTTTTGAATGTTGAAATTACTATAAAATTCGAAAATGAAATTGAAACGTGAAATTTCGTATTAAGTCATATTTTTGATTTGTAAACCATTTTTTCCAATGATTTTTTTTGTCGTAAAATAAGGGCACTTTACTTTTGCGAATATTATTAAAATCGTTAAAATCCAGTGCCATACGAATTGTTTTCGTCTAAAAATTAGTTTTGGGTCATGCATTAACTTTTATCAAGAATGAAATTTTTCTGGAAAATCGATAATAAAAAACTTTTTCCCTAAAAATTTTTACCCTAAAATTCAAAATTATTGTGAAAATGTACAAAGTAAATCTACCGGAATGCATCTCTAACAAGAAAATTCCCGAAGAAACTTTATTTCTCCCCGATCTAAAAGAAGCCAATAGGCAATATTTCCGGTTTCTTACCGGAATCCCAGACAAGCAAAAAAGTCAAATCTGAGAAACCGTATACACGTTAAACTATATAGTCTCAAATCTATCACTGTTTGTAATTTGGGTCTATTTTTTATTTAAATCATTTATTGAATTACTAAAAATTGTAATTGTCTTTTAACGTAATTATTGTTACAATTTTTTTATCATAACAAGGTTCTCCTGCTTAGGCAACCAAACTGGCACTACTACTCCAACAAATTAATATGTATTTTATGAACGGACTCCTATTTCTTACCCAATAAGAGTGGAAATAAAACATTAACAATTCATTCATAAAAATAAAGTTGTGCAAATTAAATAAGGGTTCAAATTGTTGGTATATAAGATAAGTAAATATTCTTGTGAGATGAGATACAATTTACAAATTGCTTTTTTTTTTAGGTCGTTCTCTGAGGCATTAATCCGCAGTGGTTTCCAACCTGTGGGGCGCGCCCCCCTAGGGGTTGCGATACTATTGCAAAGAGGGCTCGCAGCTGTTACCAAAATATCATTTTTGAATACAAACAAACAAAAAGAACTTTATTTACACAGAATATGGGACATTGTTTTGTAGTCCATTAAATAATTATTATGTTAGAACAGTATTTATGAAATTAGATTGTTAGGAAAAATGAGGGCGGCACAAACATTTATTAATGAAAAAGGGGGATGGAGGTACAAAAAGGTTGGAAACCACTGCAATAATGATTGCTAGTTGATCGACATAAAGGATGGTGTTGATTTAAAAATTTCTTACTAGGGATGTTGATGTTTTTTTTTTATCTTAATATTTGTTGTTTGCTGTTATATTTATTCTTGTGTTACAAGTTACAAGCAGTTTTGATCAGATTCAGTTACTCAGTTATATATTGCCATGAGCATTAACATTGGATATTTAAATATATTTATAAAACAATAAAAACTTGTGTAAACTACACATTTAATTGGTTTAAGGGTATTTATAATCTGCAAGAAATAAGGATGTGATCAGAACACACGCAAACCTACTATTTGTAAAATTGTACAAACCATTTAACGCTCGATAAAAACGGAGATGTATGTTTTTTTTGTATTACGTTGTTATAATTTGTATGGGTAAAACCAAAACTACTGTAAGGTACGAGATTGTGCTGTTAAAAACATTAGTGATACCTCCAGTATTTATATAAATTTTATTAGTTTTTGCATGCATGATTATTACAATTAACTATAGATAATTGTTAACAGTTATGGCGGATATTCAATGTCAATGAGGACGAAAAAAATCTTTTATTATCTTTACTTACAGGTTAAACTATATAGATTTGTCGTTTAATTTTTATGAAAATCTCCTTCACCTGTCAAATTTGCGTTTTCAACCAATCACTAATCTTAAATCTTTTAGAGACTACCAATATGAGCAATATTACACGGTAATAATTTTACATTCCTCTGCCAGGAACTGATACTCCTGTCAAATTTGCGTTTTCGACCAATAACAAACTCAGATTTCCTTTAAACGACCAATAAACATAATCATACACTGATAATTTACTTTTCGCAATTAACAGATTTTCATGCGTTTATTGGTCGTTTCTAAGAAATCTGAGTTTTTGATTGCTGGAAAATATAAATTTGGAGAGGGAATTAAATATTTTGGTCTTGATAATTTTTTGACGGATGTCGGCGACCAATAACGTTACTTTAATATAGATTAAACCACACCCCTGAAACACCACTCTGACAGTACTTGTAAAATTTGACATAACAGATTTTGTTTGTACCTAAATACTATTTGGTTCATTAATTTTTATTAAAATATATTTCTTGAATTACAAATTAGTTATAAATGATCTATTAATAATAACAATCGCAGTAAGTAGTAGGTATACTTTAATGTACCTAAATTAAACAACATTTTAATTTGACAGATAGGTTAGGTGAAGGAAATTTTCTGACAAAATATAACTCGTGCATTGCAAATAATCTATAATTTTTGACACATCTTCACTCATGCAAGTTGAAGCTGAAAAAATCACGAGTGCATTCGGGCATATTTACCAAAAATTATCGATAATTTTCAATGCACTTGTTATATTACTACTGAAAATAAAATGCTTAATGATGTTTCAGAACTGTTTTATAAATATTATTTACTGTTTTGATATCATCAGGCAACAAAAACTGTTACTATGTAAAGCTAAAAAGAAATATTTATATCCCAGCAGTTACATATACATATAATCATTATGAATTTTTTTTAGTAAAAGGTTTTTTTAGGGCTTTTTTAAAATTAGTAATAATATCAACAAGAATTACGCTATAAATATTATTAATTATTTTCGACTTATGGAACAACTGTGTGTGGCATTTGATTTGTTAATGTTTACTCAAACCCTGAACACTGACCTACTGTAACCTATTATGACCTATTACCTTACATCGTAAATATAATAGCCCTTAGCAGTTTCATTGTGTGAATGTAATTAGGCCACATCAAAATGAAGCACGAAATGACACAAAACCAATGCACCTTTAAAATGCATGCTTTATGACAAGTGAAAAAGATGTGGCATTGAAGCAAATTTTGTGGCTAAGAAATTAAAAACTGTATGTTTAATTTTCTAGAACACACTTAATACAGGTATATCATATTTTTTATTCAAATACAATCACATGATACTTTATAAGCGAGTACAACAAAGGAACACATTACATTATTTCCTTACTGGGGATCTGTTGCAAAAAGTGAATTTCTTTTTTCATGAACAAAATTATTTTGAAATCCAAAGAGGTTATTTTAGAGTATAAATTAGTGGTCCCTCTCCTAATAATTTATTAATTACAGTCAAAGACAAATATTTATACCTACCTATAGGTAGATTAAATAATTACAGTTTTCAGGTATAATATAACTTTGGGAAATTAAAATCCTAAATGTATTTTAAATATTTAGAACAATAATTGCAGAAAATGGTAAATGGAAAATGGTAAATTGGAGGAAGATCTGTATAACAGAATAGCGGCAGCGACGAAATTTTACTACGCCACTAATAAATGTTTGATAAGTAAGGAGATCGCAAAAGAAACAAAGACGCGAGTTTTCAATGCAGCATACGTACTCATTCTCACGTACAGTTCAGACACTCGGACACTAACTTAAACAAAAACAAAGAATACAGCTACAGGAAATGAGATTTTTAAGAAAAATAGAGGAATGTAGACTGATCGATAAAATCAGTGACGAAAAAATTCTAAATAACCTAGGAGTAACCGATATTAAGAAAAAGATGGAGACAAATCAAATGAGATGGCTTGGACATTTACTAAGCATGCCAGGAAGTAGATACTCGAAAATAGGATGGGAAAAGAAACAGAGGAAGACCAAGAATAAAATGGGAAAAAGAAGTGAAGCAGAGACTAGAAAAAAAAGGAGTCAGCTCGAGAGATGTGCCAAAATTAGCTAACGATGGGCAGGAGTGGAGAGTGTACCGAAAGGTACAACAGGAACCGATTCAGAAGAAAAAGAAGATGTACGTAAGTCTCACTAAACATTTTTCATCCTTTTATTACAAAAAGTTGCTTCTTAAAGAAAATCCAGTTTCATATTTTCCGTCTTTTTTTCGTTAGATTGTTTATATATTTATCTAAAATTTACATTTAATTATCGTAACAACTATCATCCTTGGCTAGGATGTTGCCGTAAGATATTATTTATTATTATGCATAGACTCCACCTTACATTTTTTGATGTCAAAGCTGTACATCAATGCTACAGACATACTGATCTAGTACAATAAGGTTTTTTATTACTACACTAAATTCTTTTAATTGCCTCCAACTAAATCAACATTGTTTTAGATCATCCACGTTGCCAATTACAATCTATATCTATAGCCACAGAACTATAACTAAGAAAGAAAATAGTCAACTGACGGTAGTCTTAAAAATAATACAGATATTTGTTAAGATCCAATTCTTTGACAAAATAAGATAGGTAATTTTAAAATATGCTTACACCTATTTTATAATTATTAAGTTATTGCTATCTACGATTATTGTTAATCAGAATATTGTATTGAAAATGAACTAACTAAACCAGAGGTCGGCAACGTTTTTGTCAATAAGGGCGCTATATAAATTCAAAAGTTATTCGGGGCGCCCAAAAAAAAAAAAAAAATTAAAATATGTAAGGTTTTATTTCCGATTCGTTATGTTAATATGTTTTAGAATTAAAAAGTTTTTTTTTAAGTTTGTTTTTCCAAGATAAGTTGTTTATATTTTTTTCTCATATGTTTTCAAGTACTATTTTCATTATGCACATTTATTATTTTCTAAACAAAACTAAATAAACTGTTGGATGATTTTTGTAACAACTTTGTTACCAGCGTAAGCTGCTTTAAAGTTGGTAATTATAATTTTTTGTTAATATAATACATATTACCAAATACATATAGGTATAATTCAATTTTTTTTTTTCAAATAAAAAAATTTTCTGCCAATTTGTAAAAATTGTTATCTTTTATTTATAATGAGGAGAATTACTAAATTATTATTACTTTGAATATAAAAAAAAATTATTGTACATTTGCAAAGACGCGTATTCATTACATCGAAGAACGCAATAGGACCATTACTCCCCGCTTTCTTGCACAAGGGGTTAATTGTTAGGAAAGGTACTTCCACGGGAAGGTTTTTAAACGCGAGGTTAATGTCCGAGAAGTAATTGCGCTAGAACCATCTTTTTGATTCGCCTAAAATAAATCATAATAATTATTGTTACTAAAAACTAGGGGGCCGCGAAAATATTTTAGGATATTTAGTGGGCCGCGACTACTAAAAGGTTAACTAACCACTGCTTTATTGGACGAGTAGGCAGATTTTGGACGAGCCGTAGGCGAGTCCCGAAAGCATACGAGTTTAGCAAAAACACTTTACAGGTATGCTACGTCCAATACTGTTTCAGCATCCACCACTGACACCAAAATCACTTTCGTCACCATCCATAATTAAACAATAACTTAACAAACTACTGGTGAAAACCTGCTTGATGGTATAATAAATCTTGTTTGACAGCGCATATCAACAAAAAAACACACTGCCAAGGCAACCAGCTACTTTCCGACCTAGGCCGGTAAAGACAAGTGATTGCCATGGCAATCACATACTTTCTGGCCAGTTAAGTTGTATTTTCCAGCCTAAAAATTGATCGGAAACAACAGATTTTTTGGACGGACGCAGAAAAAATAGATTAAAAGTGAAGAGATTGAAAAAAAAAACAGTGTTATTCTAATAATAAAAATAAGGTTCATTAAAAGTTACTAATCTTTGTAACGAAGAACCTTTTGTTGAAATACAGTATCAGAATCAAGATTTGAGTCTCTGTATCACTTATTGTCTAATTTTATGGTTTTTTTGAAACTTTCTATCTCGATAAATTATTCACTTAAGCAATGGAACAATTAATTAAATATTAAATTTTGCAAGAAAATACACAAGGGTTTCAAAAGGTTTTATGCATCTGTAGTTTTATGCGTTTATCTTTTTTTTATTACAAATAATTGGTTAGATCTTTGCAATGCCAAGTTAATTTGTTTTTAAAATATTTCTTTGCTTGTTTTGTAAAGTAAAGAAAATGTAGTTCCCAAAAACAAGGAATGAGAAATACTAGGAAGTGCGTATTATTTAAATAAGGTTACATAAGATTTGAAAGCTATTTAACTAATTCCCAATTCTGTGATTATAAGTGTGTGTGTAGGTGTGTGCGTGTAACGATGCTTTATTGTATAAAAAAATAAAGAACATGACATTGTAACTAAAAATATGTTTCATAAGAAATTTAATTGTTCAGACTCATGCTGACATGTGTTTATGTGCTTCTTCCGGTAGCTTTTCCTGAATACCATGATCATGTAAACGTGTATGGGAGAATCATACGCTATTCATATTCATAAAGCAGAATTCTTTCAAATTACGCAAATTTTCATTCAGTTTTTTATTAGTATGCAGGATGATTGCTAAATATTTAAAACTAATGTTTTTCTACTAAAAATCTAATCGTTCTGGAAAATTTTACTTACGCTAAATTTTTTATCTCTAGAAACATCTGGTCTCACTTACATTGAATTACTTTCACTATTGACGCATTTTTGA